>CM053790.1:46409193-46959193 GCA_028749045.1 Cupressus sempervirens | reverse complement strand
CATTAATAGGGAAAGAGCATTCAAAAAGCATTACCACATTTTATTTTTTGGGAAATGACCCAAACACCTTTGGTCACTTTCATAGGGTGTGATACCTTTATTTAATCTTAAATTTTTTTCTCTCATTTTCCCTTTAAAGAAACCATCCTTTCTTAGTATTTTATATCCTTATTTACAAACCTACCACCGTGGAAAATATAAAGAAATCATTCCCACTAATGAAACTCATAACACATTTTCTCATAAAAAGGTTTTTGACAACATGTTCATAATATAAGAGAAGTGGCAAAGTGGATACTAATAAATATGAGCCTTATGACATCCCAAACATGTTCAATTCTTTTATTTTATTTCTCACAATGTGCACACAATCCAACATAACTACTTATTCTTGAATGATGACATGTACATATCAAAAGTTATGCCTTTGACTAGGATTGATTCCATCATTCTATGTTAGGAACCAATACTACTGACATCACCCTTAGATTCACAACACTCAAAAGATCAAAATAGTTTTAATCTCTTGAGACATCTTTATTTTGCAAACTTCACCTTAACAATTTGATGAAATCAATCGGGCCCCATAATGGGTTTGACTAATTTATTTTTCAAACTCAAATGCTTAAACCCTAAAAATTATTTAATGAACTTCTTATACTGAAAAAAAAATGGATTTGATAAGTGGCTGGTCAATTAAAACTTACTTTTACCCTTTTCAAAAATATGCCAAACTTGTGCTGATAGCTCAAAGAATAGCCCTAAAAGCTGAAAAAAACACTTGATGTGACCTCACTATGTTGCATTCTTGTTTTATGGTCTACATACTTTCACCCTAAAAAATATTATCACATAACAACATGCATGTCAAAGGATATTGACTAAAAAATTTTGCATTCTTGTTTTATGGTCTACATACTTTCACCCTAAAAAATATTATCACATAACAACATGCATGTCAAAGGATATTGACTGAAAAAATTTCTCTTTCAAAATCGATCCTACAAACAACATGTCAGAAATAGAAAAGTGCATATGGATTTGGCCTTGAAAACTAGTCAACTAAACACTTGAAGAGATGAAGTTTGGGGCATTGATAGAATTCTACATGGAGATTATAAATGCTCATTTTAGTCTGATAATGAATAATTGGTCATTTTTGGAAAGTGGGTGAAAATGGCTTGTAGGATTTGTAGAACTTAGTACACTAGCAAAATAAGGATTTTCACAAACAGAATGGGCCTAGGAAAGTGTTCAAATGGATTTGTCAAGACTTGAAAACTGATACACTTGGATAATTTTAGAGTAGGAAATAGGGGTATAATTAGTTTAGTTTAATCTTTCACAATTTCAAGGTTATAACATCTCAAACATGTCTAACATTACATCTGCACATTTGGTTACCAATAAAAACTTAAAAAATTACATTTGGAATCACATTTGAAAACCAGTCAAACAAATTCTTCCAAGGCTCAAACTAGAAACATAAGAATTATTCAACCTCTAGAATGAAATGGTAAAGGAATTTTCACATTTCAGTCAATAGGGTGAAGGTTACAATCAATCAAACATGACTATTGATAAACTATCATAAAAGGCAACTGAGCAATTTTGAGTTTTTACAAATGGAACCAGCTTAGAAAACTTATCAAATGGATTCATCAAACTTCGAATTACAAACATGGGATGCCATTGATGACTACGATATAGTGGTATGACCATTTCTTTAAATTATTGAATGGGTTATAAAATAGTCACTATCACATAGGGCTTCTTGGAATTATGTGCAAATTATAAAATCATGATAGAGAAAAACACCCAATTTAGGAACTAAAAACCCTATAAAATCGTATCAAAATGACTTGAAATATGAAACGCATTTTCTTTGATATACATATTAAATACTTCCAAAATGGTGAGTTATGAAACTATTAGGATTAACCACAAACATAAATAACAATTACATCCAAATATAACCAATAAAAGAAAATAATAAATCACGTAGAAGAGAGCACAAGACACCAAGATTTAACGTTGTTCACCCAATCCCTGGGCTATGTCCAGCAAACAAAAAGTTTAATATTATTACTATCCAATGATTACATCTTGATTACAAATCTCTAACCCTAAGCCTTTTTTATAAAAGATTTTTCTTCTTTAGGGTTATAATAAATTACAATATTTTGGCCCAAAATTACCAATAAAATAGGGCCCCAAACCCTAAAGAATTATAAAAAGTGTACAATATATTCTTGATCAATCACAACATATCAACAATCTCTTGCTTAAGGATTGATCAAGATCCACACTAGAAAAGCATCTCCCACTTAGAGATTGATCCTATAGAAATATCACTACCACATGGAGCTCCGACTAGATCAAACCACCCTAGACTTTATTTTTATTTTATTTTATTTAGTCTAGAAGACCAGTTGAAGCTGAATAGGAGTTCAACTTCTCCCTTGTCACTACCTATGTAAACATATCTACTAGATTTTCATCTATATGTATCTTGCCCATCTATAATTGTCCATCATTTAAAACTAAATGAATAAAATGGTATCTCAAATGTATGTGTTTTGTCTTTGAATGAAAAGAAGAATTCCTTGCAAGATGAATGACACTTTGGTTATTTATAAATAAATAATTATCCCCTTTTGGGTGTCCTAATTCTTCCAAGAAGAATTCAAGCCATATCATCTCCTTGGCTGCCTCTATAGAAGTAACATACTCTACCTTTGTAGTAGATAAAGAATGAACCTTCTGCAATCAAGAAACCCATCTCACTATTATTTTACCAACAATAAATACATAACCTATAGTACTTTTCCTGGTATCATTATTGCCTACCAAATCTAAGTCAACATAGCCCTGTAAGTCAAGAGTAGAGCCCCCAAAGTATAAACACTTACTCGATATTCCTCTCAAATATCTAAGAATCCATTTAACTGCATTCCAATACTCAATTTCTGGATGAATCATATACCTACTAATGAATTCCATTGCATGTTCCATATCTACCCTTGTACATACCATAATAAACATCAACCTTCATGTAGTTGAAGCATAAGGTACCTTAAACATCTTATCCTCCTCTTCTTGTATCTTTGGACACAACTCCTTGGTCAATTTCAAACGACTAGGTAAAGGTATACTAACAACTTTAGCATTCTCCATAGAGAAATGTTGCAACACCTTCACAATATAATCAGCCTAAGATAAAGTCAATATTCATAGCAAGGATTTTTTTTGATGCCTCCAAATCCTTCATAGAAAATGAATGTGCTAACTGGGCCTTTAACCCCTATATGTGATCCGTGCTAGACTCAACTACAAGAATATCATCAATATAAACATAAAATAATGTAATTTTCAGCATCTATCCTCTTAAAATAAACACACTGATCTAAATGAAACCTAAAATATCCATTCTCATGTATAAAACTGTGGAATTCCAGTTATCATTGTCGATGTGCTTGCTTCAAGCCATATAGACTTTTCTTCAATCTGCACACTAAGTTCTCCTTACTTTGACCTCAAATCCTTATGTTGTGCCATATATATCTCTTCATATAAATCACCATGAAGAAAGACTATTTTAAGATCTAGCTACTCCAAATGTAAATATTCAATAGCCACAATACTTAAAATAGTGCGAATAGAAGTCATTTTAACAATAGGAAAGAATATCTCATCAAAATCAATGCCCTTTTTCTATACAAATCATTTCACAACTAAGCTAGCTTTAAATCTTTTCTTACATCCATCCTCTTCTTTCAACCTATAAACCTATTTATTTTGTAAATCCATTTTACCTACAAGCAACTTGTATAAATCCCAAGTTTTATTTTTCAGCAAAGAGTCCATTTCTTCTTTCATTGCAAACTTCCACTAAATCTTTGTATTGACCTGCAAAACTTCATCATAACATTCAATTTCACCAGCATCTATTACTAAAATAGAGTACAAATAAGGAGAAAATCTTTATGGAGGTGTACTAAGCCTTGTTGACTATCTAACATTCATTAGAGTGTATGGTATTCATTGTTACAAATTATGAGGAACTGTTGGAACATTATCTTTTGGAGTATCATCCAACATTACATAATCATTTTCTTTCTTCTCATGTTGCTACAATAGATATTTGTACAACTCATTGAATATGACATCCCTACTTCTTATAATTTTTTGATTTTCAATATCCCAAAGGTATAACCAAATTTATCAATGCCACATTTCTTTGACTAAGCTTCCATCTTGGTTCTATTTTCAAAATCTATATGTGCAAATGCTTCACAATCAAAGATTTTGAGAAAAGAATAACTCACCTTCTTACCAATCGATATGTCTTCCTCTAGAATACACTAGACTAAAGGAGTAGAGGTAACTATATTAACCAAATACAAAATAGTATTAACAACCTCTTTCCACATGTTTAAGGGAAACCCAACATGCAACCTCATGCTCCTTATGCACTCCATTATTGTCCTATTCATGTGTTCAACCACTCCATTTTTCTATGGAGTCCTTGGAATAGTTTTCTATCTATGAATACCATTAGTGGAGAAATAATCTTTAAATTCATGACTACAATACTCACCACCACTATTAGATCTAAGAGATTTTAATTTCTTACTAGTGTCATTTTCAACCAAGCATTTCTAGTTCTTAAAAAATTGAAATACATCATATTTCTATCTAAGAAAATAAATCCATACTTTTCTAGTTGCATCATCATAAATGTAACATAATAATGAGCTCCACCAAGGGAAAATACCTAAGTTGGTCCCCATACATCAATAGGTACAAGCTCTAATTTCTCATTTTTCTTTTCTTTCCTACTCTTCACAAAAATTACTCTCTTTTATTTTTCATATACACAACTTTCACATAAATCCATATTGACACATATCAAACCTAGTAAAAATTGCTTTGATTGAAGTAATTTCATGCCTTTCTCACTCATCTACCCATGCTTATTGTTCCATAGCATTGTATCACAATCTACAATAACTATTTGTTCTCCTTGCTCAACTATAGAAACTATTCTTGAACATTCATTTTTCTCTGAAACAATTAAAGAAGAAAGAGAAATATGATCTGCACAAAGATATAAGGTGCATACTTTCACACCTTTTTCTAACACATGAAACTTTTTGAAACATTTCATCTTTTATCATTAAAAGTAAGTACACAACCCTCATCACTAAGTTTCCTTGCTAAAATTAAATTCCTACTCAACCTTGAAACATATCTTACCTCATGTAGTAGCCATTGATTCCCATTCTGTAACTTAATCTTAAATTTTCCCTTTCCAACAATATGATAGGGTTCATTATCCCCCAAACAAGAAAGACCAAATTCTCCTTGGATATAATCAATAAAATTACCTCTATGGGTTGTAGTATGAAATAAAGCCCCAGAATCTAAAACCCAAGAATCATCAACACTTTCTAAAGAAAGAAACAAAACACCCTCTTTAGATTTGTTACTTGTGATATTTTCCTCCTTGTTTCCTTCTAGTTTATCTCCTTCATTACTCTTTTGAGTCCACTAATCTTTATTCTTATGCCCTAGCTTCCCACAATACCATCAATCTCTTGTTCCTCTGGATTGAGACCTATTGTCCTTTGACTTTCCTCTTGATTTCTAATGCAGGAACATCCTGGGTGTAAGGGCAATTTTGCATCATTCAAAAATATTTTCTTGTCAATATTTTCTATTTTAATAAGGACTAGTAGACAGGAAGGTTGCTATTTCTGGGAACTTTCCATTTTTAGTAAGTTTGTCATACGAACTTAGAATGTTCTCATTTTCTATAGAAGGTTCATTTTAGAGTTGTAAGCCAATGATAAAAATCTCATTGCTCAAGCATTAGTACTAGAGAAGTTATTGCAGATTTTTGGTGGAAAATTTTACAAAAAAATCTTTAGGCTCACCGTTGGAGGCTGTTAGTTTAAATAAGTATTTACTATTTACACTTAATTAAGTTTACTTAGGTTAATGCATATTTTATTATTTATTTATTAGTCACTTAGGAGTATTCCTACTCTTGTGAGTTGTCATGTTGATAAAACAAGAGTTTGCACTCTAATTGCGCACATGTTGTCTACACTTAGGAGTTAGCACATTATTTGAGCACATGGTGTCTACAACATTCTAGAAACATTCTAGATGCATCTTAGAGGCCTTTATATATAGGCTCTCCTAATGTGTACTTATATGCTTTTGATAATAGTGAGCATTATCATATTGATCATACTCTTGGTCTACTGTTGTGCTTGTGCTTGTGGTCCTTGATCTTGGGTGAATTTTTCTCTAAGGAAAATTCTTACATGGTATTAGAGCTTGGGGAGATTCTCCTCACTAGCCATTTGTGACCATAGCTACTTCATCACCTTGACCTAAATCCAAAGAATCTATAAAAATTGGGAGTGTCTAGTGTAACACCCCGCCAAGGGATCCAAAAGAACTAACCTAAAATTTTACTAAGTTTGCCAAACAATTTTTTTTTTTAAACAAGAAAGTTAAACCATTCATATCAAACACATAGTAGTGGAAGCAATCACATACATTCAACTAAAAGGATACATAAGCATACATAATAGGTTACATTCCTTAAGGATCCAAAGATGTTGAGTCATATTTAATCTAATTAATAATACATCTAACAACTACCACATCCACATGAAAGAATAATTAAAGGTCCACAGTTCATAATAAACATTTGTTCTGAATGCCTCTTGGCAATTAAATTTAGAATGCTCAATCATCCACTGTACATGTCACAGGGTATAAAAGCTTAAAAGATTAAAAATATGTAAAAATAAAGATACATCATCCTCATCGAATCCCTGATTTAAGTGCAATAAAGTAAATGAAACCATATGTCATACATGATACATCATCATAGAAGATATAAACATCCATCGTAACAGATAACCATAAATCACACACATAATTATCTAAGTGCACGGTTCCTCCCAACCATAAATAGCATCATTAGATCATCATGGGCCCATCCCTCTGTGCATAACATCCCAAGTCACCGAAGAGATCACCGATATTATCATAGTAGGGATGTCACTCCTAAAACATACTACAACATATGCAGAAGGAGATCTAACATGCTACAACATATGCATAAAGAAATCTAACATGCAAGAATAAAGCATAAGATGATCCTAAAAAGTAGATAACATCATCTATCACATGCTAATCATCAATATAAAGAAACATGTCAGTAATTACATCCATCATAATGATCCAAGAACATAATGAAGGTAAATGCCAACAAAGATAGTGCTGAAGGCGATAGTCTCAAGTCTCAAAGAGGATATCAAATCACATAACATAAGTACTCTCTAAGTCCAAGAATCCTAAAAGTATGCTAACTCAAAGGTTCCAATATAAAAGGTCGATACCTATACCCAGAGGCACATGAGACATGTACGAAACCTACTATGTAAGTGGGAAAGTGTCATCGCACGAATCATGCTAGAGTTACCCTAGTAGTCTCTCAATAGACCCCAACCCCCTTAGTGATCCCTATTTGGCCACTAGTATCCTCTCGTACTGACGAGGCATACTACAGAATGCAAGGTCAGAACCAAGTGTTCTCTCTACTCCCATCCTAGTCTATACTAGCACTTGAGGCATGGGTGAGAACATACAATTATATTATTAGGTTCATTTTAATCCCCATTTAGTGTAAATATTTTCACTTATTAAATAACTTACAATGAGTTACCTTGGTAGCCACTTATGGCCCCAACCCTCATTGCAAGCCACTTCTTGACACTACAAGTAGATAACCTACCCTAGGCTCAAGAAATCACAAATCACAAAATCTCCTCAATCCTATACAAGTGACTGGAAAAATACCAAAAGATAATCCACAATAAGAACATCAAATCTCCATGAGCAACTGAAAAGCATCCATTGATAATCATGACCACAATAGTTCTCTATTGGCAACTGAAGGTATCAATGATAACCACAATATCCATCGGTCCTCATCAAGAAACCGTATAGTATCTCAAAGCAAATAATACTTATCGAAGACTCTGGAATGGTCGAGTCAAACATGTCACAACATGACATCATCAAGATAAAAAACAACACTTCAGTCCCATCAAGGTGACTGGAAAGCAACCCAAGTATAATTGATCAATGACTCAAAAATGGTTATGTTAAGTGTCTCATACATATAACTCAGCTTCACACAAGAAGACTGATGAGCATCAATGCACAACAAATACAAACATCTCATAGAGCATACCATCACATTACCATGGTTGAGTTTTTTTTAAAAGATCGAGATCAAATAACATCAGCATGACATCACATCTCATAACCCCCGAGCCTCTGGTAAAAACCTAAGACTAGTCAACAATCTAGTCAACCCCAAAACCCAAAAACACAAATGATATACATACTTTAGTGCAAGTTTCATGTTTGGGTTTAGCCTTGAATACACAATATCAATTTATAGTAAAGTTCCAATTTTCACTTCAGTGTGAGTTTTCAAATTTAAAGAGGTACATCTTTCTTGATATAGTTGCAACCCTTTCGCATATCTAATAAAAAGTTCATTTGCCCCACTTGATTTAAAACAACTTTTGAAAATAATCTAGAGGCAAGTTATTCATTTAACTTATTGAAGCAATAAGTAACTTTAATCTAAACCATATTACTAAGAATAACATTAGAATAAAGATCTACAATATTCATTCAACTATATACATCATTAAATTTAATTAAACTAATTAATTAATGATGATCAAAATCTAAATGCTTGTCTTACTACCTCAACAATTATTAGTCACAAATAATTAATAAAATTACCTTTTAATTTTATCAATTAAAATTGACTATATTAGATGTATTATTACCTACACCAATAACAAAACTTCATTAACAATTATTATTATTGAAATAATAATAAAGAATTATAGAAGTCTTATTAAGGAAACTTATTAAATAATTATGAATTCAAAAGTTCATTTACAATAATAGGTAAACTAATTCTAAAATCTATTCTAACAATTGCCAACAAACTTAATCTGTGAAAATATCTTCTTTGCCTAATTAAAATGTAACCCTTTATTACAACCAACTTTTAGAAATTTATCTTCTATATATAAACTTTAAGTAAACGTAAAACTTGAATAATCTATCACTTGGAACATCACTATTTCTATTGGATATAAAAGTACAAATCTTTGACTAAGAATCGATGATTGAAAAACATATGTCCCAATTTTATCCAACCTAAAAGATATTGTAGAAAGATGAGCATTACCCTTATCAAGTATATTCCACCAAACAAACTATAACGTTTATAGTAGTCTACTATTTGAATACAAGTATTAAAAAGAATATAAGACTCTCATTTAAAAATCCTCTTACTTAAATTGACTAATAATTAATTACACTTCTTCTACTATTAACTAATCTTAATTAAATCTAATTTAATTAGATTAGCTAATTAAATCATATAGAACTATTGCATAATAATTTGTTAATTTAAATATAACCCAAACAATTAATATAACAACCAATTATTATTTATCATCACTTTTATAAAATAGAACTTAATAATTATTAGATACATTGAATAAAATTTAATATATTTAACAACATTTAGTAAAATTAATATTGCTAATTAATATATTAACCATAAAACTATATTTTCATATAATGATTATAACAACTATGTTAATATGTACATGTATCATATAACATATTATAAAAATAAACTTTAACAAACAAGTTTCCTACGACTTGGATTGTAGGCCGTTGGTATGCTCATAGCCATGTGGCCTCTTTCAAAGAGTCCGACTTTAATGAGTTCCCACCTGTTTCGAAGGTACACATAGTGTAGCCACCCGTGAACGTATAAGAGGAGAGTGGGGATAGAGGGTGGTAAACCCGCCCCTCCCCAAATGTATGTATTTTTTTTTCAATTAAATTTTTTATTAAAACATTTTCATATAAAACGTTTCTTGAGAGTAACATGTAGAGCAAGCTCCAATAGAAAAATGATTGGTGCTTTTGAGAGAATCATTTTATCATGTATTAATTGGATCAATTGCCTCTTGTTTGTGGGAGTTTTTGGAGGTAGACGTCTCTGTCTCCCACAATAAGACTTCCATGAGCTAGATCTATATAGTTTGTTGGGCATGAATTTTGATTGGGCAAGAGCATCTTCTCTCAGATTTGTCCAAATTAGCTACTGTGCACTCTCAGACAGTGTTGGACCTTGTTCTTCATTGCTTAGACCCAATATAATTTTTATTGATGGGCATTGATAGTAGTAAAGATCTATGTCAATAAATTGGCCATGAAAACACCAAGGTGGAGACAATTAGAGTTATAGTGATTTTCTAAGCACTTGAGTTTGGTTTGATGTGGTATTGAATCTCACTGGAAAAGAAAATCACCATGTTCAAACAATGAAATGGATTGGATTACTGAGTCTAATTTTGAAGAAGAACAAACACGGGTTGAGTGCTAATTGTGTAGACCCGACTAGTGTGCCATGTGCGAACTTTTGAGTGAATTCGATTGGCAATTAAAAGCTGAAATTTGAAGAGATATTAAAGGTTTATTAAATCAGAATCTTCCATCCTTCTAAAAGAATAGATTGAAAGTTACTTGTGCTAATGATTTCTTAGGGACAAGATGTGATTAATTTATTATGTTCCAAAAACTTTTATTATTATTATATATTTAGGGCTTCAATTTTCTTATTAGCCAATATTGCAATTTGATTTAAAATGACATTTTCTAACAGTCAAGTCCAATTTACAATTTTTTGTATCGATCTCGATTGGCTTCTCCACAATGAGCCATTGTGCTGATTGATTTATTGTTGACTTAAATAGTTCAGTAATAAATTTTGTTTAATAAAATAAAACTCAAAACAAACTTAAAAAGTGATTCCAATATCGCTGCATGCCTTTAATCAACCTATGACCTCCTCATCGCAAGTACCAATAACATAGTAAGAGGGGTAGGGTAAGTTGTAATTTTATTTGTTTGCTATTTACTAGCAATATGGAGTCTATGCCTACATGAATTTAACATTTGACACTATAATGAGCATTTAGATCGGCACTGTAATGAGCTTTAGATCCTATACGATCATGTATTCCTTCGCAGACAAGAATGGCTGATGTCTTATCTCTCCTTGTTTGGGAGTGTACTAAAATTGCACGTATTTTTAGATTATTATCACACTTTAGTTTGAAATTGGTTCTTAGTATGCATATCATATTTATGTTTTCTTATTAGTTCCTCTAAAAGCAATATACTAGCTGTTGCAAGTTTGTATACATGCAACGATAAGCATAAGAGTAACCTATTTTAAATAGAATTTCAACTTACAAAATAGTATGCAAATCTTGGGTCTCATATTATTCAAACCCTTCCCAAATCTAGTTTCTCAACTCCATATTTATTCAACCCAATACTCGATTTAATTTCCAAATTGTGATTCTACTAAGGGTAGGTTGCAACAATATTTTAATTCCTCAAACGAAATAAAATAACAGGCATGCCCGAATTCTAAATTACAAGTTTGAAGATTCATTCACAGAGAATTATTTAGACAAACACTAGTAGGCATGATGAAGATAGGAAAAGAAAGAGCGTAAAATATGCAAAATAATCACAAGTGCCTACCTAGACATTGATGATAATTCGCTATGCCTCAGAAAGTTGTAGAGAAGCTCCTCATCTTAGAACGTTCTCCTTTCCGAAAATTCCTTCCTTCTCCAACATTCACAATTCCTCCAAGAACCAAGACCCCCAAATGACTAGAAGCATGTAGAAGCATATGTCGAAGCATACTAGGAGAGCCTATATATAAAGGACTCTAAGATGCATCTAGAATGTGTCTAGAGAGAAGTAGGAGATAAGCATGACAACTAAGCACATAACTTCCACAATAAGATGATAAACATGATGAGGTGTCTAGAATGTTGTAGACACCATGTGCTCAAATAATGTGCTAACTCCTAAGTGTAGACAACATGTGCATAATTAGATTGCAAACACCTATGTTGTCAACATGACAACTTCCAAGAGCTCGCATACTCCTATGTGAATAAATATTAAAATAATGTGCATTAATTAATTTAATATACACTTTACTCTTTTCAATTTAATTTATTAATTTAAATCTCACGAACTTATCATGAAATTATTAATAAATTAATTTCTTTTCCACTTTTTAAATTTATTTTTGAAATTTAATTGATAAAATATTTATTAACTTAAATAATAATATTATTTAGCATTTATTTAGAAATGAACTCTAAATATATTATTATTGAATTAAATAAATATTATCACATTCCAAATTTAAACTTATAACTTTTATCTTCAAATTTAATTCTTTTATTTAAATAATTTCCCAATTAATTAAATAAAATAAATATTAAAATATCATATTAATTTTCTATTAAATTAAATCATTAATTAAATATTTTGATTAGACTTAATTAATAGAAAATTCACCAAGAAGGAGTTCGGCAACAATAGGACAATGCAAACAAGGGTAGGCACTACATCTATAGCCAGATTTGACCTTGCCATTGTATCCAAAATGTTGATTTGGTGAAAATTAGCTATAAATTCGCCTATGCTAGGCTAAAGTTGATCATGAGGCAATTTGTTTTTGCAAATTGGTACCCATAGGCACCAATATGCAATTCCTAGTATGATCTAATTGATATGTGCATTTATTTTCAGATCTAAATTCTCTATAATTATTATTTTTAAATTTTATTTTTGGAAATTTTTGCCTAGTCGGGCTAGAAGAGAATTTTTTTTGTAGGAGTAGGCAATTACACCTTGGTCCTACAAATTTGGGAGAATTTTCTTTTTTTTACAGGCATATATTCCTATTTGGCATCAGACTGTACTATATCAATGGGCTCTTCAATTAATCTGGCATCACATTCTAACAATGATTTTTTAAAATCTGGTCACATCCCCGCCAAATACTAGTACTGCATAATTACCCTGTGGCTCACTCTACCAATATTGATGCTGGTTGTTTATATTACCTACGCGGCAGCCAAGTTTTATGTTCTATTGAAGCCAAACCCTCATGAATGTGGGATTTTTGATAAGGATTCCGATGATGATTTCAAAAGTCTAGCTCCCAAAAAACTAATCCAACGCTTGTTATTTAATTTGATGATCACAATCGTTGTCCAATAACCTCCCTCCATGCGATAGTTTTTTTATTTGGCCACTTAAGCATCTGAATTTGCAAACATTCCATGTCCTCCCAAGCCCATGTCCTCACTAATGGAGTAGCCTTATCAGCCCATACGTGGTGACACATCTGTAACCAATCGACAATCCATACCTATGATTTAGCAATTTGAGTCAATAGCACAATCAACATGCCAAATTAGTGTCCATACAGTTTGTATGATCCATACAACACTGACATTATCATGATGCCATGCTAATGTCATCCATTTCTTGAGCCTAAATTTGATGGCCATCTGATCATCATTCCAAAAACTTGATGGAAGGGTGCTAAAATTGTACTTAGCTTGTAGATCAGGAGCTGGCATTTGAGAAAAGTGGTTATAATGGCCAATGGGAGCAATCGTTTGTAAATTATGGCCTTCTAAAGGTGAGCTACCAAAATTTATATAATAATTTGTCAAAGATGTATTTGGCTGACTCTATATGTATTATTAGGATCTAACTACCATAGGTATTAAGTTTGAGCATCTAGAACCTTCTCGGTCAACATAAAATTGCCTATTTAAGAAAGGCCCAAACATTGTCTATGATAGCTCTAGGAGATAGTTTGTAGCTTATCTTGCAAATTATTGTACTAAAAGTGCCTATGTGGGTTAGAATATTGTACTTGTGAATTCTATGATACCACATTTGTGGTACAAATAAGAAGTCCATATTTTGTTCTCACATTTGTTGTTGTTTCTTTGTTTCTGTTATGAGTTTATGATATTAAGGGAAGAACGCTTCATCAAATGGTATTAGAGTGGGAGTTCTTGAGTGTGTGGGCAGATCATTGATTGTAAGGTAGTTCACACTAGGAAAATGGTTTGGGCTGAGTGTGTGGATAGATCATCAATTGTGAGGTAGTTTACACTAGGGTTTGAATAGAAGTGCAAAAATTTCTCCATGAAAAGAGTGTGGTGAAAGAGTTATAGGTGTTAGACCTAAGGGTTTTTGAGCCCTCCAAAGGAAAATTCAAGAATTGGAAGAAGAAATGTGAAGAGGAATAAATCTTCTTATAAGAGATTAAAGCAAGGATGAGGATGAAGTAGAAGAAAATGCCAGAGCAGAGGCAGTTCTAAACCTAGAGAAAGAGAAGATTTTTAGGGCTCTTCAAGATTAGGAAAAGACCTAAGTTTGAAGTTCCCACATTTTTGAAAAATCTTAATTAAGAGGAGTTGATCGATTGGATTAATGAACTAGAGGAGTACTTTAAATATGAAGATATTGAAGATCCTAATAAGGTCAAGTTTGTGAAGGCAAAACTAAAGGGACATGTGAAGATCTGGTGGTAGGAGGTTCAGTTGGAGCAAAATAGAAAGGGAAAGGACAAAATCACTAGATGGGAATTGATGGTAGCTAAATTGAAGGGCCAATTCATTCTCATGGATTATGAGCTTGACCTATTGAAAAAAATTCAAGGGTTGAAGCAAGCAAGAAAATCTGTTCAAGAGTATACTAAAGAGTTCTACCAAGTTTTCATTAGAACTAGCCATGCAGAAGCTAATAAGGAGAAAGTTGCCTATTATCTTAATGGGTTAAGGGCAATTATTCAAGACAAGCTAAGTTTGATTTGAATGAAAAATATTGAGGAGACATACTAGTTTTCCCTAAGAGTTGAGGAGAAATTGAGAAAGAAGTTTGACAATAAGAATAGTGGAAGAGGTCATAGTGGAAGATCTGGTGGATGATCATATGGTAGTTATAATTATGATCAAAAGAACAAGGATGAAGCTTGAAGTAGTAGTCAGAACCAGAGGGAAAACAATTTCAATCATTTCCATGATTAGAATAATAGAGACCAGAGAGGAAGAGGTAGAGGACAAGGATTTGGAAGAGGATGCTTCCATGGGAAATTTTTTCATTACAGAGAAGAAGGGCATAAAGAATTTGAATATACCCAGTGCAAAGGAAGGATAGAAGGCTAATAAGAGTTTCAAATGTTGATGAAGATGCCACATCCTTACATTTTAGAGATGTTGAAAGAGGAGAAGTCCTAGTTAATCAAAGAGTCTTTCTAAGTGGTGAGAATGAACCTAAAAAAAGGAGATTGTTTCACACAAGGTGTAGATGTGAATATAAGTGTTGTGATGTGATCATTAATGGTGGAAGTACTAAAATTATGGTGTTAGGAATGATGGTCACCAAGTTGAGGCTAAAGATGTAGAAACACCCACATCCATACCATATTTCTTGGTTCAAGATGACCATAAGGTCATGGTCAATGAGCAGTGCTTAGTGAAGTTCAAGATTGGAAGCTACCAAGATGAGGTACTATGTGAAATCATACCTATGGACATATGTCATATGTTGTTGGGTAGGTTGTGGAACTTTGATAGGAATGTTGTACATGATGGGTGAGTAAATACCTACACTCTAACTAAGGATGGAGTGAAACATAAGTTGAAGACATTAAAGGATAAAGAAGAAAAGGTATGCAGTGCTGCCAGAGTATGTTTTGTTGATGGAAAAGAGTTTCTTAAAGGTATGAAGCATGAGCATGTGTGTTTTTCTATAATATTTAAAGATAGTAAAGAAGAAGTAGAGGAGGTACTTGCAAAAGTTATAGATATATTAGGAAAGTTTTCCAATATTGTGTCAAATAATATACCTAATGGATTTCCCCTAGTGAGGAAGATCAGTCACCAAATGGATTTGGTTCCAGGAGCCAATTTTCAAAACAAGGCAGTGCACATAATGACACCAATAGAAAGTGAAGAGTTGAATAGGTAGTTTTTTGAGTTGTTGTAGAAGGGGTTGATTCATGAGAGTCTAAGCCCATGTGTTGTACCTACAGTGTTAGAACCAAAGAAGAATGAAGAATGCACATTAGTACATTTGGACACAATTTTTGACCAATTTTTGTCGCTATTTTTCTTGTTAAAATTTTGACCAATTGTAGGTTGGTTGAAATTTTGATGAATACATTTGTCAAAATTTCGACCAACATGCAATTTATTTGTCAAAATTTTGACCAACTTGCAATTTGGTCAAAATTTTGACAAGAAAAATAATGATGAACCTTGGTCAAAATTTGACCAAAATTGGGTCCAAATTTACTATTTTTCCAAACAAGGTAGTACACAGAATGAAACCAGTAGAAAGAGAAGAGTTAAATAGGTAATTTTGTGAGTTTTTGTAGAAGGGTTTGACTCATGAGAGTTTGATCCCATATGTCATACCTACAGTATTAGCACCAAAGAATAATGAAGAATAGAGGATGTGCACAAATTCTTGTGCTATCAACAAGATCACCATCAAGTATAGATTTCCTTTGCCAAGGATGGATGATATTATGGACTAATAGAGTGGAGTTGAGTATTTCACAAACATAGATCTAAAGAGTGGGTACCATTAGATTCATATCAGAGAAGGTGATGAGTGGAAGACTACTTTCAAGATAAGGGAAGGACTATATCAGTGGTTAGTCATGCCATTTTAGCTAACCAATGATGAGGTACTGAAGGAGTTTCTAGGTAAGTTTGTCATTATTTACCTAGATGATATATTTATCTTTAGTAAGACATTGGAGGAGCATTTGATTCATATTCGCAAGGTGTTTTCTAAGTTGAGGGAAGAAAAGTTGTTGATAAAGCTAAATTACTTGAGATTTATAGTCTCGGGAGAAGGTTTAAAACTAGACCCAGAGAAAGTGAAGGCAATCCTTGATTGGCCTACTCCAAGCAGTGAAATAGAGGTAAGATCTTTTCATGGACTAGCTACATTTTACAAAAAGTTCATAAGATGTTTTAGCAGTATTTGTGGACCTTTGACTGAAATAATGAGAGTAGATAGGAAAGAGTTGAAGTGGACTATAGGAGTAGATAAGAGTTTTAATCTATTGAAATAGAAAGTTATTGAGCAACCTATTTTAGCACTTCCTAATTTTAATAAGGTGTTTCAAGTAGACTGTGATGCTAGTGGTACTACAATAGGAGCTATTTTGAGCCAAGAAGGTAGACCTTTTACTTATTTTAGTGAGAAGTTGAATGATGTAAAAAGAAAATATTGTATTTATGATCAAGAATTTTATGCTATAGTTCAAGAATTAAAGGAGTGGAGACACTATCTTCTTCCTAAGGAGATTGTTTTGTATACTAATCATCAAGATTTGTAATATTTGAATAGTCAAGGAAAATTGAACCAAAGGCATTTAAATTGGCTTGAGTTTTTGCAGAGTTATACATTTTTTTTGAAACACAGGAGTGGTAAGTCTAACAAAGTCATAGATCTTCTTAGTAGAAGACATCTTTTTTTGATAGGAATGCAGATGGATGTAGTCTAGTTCAAAGAACTTAGTACTTTGTATCTAGATGATCCTAATTTTGGTAAAACATGGAAGGCTTATACAAAACCTATTACAATTGATAGGAAAAAGTGGTTGGATTTCATGATCTAGGATAATATGTTGTTCAAAAGGAAGCCAGTTGTGCATTCCCAAAAGTTCAATGAGAGAGAATCTCATCAAGGAGAATCATAGTAGAGGATTGGCTGGACATTTTGGTAGAGATAAAAATATAGCTTTGGTTGGTAAAAATTATTACTAGCCATAGTTATAGAAAGATGTGACAAGTTTGTACAAAATTGCTAAGTATGTCAGATGGAGAAAGGAGAAAAGTACAATACAGGGTTGTATCATCCATTACCTATACCAGAGAAGATGTGGGAGGATGTTAATATGGATTTTTCTTCTTGGATTACCAAGGACATTGCATAGGCATGATTCTATTGTTGTGGTGGTTGATAGTTTTTCAAAGATGGCACATTTTATTCCTTGCAAGAAGACTAGTGATGTTGTTCATGTTACATAGTTGCTTTTTAAAGAAGTGGTGAGACTACAAGGTCTACCAAAGGGTATAATTTTAGATCGAGATACCAAATTTTTTGGGTATTTCTGGCATACATTTGGGTGTTTCTGGCATACATTATGGAAGAAGTTGAAGACAAATTTGAATTTTAGTTCATCGTGCATCATCCATAGACAAATGGATAGACAAAAGCTATGAATCACAGTTTGGGAAACTTGCTGAGATACTTGGTTAAAGATAAACCAAAAGGATGGGATATGATTTTACCATAGGTAGAATTTGCATATAATAATTCTGTCAATAGGAGTACTGGTAAATCACCATTCTAGATTGTATATGGGAATAGTCCCAAAAATGCTTCTGAACTAAGGTCGTTGGATAATGGAGAGATAATTAGTGTTGAAGTAGAAGATTTTGTTGAACATTTGAAAAACATCCATGAGGAGGTGAGGAAGCACATCATAAAGATGAATACATAATATAAGGCTAAGGTAGATGTGCAAAGGAGATATAAAGAATTTTAGATTAGATATGAAGTCATTGTTCATTTGAGAAAGAAGTATTTTCTAGTGAGTACATATAATAAGCTGAAGATGAAAAAGTTTGGACCATGCAAGATAGTGAAGATGCATGATTCTAGTAATCATATGAAGTTGATTTTCCTACTGAATTGAATATTTCACCAGTATTTAATATTCTAGATTTGACATAGTATTATGAAGGATGTGATGGAGATGAAGTTGCAAAAGTGTAGTGGATTATTCTAGGACCTAGTTTAGCTATAAAGGAGATTGAAGAGATACTAGATAGTCATGTTGGTAATAGTACATAGAATAGAAGTTATGAAGAAGACCTGGTCAAATGGAAAGGGAGACCAGTAGAGGATTCATCATGGCTAGCAAGGGAGGAGGTTAACTATCTTGGTTGTCCTCTAAACACTTGAGACGTGAGAGGGATACTTCTCAAATTACCCCAGGTGTCTGATGCAGGAGCATCCTGGGTGTAAGGGCAATCTTGCATCGTTCAAAAATATTTTCTTTTTAGTCTTTTCTATTTTAATAAGGACCAATAGACAGGGAGGTTGCTATTTTTAGTAAGTTTTTTGTATGAGCTTGAAATGCTCTAATTTTCTATAAGAAGGTTCATTTTAGAGTTGTAAGCCTACCATGAAAATCTCATTGCTCAAGCATTAGTATCAGATAAGTTATTGCAGATTTTTGGTGGAAAAATTTGTAGAAAATCTTTAGGTTCACTGTTGGAGTCCTTAGAGTGCCCAGATGAGGTTGAAAATTTGACAAAAGAGTGCTAGTTGTGTTTTGAACCTGTAGATTAGGAGCTAGCATTTCCAAAAAGAGGTTATAATAGCCAATCAAAGAAATGATTTGTGAATTATGGCCTTCCAAAGTTTGGCTATCAAAATTTTTAAAATAATTTGTCAAAGATGTATTTGGCTAACTCCCTATATATTGTTAGGGTTCGTCTACCCTAGGTATTAAGTTTGAGCATCTAGAAACCTTTATGGGTGGTATAAAATTGCATCTTTAAGAAAGGCCCGAACATTGTTTAGGATAGCTCTAGGTTATAGTTTACAGCTTGTCTTGCAAATTATTGTATTGAAAGTGCCCATGTGGGTTAGAGTATTGTACCTATGAATTCTATAATATTGCATTTGAGGCACAAATAAGAAGTCCATATTTTTTTATCACATTTGATGTTGTTTCTTTATTTCTCTTATGAGTTTATGGTATTAAGGGGAGCATCCTTTGTAAATTTCCCATAATTTCTAGAATTACTTCCTCTCTTAGTCATTTTGCCTCTCCTTTGTGTGTTCAAAGAACTTCTTGATGTAGATCTACCTAAGGTTTTAATATGAGTTTCCTCATCCAGAATAAAATCAATCACATCATCAAATCTTAGGGTATTAGATCTAGAAACAAAATTACTCACAGCCATTACCAAGCCATTTTAGCTTTCTAACAAAGAATAAAAATCAAGAGAGCCCTAATTTCTTTATCAAAATTAACATTCACAAAAGATAAATGACTAGTAATAATATTAAACTCATTTGAATGATTTGTAATAGATCTACCTTTTACATTTTCATATTAAATAAATGCTTCATGAGAAATACCTTATTTGAAGAAGAGGGCTTTTCATACAATTTTGTTAGGGTTTCTATCAACTCTTCTATCATCTTCGCTTTTGTAATGTTAAATGTCACTGATGGTGCCAGGCATAATCAAATTCTTCCAAGTGCCTTTCTATCTAAAATCTCCTAGACCTCATCGATCATAGTTCCCTATTTCTTGGTTTTTCCTTCCAATAGATGCTATAAATCCTTCTAATAAAGATAGTCCTCCATTTACATTTTTCATAACTAAAAGTTCTTCCCATTAAACTTCTCAGCCTTGAGCTTACCCTCATCTACCATGTTGGAACTATTTAGAATAACTGAGAGGGGGGTGAATCATTTATCTAAGGTCTAGATGTACAAATAAAAAAAAATTACAGCTTAGTGAACCCATATCCATAAAATATATTCATCATGCATGTATCCATTAGATCATACAATTGCTTAAACTTGTAGGTTACTATCAAATCAACTTTATAGAAATGTAAGCATGAGACTTAATAGATTCAATAACACATTTGACATAATGATTTTGTGTTTAAACTCAATTTGAGAAAAACCACTAGTAACATACTACTAATTCTCACTCTTCTGAAGTGATACCCTATAAAAGGCCAACCTTGTTAAAGATTACAATACACACACTTAAATGTGACCTGGTTAGAGGATTTCAATCACCCTATTCAGATGAGCCTTGTTAGAGGACTTTAGGTCATTCACTTGAAATTTCACTCAATTAAAGGATTTACAAATGACTGTTAGGTCAAACTTAATCCAAAGGATTTACCCTAGACTAGTACAATTCTTTGAAAGTAACAATAAGAATTGATCTGATAAAAAATTACAAATCATTTGTACATTATTGATCTCTATTTTAGTCCTCCTTTCTATTTGGCTTTCATACATTTAAGCTCTAATAGCTTGTTCACCCTTCAAGCATCCATACCCTTAAGCCTTCTTTCTTTGCTTGCCAGTAATAGTCTCTTCTATTCTGTCTCTGAAATGAAGAAATACCTTATACATCTTTTGTAACTGAGGTTATCCAATATTGATCCATCTTGCTTTCAACTAGCCATTTCTATAAATAGAAAATTAAGATCCTTTTTTGTTCATCCGTTATTGCCTATTTTAGGATTCGGTAGGATTAGGTAGGATTCAATGAATCTACCCATCTTTTCATTTTAGTCCCATCTAGAAACTTCTCCTTTAATTCTCATTGAATTTTCTTCAAAATGGTTTACCATGAATTTTGTGCCACTAACTCATCATAGTTATCTTCCACACACTTTACAAAATTCAAGAAAACAAAATAGTCTTCTTGAATTCATCAAATCCATGATTTAACATGAATACTAGAACTCAACATCAATATATTATCATTCAGCTTCCATACTATTCTTCCACTCATCATCCACTAGATAATTTGTTAAAAAATACAGTTTGCTAGTGCTCAAAGTCAACTAAAATCTGCTCGGCTTACACTGTATCACTCAACATACACTAAAATTTGACTTTTCTTAGCTCCAACTGATTTTCTACTTGGCTTGCACTAACTTTTCTCAACACCTACTATCCAATAGATCAAGATTGGAAGACTAAATTCTTCTTACTTGTTCTTTTAGACTTTGTCAGTGTATCCAACCTTTACGTCCTTAAGTAGGTAACTAATGCACTATATTATCATTGTCTTGACTAATCTTTGTACTCCTTTTTCATACCATTACTCATCATTTTCTCTAGGTGCCTTTATTATCTCATTTGATCAAATCCTCCTCATCAATTAAAAAAATGACAATACTCAAATCCAATCTTCACAAGATAATTGTGAAGACTTTCATACCATGCTCTTGGTGCTTGTTTCAAACCATATAAAGATCTAAGTAGTCTACATACTATGTTTTTATTGTTAGCATCAACAAATCCTTATGGTTGATCTATATAGATCTCTTCTTCTAATATGCCATTTAGAAATGTAGATTTAACATCCATTTAATAAACTTTGAAACCTTTGTATGCAAAGTAAGCAAGAAGACTTACTGCTTCCAATCTATAACATGAGTGAATGTTTCTCCATAGTCTATTTCTTCTTCTTGTGCATATCCCTAGAAAACTAATCTTTCCTTATTCCTTGTGACTTCACCATTTCCATCTAACTTTTTTTTGTTCACCCACTTGGTGCCAATCACATTTTTTTCTTCTAGTATAGGAACTAGAGTCCATGTCTTATTCTTTCTAATCTGTTCAATCTCTTCTTTCATGGATTTACTCTAGTACACATCTTCTAAGGCATCTTTCACTATTTTAGGTTCATGCACACTAAGAAAATATATATCATTTCTCAAATTTTTTTCTTGTCATTGGTCTTGCATCTTTATCTCCAATAACTTGTGCAGTAGAGTGATGTGTTTTAACATACTTTGACAATCTTGGTTCTACACTATTTTCCTCATTTGGTCTTTCAACTTTTGAATCACTATGTAATTCTCTATTAGTTGCCTCAACATCTCTTTAATGTACACTAGTCTCAGAATTAGAATGTTCCTCAACTTATTTTTGTAACTCGACACCTAATTGTAACTTGGTTCTTGAATGTAACTCGACATTCATAGTGTGTGACTTAGCAGTCACTGAAACTTACTGTTGATTAACAAATTGATTTACAACATCTTCATTAGTAGGTATACCTTCATAAATATAAACAAATGATTTGTATTTCTCTAGTTCCCTCATAGGTTTAGCCTCATTTACTTCTATATATTCATCAAATTTCACAATTACACTTTCTAAAACTTTGTTAGTGTTAGTATTTAAACACTTCTAAGCTTTACTTGTTATGAAATAGCCAAGGAATATACCTTCTTCACTTTTTACATCTAATTTACTATTCCTTAAATCCGTGAGAATATAACACTTTCTTCCAAATACCTTTAAATATTTTATTTTGGATGAGTACCCATGCCATAGTTCAAAAGGCATTGAATGAGTATCTTTCTTGACTTAAACATGGTTCAAGGTATAGATAGTTGTACTTACAAAAATCTCTCTAGTATTTTAAAGAAACATTTTTCTCCATCACGAGTGTCCTAGCATGGTCCATTCCAAATCAGTCTCTTCTTTCAACAATTTCATTTTGTGGAGGGGTTCTAGGGGAAGATGTCTATATTTTGATTCCTTTGTCAGTACAAAACATCTCAAATTCATTTGATTTAAATTCTCCTCCTCTATCCGATCTCAAACATTTTATACTTTTACCTATTTCCTTCTCAACTCAAGTTAAGTACCACTTAAATATTTGGAAAGCATCAAATTTTTGTTTCAAAAATATAACTGTCATCATCCTAGAATAAACATCAACAAATAGCATAATGTACTTATCATCTTTGTAGTTTTGCACATCAGTTGGTCCACACAAGTTAGTATGAATAATCTCCAAAATTTCTTGATAGAACCATTTCCTTTTATTAGATAGGATGCATCATTACTAAACCTTACACTATTTCCATCATAATAATTCAAGGTAATAAACTTACTTTTATCTCCAGACATGTGATGTGAACACCCACTATTAATGATCCACCTATCATTCTTGTTCACACAAGAAACTAGTGTAGTTGTATCATCCTCATCATAATCATCTTTCATTGCAACATACACCACTTCATCATCATCATCATCATATCCATGTTTGGTTCCCTCTTTTGCAATGTAGAAAGACTTCTTCCCTTTTCCTTTGTAATCTTTTCTATCTTCATCTCTTCTACTTTTGTACTTGTCTTCACCTCTATAGTTTTTCTTCTCTGGACATATAGCAACAATATGACCAACCTCATTACAATTAAAACATATGATAGGTAACTTACCTTTGAATTTTCTTTTACCTCTATGAAATCTCCTTGCTAATAGTGCTTCAAGTTTTTCTAAATCCTTCTCATTTGTATCACTATCACTAGAAACATATTTTACCTTTTTCTTCTTCTTGTCATTAGGTTCCTTCAATGATAACTTAGATTTGAAAGTACATTCAACATTGTTAGATTTGAAGTTGTCAAAATTAGATAGCTCAAAAGAAATGAGCCTACCTACTAGACCTTCAAGAGTTAGATTAGAACTTGGTATACATCTAAACTCTTGTACTAAAGAAAGTCTAATAGCATAGATGGACAAAAATGTTCTCAAATTTTTTATTAATATAGTCTAGTCATATATCTTACCATTAGATCTTCTTATAGCATTAACAACATATTTTATCCTAAACAAATATTGAGCAACATTCTCACCTTCTTGTGCTCTCATGTCATCAAACTTACCTCCAAGACTTTTAGATTTAACTCTTAGAACATTTGTGTCTCCTCCATAAATGCTATGGAGAGAATTCCACATTTTCTTTGCACTATCAAAACCCTTGATGTCATTGAACTCAACATAACTTAGGGTAGAGGTAATCTCCAACATTGCCTGGTTGTGTTCTTTCTTTTTTTTTAGATATTTAGCAATTAGTGCTCCAACAAGATGAACATATTCAATGATGATGGTAGATTGTGCATGATCTTCAAGAAATCCGATGTGTAGCTTCATTAGACTTTTCAATGTAGGAAAGTTATCTTTGTTAAGCTTGGGTACTTCTCTTTTTGATATATTTTGAAGGTACTAGAAGCAAAATATCAATATACACTAAAATTTGACTTTACTTAGCTCCAATTAATTTTTTGCTCAGGTTGCACTAATTTTTCTTGAAACCTATTGTCCACTTGATCAAGCTTGACAGATTCAATTCTTCTTACTTGTTCTTCTAAACTTGTTTAGTGTATCCAAACTTTGCAACCTTCTTTCTCATGTTGGAGGTAGGCCTGGTAGGCCATCTCCTCTTGCTATCTCTCAAGTTCTTGTTTCTTTGCAACCTCATCAAGCTGCCTATCCAACTCCTCAAGTTGTCTACCCTAGGCCAATAACTGCTCATTTTGTTCATCTATCATCCTATCCCATGGATCCATATTTCTTTGAAGGGTAACAACATATCTTTAAATTCTTCAACTAAGGATGTTGGGGATAATGGAGTAGAGGCAGTGGGGGGGTCATAATTTTGAGTAGCTTGGCTATAAACAACTTGGGATGAAGATTGAGATTGGTAATATAAGGGCTAAGGAATAAAATTTTCATGATATGGGGGGGAATAATGAATATTTCCATGAAATGAATCCATAACAAAGCTTTCATAAAAGCTACAATTTCATAGAAAACTTGAAAATCACAAAAATATCAAAGGTGATCTTTACATACCAGCACTATTTCTGCTTGAAACCAGTAGATCTGCACTAGAGTTGCCATGGTGTTTGATTGAATGCCTCCAAAGGCTGGTAACACTAAGAATAACACCCAAATTCTTAGTGTATCAAGATCAACTAGCTAACCAATGGACTTCAAATCTTCTGACTAGGTGTCCCACCGAGCATGACAAAAATTGTTGTCACTTAGGTTTGCACCCTTGTCCATAGCCTATGCATGACGACAACCTAATAAAACATGGAAACAACCTCCAAGCTATGGAAATTGAAGTGTGAGGTTGAGTCTCTAGAGAAGGTGGGCTTCCTCTTACTATCAGGATGCACCTAACTACTCTTGGAGGGGAAAAGGGAGAAGGAGAGCATGAAAGAAAAATCTACCTAATCTAATCTAAAGAGGTGATGCACCAAAATAGAGTGTTCAGACCAATCTCTGCCCATATATGCACTATTGAACTAGAATGAAACTAAGGATATTACACATTCAGACTTGCTTTAATCAAATAATCACATGCAGATCAAAAGACTAAGATGAATGACACAAGGAAGGGATATTCACTTATATTATCATTCATGAATTGAAGGAGATATAGTCATGTAGATTAATGATTTCCACAAAACAATAGTGAAGGCAAAGAGTTCTTGCACTTCCACACCAATGGCTGAAGGAGATACAAATAAATGTCATATGGTTCAGAGGCATAGGGGATTTTACACTGGAGTTGTAGAGCAATAGTAGAGAAAAGTCAGAAAAGGGTTCAACCTTAACAAAATAACCAAAAATTGCCTTTATTGTGCAGGCATAACTAAGATCTTTTTTAGCTGAAGTTACTCTACAACCATCATCATTAAGTCCTACAGAGAACAATCAAGGGGAAAATTTGAGGAAAATCTGATCTTTACATGTGTTTAGGTACCATGAAATCTGATCTTGCTATCAAAAGATGCCTCGAGAAGATAGAAGCGGCACCATTACTGCTCTAATCAAGTAGATGAAACAACTAGGAGGCGGTGGAGTTTTCTCCCACATTTGCATTCATTTCCTAGTGGTTGAGATTTGATCACAGATATCAAATTTCACGGAAAAACCCTAATCTTACCCATTTCTATCTCATGGATCAGCAAAATCAGCAGTCAACCTAACTTGGCACCAAGATGAGCCACATGGACCAACTGGTTCATTTCTTTTTGCCACCTCACAGGTCTTCATGTGGTTGACCATCCTCTTTATAACTAACCACGCCAACCTGTTACAACTTAACTGCAACAGCCACAACATAACTACCAATCCTAACTATTATTGCCCTTAGCATTACCTTCCTAGGCCCACAAGTACACATGTCCTCAAATTGCTAACTTGCCATACTTAACCTTCAAGCTCCTTTCCATAGTGAGCAAAAAAGAACTGTAGATCTGCCTTGATCTTGCGGATGACATTAGGTATAACTTACTGGGAATAATGGTGAGTCCCTCACTCGCTACCTCACCATACATATCTTTCGCACATCTTCCCATGGTGATGTTGTTGGGTGATGCGATGTGCTCCCCTGCCCACAGGTGGTTAATTATGTGGTGTTCCATGTTCACTAATAGTCATGGCTTTTGGTGCAATGGAAAATGGGCCCAACAATTGGTATCAAAGCCTAGTTTTGGCTTGGTCATGGGTTCAAATCTCTCTGGTGCCTTCTTGACCTACGTAAGCACCTGGTATGCACATCAAGGGGGAGATTTTTGGGTGATGTGACGTGCTCCCCTGCCCACAAGTGGTTAATTATGTGGTGTTCCATGTTCACTAATAGTCATGGCTTTTGGTGCAATGGCAAATGGGCCCAACAGATGTAACGAGCACCGTCAATTTGCCATCATCCGACGGCCCTGAAAGATACCAAAAATCTATCAGCAACTCATGAGGAAATAGGGCACACAGGGACATGTGTTGCTACGTCATTAACTTGCCATACTTATCCTCTAAGAAACTATCTATAGCAAGTCAACGAGAGCCACAGATCTATGTTGATCGAATGATGGTGAAAGATGCATCGAGGGGACTGGCCCACTATTTGCACTATCATCACCCTAGCCAATGGGAAATTGACCAATTGTTGACATGTACACTGACCTGTTCATTTGTTCCTGACGTGTCATCGGCCCAAGGTCCACCATATGGATCATGGAACAAACCTGGCCCCACAAGGACACATGGTGGTGAATTGTTAACTCGCTATAGCTAAATCTTGAGTAACTTCCCATAGCGAGCAGACAAAAACCATTGATCTATTTTGATCCGATGGTGGAGAATTGCATCCAGCATCTAAAGATTAGTGGGGCCCATTTTGCCAAGTCGCTATAAATAAAAAACATGCAACTCTTCATGGCGAGAAGATGACAACCATCGATCTGAGATCGAATCAAGGGTGGGGAAGCTGCATGAAGTCTTCTAAAAAGTGGTGGGCCCCGTTCTCGCTAAGTCGCATAGCTTAAATATCAAGCAACTTTCCTTGGTGAGTTAGCAAAATTGGTCAATTTGTATTGATCCGACGGTCATGATCCTTCTGAGCACTGTGAAACCCTTTCCACGTTGCATGCGGTCCCACCAGCTATTGTTTCATGGTGACTTGCTACTTCACTAACGGTAGAATGCCTAAAATTTTTGAGAGTGAGGTAGCGATGATCGACGACCTTACCAAAACTTGGCACTAGAGAAAAAAAACAAACTACCACTACTAAACTGGGCCCATCGAGACACGTGGAAAACATTCACTAAGTCACATAGCATATCTCCTGAGTAGCTTTTCTTGGTGAGTTAGCAAGGACTATTGATCTGAGGAGATTCAACGATGAGGAAAGTGCAGGTCCACCAAAACATATAAGTTTGATTTCTTTTCAATGTTTCTCGACATTAAAATAATATTAACTCTGGGAACTAGCTGTTGGCAAGCAAACATTTGAAATTTGAATCTTGGTGGGGGCATGAAAAATGGTAACATTCCCGGTGACTCATAGGGGATGCGAGCCTGCTATACATAAGACCAGTGGCCTGAAGCATCCATTGAGCTATAGAGTCAAAAAATGGGTAGATTTTGAGCAATATGAAACCCTAACCCTCCATCTACGAGAAAAACCCTGAAACCCTTATCTTTGCAATTGGAACCAGAGATGAAACCTTCATCTGATACCTTCAAAATTTCAAAACTAGCTATCTCACAGAGACAACTGTGCTTGTGCACTTCTTGGAAAGTAGGAAACAACTAGAAAACAAAACTACTCTAATATGTACAAATATTTACAAAGAGAGGGGTCAAACAAACCCATTGACTGGTTTGCTGAAATAGCTACCCTTCCTTATCAACCAGTTTCTTGTTCCATACAAAAGGATAGCCAAATGGATCAGTAGGTATGAAAAGCATACTGCTGCATGAAACACCTTCCTCCCAATGCTAAAAAATAGTGAAGGTTTCTAGCACTGGGGTGTCACCTTGTAGAGCAAAACATACCTGCTCCTCTTTGTAATAATCTTCCTCATACTCTGGAGTGAACATGACTGTGGGCAACTTGCTGATTTGTTGTAGAGCTAGATACCTTATAGGGCATCTTCTTGATGGTGTAGGGCTGAAGGAATCATCCTTGACCACTTGATTGTGCTCTACAATGGTAGTCTTTAACTAGTTTGGAAGTGGCTCCTCCTCTTGATTTTTTTCCATATATTCTTCATGCTGCCCATGAACCACTTCCTTTGGATCTACTGGTATGGTGTGGTCTCCCACTTGTTGGTGTTGCAGAACATGCTCCTCATATATAGGAGATACTGATTCGATATCCATAGAAGAGCAGAGAGCATCCAACTCATCCAAAAGATCATCCTCATCATTAATCTCCTCCATTACAGTTGCAAGGACATGCATAGGTTGGGGGAAAACCTCATGCAGGTTAGCATATTCCTCCTCAAGGATGAAGCTATCCTTGAGGCCTTCTTGTCCATCCTCCACATCATAGAGGGTTGTTTGCTACAGCAAATGATCCTCTGCTTTCCCTAGTAGCAGATCCTCATTCACTGGCAAGGGCTCAAAAGCCATGACCTGCTCCTCAAGAGGAGGAATAGACTCATTGCCTTCTTCTTCTTCCTCAAAGAAAGAGGTAGGCTCTTCAAATAAGAGGATTGGGTCCTCTTCCTTTGTTTTAGTAACCTCCTCTTTTTTCTCCTTAGTAGATTGCGTCTCCTCACATGGAATCCATGTGGGTCTAGATTCACTCTACCAAAACTTTGTATTTGAACCATCAGAAGTCCACACAATTGGCCCACCTGGAAATAATCTAATAGTAATAGGCTTGATGGGTTCATGACTAGTCCAACTCTCTCTTATAGGGGATGGAGAGGCTACAATAGTAGGCTTTTGTAATGGAGGGGGCTTCCTAAAGCTTGGGATGACATATTTGGGAGAAGGGGGGTATCTACCTCCTTGGTTTGAAAATGAGCTAATTGGAGCCTCGTTTCCTCCTCTCTTGTTGCAACAACTTACCTTGCAAGGTTCTCCTCAAAATGTTTCTATTTCTCCCTCTCTTCTTTCTCATGTTGGAGGTAGGCTTGGTAGGCCATCTCCTCCTGCTATCTCTCAAGTTCTTGGTGCTTTGCAACCTCATCAAGCTACCTATCCAACTCCTCAAGTTGTCTACCCTAGGCCAATAACTATTCATTTTGTTCATCTATCATCCTATCCCATGGATCCATCCTTCTTTGAAATCCCAACAACATATCTTTAAGTTCTTCAACAAAGGATGTTGGGGCTAATGGAGTAGAGGCAGTGGGAGGGTCATAATTTTGAGCAGCTTGGCTATAAACAACTTGGGGTGAAGATTGAGATTGGTAATATGAGGGCTGAGGAATAAAATTTTCATGATATGGAAGGGAATAATGACTATTTCCATGAAATGAATCCATAACAAAGCTTTCATAAAAGCTGCAATTTCATAGAAAACTTGAAAATCACAAAAAGATCAAAGGTGAATTTTACATACCAGCACTGTTTCTACTTGAAATCAGTAGATCTGCACTAGAGTCGCCATGGTGTTTGATTGAATGCATCTAAAGGCTAGTAACACTAAGAATAACACCCAAATTCTTAGTGTATCAGGATCAACTGGCTAACCAACGAACTTCAAATCTTTTGACTAGGTGTCCCACCGGGCGTGCCAAAAATTGTTGTCACTTAGGTTTGCACCCTTGTCCATAGCCTATGCATGAGGACAATCTAGTGAAACATGGAAACAACCTCCATGCTGTGGGACTTGAACTGTGAGGTTGAGTCTCCAGAGAATGCTAGCTTCCTCTTACTATTAGGATGCACCTAACTACTCTTGGAGGGGAAAAGGGAGAAGGAGAGCATGAAAGCAAAATCTACCTAATCTAATCTAAAGAGGTGATGCACCAAAATAGAGTGTTCAGACCAATCTCTGCCTATATATGCACTATTGAACCAGAAAGAAACTAAGGATATTACACATTTAGACTTTCTTAAATCAAATAATCACATGAAGATCAAAAGACCAAGATGAATGAAACAAGGAAGGGATATTCACTTATATTATCATTCATGAATCTAAGGAGATATAGTCATGCAGATTAATGATTTTCACAAAACAATGGTGAAGGCAAAGAGATCTTTCACTTCCACACCAATGGCTGAAGGAGATACAACAAAATGTCATATGGTTCAAGGGCACAGGGGATTTTACACTGGAGTTGCAGAGCAACATCAAAGAAAAGTCAGAGAAGGGTTCGACCTTAACAAAATACACAAAAAATGCCTTTATAGTGCAGGCATAACTGAGATCTTTTTCAACTGAAGCTACTCTACAACCACCATCATTAAGTCCTACAAAGAATAATCAAGGGGAAAATTTGAGGAAAATCTGATCTTTGCATGTCTTTAGGTACCATGAAATCTGATCTTGCTATCAAAAGTTGCCTCAAGAAGACAAAAGCAACACCATTACTACTTTGACCAAGTAGATGGATCAATTGGGAGGCAGTGGAGTGTTCTCCCGCATTTGCATTCATTTCCTAGTGGTTGATATTTGATCACAGAGATCAAACTGTGTGGCAAAACCCTGATCTTTCTCGTTTTTGTCTCATGGATCAAAAAAATCAGCAGTCAACCTAACTTGGCACTAGGATGAGCCATGTGTACCAAATGGTTCATTTCTTTCTGCCTCCTCGCGGGTCTTCACGTGGTTGACCATCTTTTTTATAACTAACCATGCCAACCTATTAAAACTTAACTGCGATAGCCACAACATAACCACCAATCCTAACTGTTACTGCCCTTAGTGTTACCTTCCTTGGCCCATGAGTACATGTTTCCTCAAATCACTAACTCACCATACTTAACCTTCAAGCTCCTTTCTATAGTGAGCAAACGAGAACAATAGATCTGCCTTGATCCTGGGGATGACATTAGGTACAACTTACTGGGAACAATGGTGGGTCCCTTGCTCGCTACCTCACCATACATATCTTTCATGCATCTTCCCATGGTGACATAACGAGCATTGTCGATATACCATCATCCAACGGCCCTAAAAGATACCAAAAATCTTTCAACAGCTCACGAGGAAATAGGGCCCACAGGGACACGTGGCGCCAGGTTGTTAACTCACCATACTTATCCTCTGAGAAACTTCCTATAGTGAGTCAATAAGAGCCATAGATCTATGCTGATCAGACAATGGTGAAAGATGTGTCGAGGGGACTAGCCCACTATTTGCACTATCATCACCTTAGCCAATAGGAAATCGACCAACTATCGATGTGTACACTGACCTGTTCATTCATTCCTGATGCATCATCGACCTGTAAGGAAACTCAGGTGTGGAAACAGCTTCCTACACTAATCTCATAAGGAAAGTATGGTGCAAATCCTTTTAAAATCTTCTACACTTACAGATTCAATATCATGTAAACAACAATATAGCAGGCAACCATGCATACAAAAAATAGATAGAGAAAGAAACACATAACACAAAGATTTGCCAGTGGGGAAAAACCTTTCAGTAAAACAACCCCACCCCTCCAGAACCTGCACAATGTATTATCTTCAACACAAGATTACAATACACTTGTAATGCAAGTTCAACATCAACAATAGAAGACTCCAGTAGTACCTCAGTACCTACAAACTTTCATCTATCACACTATTGCATTACAACATGCAATACTCATTTTATGAACATCTTAAGACCCAACAAAAATGCCCACAAAGGAGTTGGGAATTTTTCATGGCTCAACTACCAAGAAACATACACAATGCCACATCTACATTCAATACCAAAAAAAGGGCATCCATCCCTTGAATAAGCAATGACAGCTTGTCATAGAATCTGCCAAAAATAGCGGTCACAAGAGAAGTGTAAGGGAATCTGTCATACCAACCTATTTTTGGCATATTTTCTTACACACACCAACCACTCATTCTTGGGTGACCAAATAGACATCATGTCACAAGATGCTCTTACACCTATCATAGCTCATTCCTTAAATAGCTCTTACACATCATAAGAATCCATCACAACCATTTCAGCCATGATCTCCTTCACACACTTCAAGATGCCGACACATGTAAGTGATCAACATGCCAACTAGACATGTACACTCACATTTACATATTATTTGCAAAAATACATTTTAAAAAACAAATAATAATAAGAATAGGAATTATACAAGGTTGAGACACCTTATTCCTAACATTCTCCCACTTGTCGAACACCTTGTAAGAGCAATAGGAACATAACAGGAACTAACTGCTATAGGCCAAAAGGCCCATAGACTCCGAACACCATCTGAACTTCTCAGTGCCCATTGGTTTTGTTAATGCATCTGGAACATTCGTCACAATATCTACCTTCTCCAAAGTTACCTTTCCATCTTCCACCATATCTCTCACAAAGTGAAACTGCACATTAATATGCTTCGTTCTGGCATGGAAGGTTGGATTCTTCGCAAGGCAAATAGCACTCTGACTGTCACACCAAATAGTAATCTATTCTACATCAACACCAAGATTAGAACACAATCTCTTAAGCCAAATGGCTTCCTTACAAGCATGAGTAGCAGCCATGTACTCAGCTTCTGTAGTGGACAAAGCAACCACAGGTTGTCACTTACTCATCCAACTGATGGCACCACCAAACATAGTGAACACATAACCATTGGTGGATCTCCTGCGATCAATATCACCTACCCAATTTGAATCCACAAACCCTTGAATACAAACTAAATGCAAAGATTTAGAAGAGTTACCATGATAACATATGGAGTAATCTGATGTACCCCTCAAATATCTGAATACTCACTTAACTGCATCCCAATGTTTCCATCTAGGATTAGCCATAAATTGACTCAGGACTCCCACTGCTTGGGCAATGTCTAGTCTAGTACAGACCATAGCATACATAAGACTGCCAATTGCACTAGCATAAGGTACTCTACTCATGTCCTCCAACTCATTAGGAGATTTTGGAAAATCATCTATAGATAGTTTTGTTCCCACAGAAATAGGAACACATAGTGGTCTACAATCTTCCATGCTGAACCTATCCAACACAGACTTCACACACTTACTTTGACTCAACCAAAGTTTTTTGTTAGACCTATCTCTACTGATTTCCATACCCAAGATGTACCTAGCTGCCCCAAGATCTTTCATCTCAAACTGTGCTGACAACTGATATTTAAAATCAGAAATCATACCCTTACCCTTCCCAAATAGCAACATATCATCAACATATAATGCAACAATAAGAAGGCGATCATTTTCAACTCTGAAATAAACACAATGATCTGATTTCGATCTTACAAATCTAATTGACAACACAAAGGCATCAAACTTAAGGAACCACATCCTAGGAGATTGCTTCAAACCATATAGAGATTTCTTCAATCTGCAAACAAAGGATTCTTTACCTTTAACAATGTAGTGCTTAGGTTGTGACATATAAATCTCTTCCTCCAAATCACCGTGAAGGAAAGCTGTCTTCACATCCATCTGTTCTATCTCTAAATCAGATGATGTAGCAAGAGATAATAGAAATCTAATGGATGTCAACTTTGAAATAGGAGAGAATATTTCACCATAATCTATTCCCTCTACCTATGAATACCCCTTTGCAACCAATCTAGCTTTGTACCTTTCAACACTACCATCTGTACAGAATTTCTTCTTGAACACCCATTTAAAACCAATAGGTTTTCTCCCTTTAGGAAAAGGTACAAGGTCCCATGTTTTTTTTCTCTCTAATGAAGCCATCTCATCATCCATAGCCTCAATCCAGGAACTTGCATCTTCCATGCCCAAAGCCTCTTTCACAGATCTAGGCTCATCAGTGTTAGTAATCAAAGAAAAAGCACAACTAGAATCTAACATGGAATAACCAAACCTTTCTAGTTGCTTTCTTTCTCTCATGGATCTCCTCAAGGGCTGAGGTTGAGGTTGTTCTTCCTCTTCTTCTGAACTATCAGAGCTGCTAGAGCTCTCCTCATCATTAGACCCAACATAGTCTCTTTGTTCAGTCTTCTCAGGGATAGGAGGCAACTGAACAACATCTTTTTTCTTTTCTTTTTCATCTGGTTGTAGCACAATAGGAGAAGATGTTAGCTCTCTAAAAATAACATTTGTGCTATACAACACCTTACTAGTCACAGGATCCCAAAGCTTGTATCCTTTCACACCAGCATTGTACCCGATGAAAATACATTTAACAACTTTGTTTTCCAACTTAGATCTTTTCTCCTTTGGAAGATATGCATAAGCTTCACAACCAAAAACATGAAGATGTCTAATTGAAGGCTTCTTACCAGACCACACCTCCATGGGTGTCTTACCAACAAGAGCTAATGTAGGAGATCTATTAACCAGATAGCAAGGAGTGGCCACAGCTTCGGCCCAAAACTATTGTTCTAAACTAGCTCCACTAAGCATACTCCTAGCCTTCTCCATTAGTGTCCTGTTCATTCTCTCTGCAACTCCATTTTTCTCTGGGGTATAAGGAGTTGTCTTATGCCTCTCGATACCTTGTTCTTTACAGAACTATTCAAACTCTATTGAGCAAAACTCACCACCATTGTCAGTTCTCACACACTTAATCTTCTTACTAGTTTGATTCTCTACAAGGGCTTTAAATTCCTTGAATCAACTAAAGAATTGTGTCTTAATTTTAAGGAAATAAATCCATGTCCTTCTACTATAATCATCTATGAAAGATACAAAAAATAAAGACTTGGAGATCGAAGGAACTTTTATAGGACCAAATACATCAGAATGAATAAGATCCAAAACATCAAAAGATTTATGAGAACTAGAGTAAAACTGAACACAATTTTATTTACCATATACACAGTGTTCATAGAAGTTGAACTTGAGATTGCAATCATTTAACCCCTCAATGAGATTTTTCTTTTTCAGGGTTCTGAGACCCTTCTCACCAATGTGGCCAAGTCTCATATGCCACAACATTGTCTTTTCTATAGGAAGGTTACCTTCCAGAGTGTTTGCATTGCCATCAGAACCAATAACCACAGAATTCTTCACTTCTCATTCAGATGGTGAGGATGAAGAACTATTACATAGAGGAATACATGCATTTACCTAAAACAAAGTACCTCTCCTAGTACCCTTAGCAAGCACCATCAATCCTCTAATCATCTTACATCCTTCTTTCGAAAAAACAACTTGCACACCTACATCGTTCAACATACTTATAGATAATAGGTTTCATGCTAGACCTGAAATGTGCATAACTCCATTGATTCCCTTTACTCATCCATCAAGAAATTTGATAGTGACTCTTCTGTGTCCAACTATCTTCAGGTGAGAATCATCACCCAAGTACACCTTTCCACCATCGAACTCTTCATATCTTGAGAACCAGTTTCGATGAGAGGTCATGTGAAAAGATGCACCCAAGTCAACCAACCACACATCATCAGATGCATGGGCTGCCAAAGCTATGACGAATGCATTGCCATCTTCTTGATATTTTTTAGAATTGAAATCTAAGGCTTTCTTCTTCTTCTTAGGCTCTTTACAGTCTTTACAGAAGTGCCCAGTCTTTTCACAGTTCCAACATTTTGCCTTGGACTTATTGGAAGTCTTTGACTTCCCACGAGATTTGGATCTACCCTTATTATCAGACTTATTGTCATTTTTCTTTCCTCTTTTTGTGGATCTCCCACGAATAGCAAGGGCTTCTTTTTCCAAAATGGAAGCCTTTCTCTGCATCTCCTTTGATAGCAGTGAAGACACCACATCATCCATTTTGAAGGTGACTAATGTGCTTCCGAGAGCCATCACAAGATGGTCCCATGACTCTGGTAAAGAGCACAAAAGTGTGTAGCAATGATCCTCCTCCTCTAACTTGACACCAACAGATGTCAACTATGCAACCAGTAGATTAAATGCAATTAAATGATCCGTTAACGATCCACCTTCCTCCATTCATAGAGAATACAACTTCTTCCTCAAGAACAACTTGTTCACTAGGGATTTGGCCTGATACACGGCCCCAAGTCTCTCCCACAAACTATATGCAATTTTCTCATCTAGAACATTCAGAAGGACTGCATCGGTTAAACAAAGTCTTATGAGACCCTTAGCTTTATGATCTTTGATATCCCAATCTTCTTGAGTTATAATTGCTGGTCTTGTAGCACTTGTAGTCGCTTCCCATAGGTCACGATCTTCCAACATTTCTTCCATCTTGAGTTTCCACAACTCAAAATTAGTGCCATTAAATTTCTCCACCTCCATTCTTCCATATGATGAACTCACCATCTCAATCTGAAAATAAGATTCAGGATGCTCTGCACAAGACTCCCACTCAACTTAACTAGGATCATAAGTTGATCAAGCTCTGATACCACTTGTAAGGAAACTCAAGTGCGAAAAAAACTTCCTAAAATAATCTCATAAGGAAAGTATGGTGCAAATCCTTTTAAAATATTCTACACTTATAGATTCAATATCATGTAAACAACAATATAGCAGCCAACCATGCATACAAAAAATAGACAGAGAAAGAAACACACAACACAAAGATTTGCTGGTGGGGAAAAACCTTTCGGTAAAACAACCCCACCCCTCCAGAACCTACACAATGTATTATCTTCAATACAAGATTACAATACACTTGCAATGCAAGTTCAAAATCAACAATAGAAGATTCCAGCAGCACCTCAATACCTGCAAACTTTCATCTATCACACTATTGCATTACAACATGCAATACTCATTTTATGAACATCTTAAGACCCAACAAAAATGCCCACAAAGGAGTTGGGCATTTTTCATGGCTCAACCACCAAGAAACATGCACAATGCCACATGTGCATTCAATACCAAGAAAAGGGCATCCATCCCTTGAATAGGCAATGACAGCTTGTCATAGAATCTACCAAAAATAGTGGTCACAAGAGAAGTGTAAGGGAATCTGTCATACCAACCAATTTTTGGCATATTCTCTTACACACACCAACCACTCATTCTTGGGTGCCCAAATAGGCCTCATGTCATAAGATGCTCTTAAACTTGTCATAGCTCATTCCTTAAATAGCTATTACACGTCATAGAAATCCATCATAACCATTTCAGCCATGATCTCCTTCACACACTTCAAGATGCCGACACATGTAAGTGATCAACATGCCAACTAGACATGTACACTCACATTTACATATTATTTGCAAAAATACATTTTACAAAAAAATAAATAATAAGAATAGGAATTATACAAGTTTGAGACACCTTATTCCTAACACATTCTAGGGTCCACCATATGGCTCATGGAATAGACCTAGCCCCACAAGGACATGTGGCGGCAAATCGCCAACTTGCTATAGCTAAATCTTGAGTAACTTCCCATAGCAAGCAGATGAGAACCATTGATTTGTTTTGATCTGATGGTGGAGAACTGCATCTAGCATTTGAAAATTAGTGGGGCCCATTTTGCCAAGTTGATATAAATAAACAACATACAACTCTTCATGGCGAGAAGACAACAACTGTCGATATGAGATCGAATCAAGGGTGAGGAAGCTACATGAAGTCTTCTAAAAAGTGGTGGGCCCGATTCTCGCTAAGTTACATAGCTTAAATATCATTCAAATTTCCTTGGTGAGTTAGCAAGGATGGTTGATTTGTATTGATCTGACGGTCAGGATCCTTCTGAGCATTGTGAAACCCTTTCCATGTCACATGCAGTCCCACCAGCTGTTGGTTCATGGCAACTCGCTACTTCACTAATGGCGGAATGCCTAAATTTTTTGATAGCTAGGTAGTGATGAATAGCAACCTTACCAAAACTTGGTGCCAAAGAAACAAAATAGACTACCTCTGCCAAACTGGGCCCGCCGAGACATGTGGTGAACATTTGCTAAGTCGCATAGCATATCTCCTAAGCAACTTTTTTTGCTGAGTTAGCAAGGACTATTGATCTGAGGAGATCCAACAATGAGGAAAGTGCAGGTCCATTGAAACATATAAGTTTGATTTCTTTTTTATGTTTCTCAGCATTAAAATAATATTAACTCTGGGAACTAGCCGTTGGTGGGCAAATGTTTGAAATTTGAATCTTGGTGAGGGCGTGAAAAATGGTAACAAACCCTTCAAAAGACATTTTTTGCCACCACTTATTGATAATAACCATAAAATATTTTTCCAAAAACCACATCTTTTCACATTGAAATGGAATCCTAGCAGGCTTTTGGGCTTCTTCAATGTAAGGTCCCTCCTTGTATGTAATTATCAAATACAAATGCTCTATTAAAACTGCTATAGGAGATTGAAATGGATAAATTGTAATGTTTTATGTTGTGAATGCCCTAACAAAATTGAGAGTAGTTGATACATCCACATTTAAAATGCTCATTGATACGAGAACTACTACATTATCTTAACTAATTAAACATTAAAAAATTCACTAATAATGATACAAGGCAATTTCACTTGACGATAAGGGTGTTAATTTTGATACCTCGATGATTAAGTTTTATGCTTTAGATAGTTCAAGTATTCTTTAATTGGTGATGCTATGATGTTTAGGTATATGCATGGCTAATGATGATTATTCTAGTATTTTAATTTGAATTAATGAATATGTTATGTTATATAGAATATGTGATTTCTAATGATTAAATGTGAGTCGAAATGAATTAAACAGTTAATTATATGAAAGGCTCATACTTGGATTTACATAACTATCTAGATAGGTTTTGAATATATGCATGTGATTTTCTTGAGCTACTGATGTGTGCAATGAGTGTGCAGGATATTTTAGCCAGAAAATCTAATGGAGAAACAAAACTGAACCCTATGTATAAATTATGGAAACCAAGGTTAAATCTGATGAAAGATGTAAACCCCGTTGTTCATATTTTATTTGTGTCATTGATTGAATGAATGTATCATTCTATAATCAGTAATTGTTAATGTTCCATAACAGTATTTTTATAGTGTCACTTGACACTTGTGAATTGTATATTCATTCTAGCATGATAGTTAGAAGTAATTGAGTAACTTAATGATCTAAGTTGGACGAGGTTAGAAACCTTTTTTTTGCTAATTAGTTTGTAATCAAGATTAATCATGCTAATTAGGATTAGTGAGTAATCTATATTTTTTTTAGAAGGTTGTTAGTAAGTCCTAAATTATTCCTAGATTTTGTTAGGTCCCTTATAAATCTTAGAGGCCTAAAATCATTAAATCTAAGTACCTAAGGGGTAAGGGTATGGGTTGGGAGCATTTTCCACTCCCCTAGCCTCTTTGGTTGACTTTTATGGTCACTCAAAAACCCCATTTTTGCTAGATTACAAAAATTGATTGTTTGCTTCATGAGTTGGTGACTTTAACTCCACCTTGAGGTTTACCTAATGTCTAGTTGAGTTAGAAACATATTTAGAGGCATTTTTGAGAGGTTTTGGTTGTTACCCAATCTCTAGTTTTTAGAGAGGAAGTTTCAAGATTGAAGGAGAGAAAGGAAAAGCTCATCTCAAACTTGTTTATTTTACCATAACCTTGTTGTGGAGGTAGGAATTCATCAACTCTTTTTTCTCATGTTGCTCATGTTGTTCATGCTTGGTTCATGCTTATGTTATTGTGGTTTTCATTGGAATGCTTGTATGTATGTTGGGTATGCTTTGGAGGGATTGAATCATGTTTTCTTGAATGGTTTTCCTTCATGTTTTGCTTGAATTTTGAAGGGTTTTTGTGGGTTTTTTTGGCATTACTCACCTTTGGATAGGGAAGAAGTGGCCATGCATGGGGGAAGGGCTTTAGTTGGACCCCAATAGTGTAGAGTCTCTTCTCATGACAAGAAGAGGGAAGAGGGTAGGGTGTTATGGGGCCCTACTTGTCATCACATACCATGTTTTGGAATTTTGAAAAATTGAAGAAATGGAAGAATGAAAACCCTTGTAATATTGGCCTCGAAAGGGCATTTGTGGAAGAATGAAAGTTCTTAAATTTTTAGCCTCAAAAGGGCTATGTTATGGTATAGTGATCAACATCTCTTATTGGGAAAATCTAGAGTCTCCCTAGTTTGGTTGAATGTTGGACCTATTGTGCAAATTGGGATGGGAATGCATGCTTGATTTGTTCTTCATGTTATGTTTGATTTGTCTCCAGTTTAGTTCTCATCTTCTCCATGATCACCATGATGTATTGAAACCATTGAAAATGATCCCTTATTAAGGAACTAGAAGAGAATTCAAATTGTATTTGTAATATTATGCAAAAATGCGTTTTAAACTCGTGTTGAAGTGGCAAGGATGTCAAGTTTTCTTACTGGTTCTTTCTCGATGGAGCCTTCAACTAGGTTGATTAATAGAAGAGAAAAGATTGAGTAACAAATCTTGCATTTGAATCTTATAGTATTTTAGTTATGCATGTGTGTATCAAAAAATGGATAAAATGATGTTCACTCTTCCTTAGGCATTCTTATGTTTTGAAATCATATTCATAAGATTAATATTAATTAAGTAAAATGAAGAAAGGATGGAATGATCGATCTTAAGTATATTTTGTGTGAATGTCCGATAAGAGAATAAGTGCAAATTAAATCAAAATCTTAGTGCTTGGATAACCTACTTCGGATGCGATTAATTATTTTTAGACTTGTTAAAAAATTATTATTTTGTATATGAGTTGAGATACATGCTTCTTACCTCTCAAGTTGTCCTCTAAATTATTGAAACTAGATTCAAATATCATCACTAGAAAGTTGACAATTAAAATCATGTAACTTTGGCCCTTTAGAACTTTCAAAAAAAAAAATCCACCTACAGGATGTTGTATTTTGTATGGGAAGACAAATTAATCCCTAAGATAACAGAGAATATTCCCTCTAAGATGCTCCTAAAAATCCTTGTTTATATCTACTAAAAGAAAAAAAAAATTAAATTAAAACATAGAGAAAATTACTAAAAAACAAATATCCTTCTACCAACTTTACTTTTTGAAATAACTTCACCCTACTTGTTCTAGGTGTGAGTTGGAATCATAAAGAACATGGAGTTTTAAACAAAAGTTTAATTCAATGTCTTAAATGCAAGAATAGACCTTGCCCATTTCTTGATTTAACCTCTAAACTCAAATCTTCTTCCCCTCCACTCCATGCGTTTGCTGCCAACATATTTTCGGCACCGGCTACGGTGCAACATATTTGCACCGGGCCGGGCCCACTAACGAGTTTACATATCCATGTCATGCCATGTTAAGTCTAACAGCATGAATAAATGCTCTGTACTTCACCGTTTGTTGTACTTCACCGTAACAAACGCGAATATCAAAGCAGTTTGGTGACATATTTGCCTTCTGCTTAAAAGTGGTTTGCCTTAATAAAAATTTAAAAATTTTGCACAGTAAAAGTTCTGAGCAAGAGGACTTAAATAATACTTACGTACAATTAATTTTTAGAAGTTAGTTTTATTTTTTTAATTTAGTTTACTAATATATAATATAATATTTATTGAACAAATATATATATATATATATATATATATATATATATATATATATATATATATATATATATATATATATATATATATATATATATATATATATATATATATATATATATATATAGAGTAAGTAAAATTTTGAATTTATTTTGATAATTTGTGATGTTGTAATTTTGTTAATAAGTGTTTTTAAAATATTTATTTTATTAGATTGATAACATTTAATATGTCAAATTGTGTAGTTAACAAAACATGTATTGCATAATTCAATTTAATAATAGTTTTTAGTAAATACCTAACAATCTAATAAATACTTTCATCTACATCTCCTTTCCATTTCTTGTTATTATTTTAAATAAATATAAAAAAACACCAGATTAATAAGTATCTTTTATTTTTAAAAAAAATTCTTAAAATACTTTTAATAAGATTATAGTATATGAATAATAAATAATAAATTATTTTGATTTTAAAACAAAAAACTCTTTTAATTAATTTTAATAAAGTTTAAAAGTGAAATAATATTGTTAAATAATAATAATAATAAAGAGAATTTTTTTTTCTAAGAAATATAAAATATTGAAATAAATGAACATAGGTAGATTGAGAATAAGTTTTTTAGAATGTGAGGAAGTAACTAGGTTAATTGTAACTTTTCATTGAAGTGGGGAAGTAACTAACACTAAGGTTAATTGTAATAGGTATTATTATTTAACAATAGTAAGTCTTAATAGATATATTTAACATAGAATTATTTATAATTATAATTATAATTTATGATGTTACGTCTCTCATTTAATTTCACAAAGCCTTTCAAAATTTTAAAAATATATTACACATTGTCTTAAGATTATAACCTTAATGTATTATTATACTTTAAATAAATTATTTGACAACCATATAAAAATTACTTTTAATTCAAAACTTATTTATAACTACATATTTTTTTTTTAATCAAAATAATTTTTTATTTATTATTCATATACTATAATCATATTAAAAGTATTTTAAGAAAATATTTTAAAAATAAAAAAATACTTATACTATAATCTTTGTCATATGGTGTCTTTTGATATTTAGTTAAAATAATAACAAAAAATGGAAAGGAGATGTAGATGAAAGTATTTATTAGATTGTTAAGTAAATATTAAAACTCTTATTAAAATATTAATAGATTGAGAATAATGTGAGGAAGTAACTAGGTTAATTGTAATTTTTCATTGAAGTGGGAAGTAACTAATATTAAGGTGTACATAATGTCATGACATGGGATGCGCATATAAACAATGACGACTAGGGTGCAACATAAAAGATAATAATATATTTTAAAATATAAATTAAATGATTAAGTATATCTATTAAAAATTATTATTAAATTGAATGAAATAATTTATTTTTATTACTACAATTTAATATATTAAATGATATTACTGTAGTAAAATAAATGTTTAAAATATACTTGTTATCAAGATTAAAACAACACAAATCACCAAAATAAATTCAAAATTTAACTTATTTAATATATTAGTTTGAATTTGTTCAATAAAATATTATTGTATTAAATTGAATGAAATAAAATATTTTGATTACTACAATTTAATATATTAAATGATATTAATGTAGTAAAATAAATGTTTAAAACATACTTGTTATAAGATTAAAACAACACAAATACAACACAAAACACCAAAATAAATTTAAAATTTAACTTATTTAATATATTTGTTTGAATTTGTTCAATAAAATATTATTTAATATATATTCCTTTGAAATTTTTACTTGAATAGTTATATATTAAATAATATTTTATTGGAAAAATTTAAAATAATTTATTATCTATTATTCATATACTATAATCATATTAAAAGTATTTTAAGAAAATATTTTTAAAATAAAAAATATATACTTACACTATAATCTGGTGACTTTTGATATTTATTTAAAATAATAACAAGAAATGGAAAGGAGATGTAGATGAAAGTATTTATTAGATTGCTAAGTATCTACTAAAAACTATTATTAAATTGAATTATGCAATACATTTACTTTAACTATACAACTTGACATATTAAATGATATCAATCTAATAAAATAAATATTTTTAAAATATTTTTTATTAAAGAAATTACAACATTACAAATTATCAAAATAAATTCAAAAGTTTACTTTTATATATATATATATATATATTTGCTCAATAAATATTGTATTATATATTAGTAAACTTAATTAATAAATAAAACTAACAACTAAAAATTAAAATTAATTTTACATAAGTGCAAAATTTTTACCAAGACTAACCACTTTTAAACAGAAGGCAAATATGCCAAACTGCTTTGATAAGTGCGTTTGTTACGGTGACGTAGAGAGTATTTATCCATGCATGTTATACTTAACATGGCAGGACATGGATATGTAAACTCGTTTGTGGGCCCGGCCCGGTGCAAATATGTTGCACCGTAGCCGGTGCCCATATTTTCTTGGGATCACGTGCCCCCCTTGTCAGTCTTTCTTTGGCAGTGGTCTTGGCCAATGTGTGTTGAGGGACATACTTTCAATTTGGGGAGGCTTCTTTAAAGTTTTTTTTAAAAACTCTCTTCATTGCACTTGCCTTGACTAGATGTTCCCTCCTTGGTTACTGCATTACTTGCCTTGGTCCATGTGCAAAGATTCTTGGTAGGAATGTGAGGGGTAGTGGCCAAGTGGCCCAGGGTGGTAGGATGTGTCGGTTAGAGTGTAAAAAGGTTATGATTGCTAGGGTAGTCTAGGGGATAGTTAGAGATTAAGTTAATTTAGTTTTTGTTAGAAGTAATTTTGTAGGTTAGTATGTGTTTTAAGTTTAGTTTGAAATTTAGAAAGTTTAATTTTTTTAAAAATTAATTTAAATATAAGTTGCTTTTAGTAGAAATTTCTTTTTGTAGTTAGAGTATTTAATATGTTTTTTTTTGTATTAGCAAATCTTAGGTTGGATGTTAGGATTTATTTGGTTGGTTGACATTTTAATTAAAGTTTTAAATTTAGATTAGTATAAGTGTTGGATTTTTGAGATGTGAATTATGGTAGTTTATTATATAAGATAGGGGTATTAATGTTTTTGTTATTTCATTTTTCGTTATACTATCATTACTATTATTTTTATTATAGATCATAGATTTAAATGAAATCAGTTTAGAATAAAGTTTAAATATAGTTCAGATATTCATTTTTTGTTATAATAGTTAATTTGTTCTCGATTTGCTATGCTATGAAGTAATTTGACTTGTATTCTTTGAGGTCATTATTCAAAAATTATATTCTTCATTGATATCTGCATATTAATGTTTTAAGGTTAATATTAATATGTTTTAAATTTGTTGTAAATTATGTTTACAAGTGAGTTGTTTATTAGCTTACAAGTCAATTTAAAGACATATTAATGTTTAGACTTTTAAATTAATTGCTTTTAAATTTTAATAATCGAATTGTAACGAAGGTATAAATTAACGATCTATTCCCACATGATGTCTTTAGACAAACTTGTAGTTAGGATTGATATTTTTACAATCCAGCATTGAATAAAGTTTTAGAATTTGATAGATGTTATGTTTAAGTCATTTAATCTATATATTTTTTAATATTAATTAGTTGGTGTAATTTTGTTCTAGTGTTAGAAAAGTTTAGTCATTATAAAATTAATTATAATCTATGTGAGATTTGGTTAGTATGTTAATTTGTTTAAATGTTTGATTTGGAACTTGTTCATGTAATAGTAAGTTAATTGTAGTATAAGTTAAATTTTGGTGTTATTTCATTTTAGTATATTTTATTTAGAGTGTATTTATGTTAGATTATATCTAGAAAAGATAATATCATTATTGATTTAATATGTTGTTTAAAGTTAAGTTAGATTATTAGATTAAACTTCTAGTGTCAAATATATATCTAGATAGTTGTTTTGTATTACATGTTTAGGAAAATTTGATTTATTTATATTACTTTAAAATTAAAGTAATAATGAAATAAATATGGAAATCAATTTAAGAATGAATGCTCAATTCTAATGATCTATTCGTACTCATTGATTTTAAACTTAAGTGGAAATGTTAGGCCATTGTTAGGAGAACCTGTACATGTTTTATAATACCTATGCTTTACTTGTGGATTTAATTATTATTGAAATAATAATAATAATCATTATTACATGTGTTTTTGCCCTATATTTTTGGGCATGACATTCAAATTCAATTCTTATTGAAAAGTGACCAGAGCATGCATATGGGAGGATTTTGGAGTGAATTTCCAAGTTTACAGTGCATATATTACCTTATCTTATGTTATTTCATGTGTATTTTCTATTATTTAGTGAGATATCTAGTAGGCTATTCCTTTCAAACTAATATGAAGTCTATTGTAACTTGTGTTATGATCTGTGAGCCACCATACTTTTCATCTAAGTTTAGAATCACATTAAAGTTTCCTTTGATGCATAAGTTATCCATATGGTTTATTTCCATTGTAAGAATTTGGTATAGCTCTAACACCATATAAGAATTTTCCTTAGGGAAAAATGACACCAAGATCAAAAGCTCAAGGACAAAGCACAATATGGACCAAATGATGTATGGTCATAATAACAATATGAGAATGAATAATGTATATACACACTATAATTGCATGTATATAAAGGCCTCTGGAATGACTAGGAGTTAGTGAAGAGATAAACTCAATAGCTAAGCATGTGTACATCAGAAGTGGATTATCCTCCATTGTGCATGAATGTATGTGGAACAATGAGAGGATAAGTATGATAAGGTGTATCTTGTATAGAGATGTTGTAGACACCATGTGCTTAAATTAGTTGCTAGCTCCTATGTTGTCAACAAGACAACTTTTATGACAATGCATACTCCTAGGTGTCTAGATAATGCATTAACCTAAGTAAACTTAAGTAAAGTGCAAATATTAACTAATTATTTACACTAACACCCCACCTTAAGTGCAACTTAGGGGAATGTACTTAAGCTTACAAAAGCTATGGTAGGTCCCAACTACTAGGCCATGTTAGTTACCCATGTACAAATGCAATGTTGTACATACAATGCAATGAAATCTCTCTGAAAATAGAGAAAGAGGGAAAACCTCATGGGAAAATCCCTCCTCCAAAAAGAGATATATGTGCAATAAAGAAGAGAAGAGTCATGTGACCCCTCCCTAGACAAAAATCCTACACCCCCAAGAGATCTCACAAATAAAGATACTTAACCTCAATGAAGGGCTTGGTAAAAATGTCATGAATAAACTCTCTCATGTAGTGCATATGAACCTCAATATGTTTGGTGCATTGATGTTGCACTAGATGTTTTCAAATTTTCAATGGTACTTTGATTATCACAATGTATGATTGTGGGTCTAAACCAAACTCCTTCAGGATCTGTTGTAACCAAATAGCTTCTATTACCATATTAACAACTCCTTGATACTCAACCTTAGTTTATGAAAGAGAAATAGTGTTCTACTTTTTACTTTACCAAAAAATGGGGGCAAAATTAAGATACAACATGTATCATGAAGTGCACTTGTGAGAAACGATATCTCCTACATAGGCTGAGTTTGTATAACCTACCAACTATAGTCTAGTACCAGCTGCATAGCATATCCCATATGTATGTGTACCCTAGATATAATGTAGGATGCATTTGGTTGCCTTCTAGTGAAGTTCATGTGGCTCTTGTATGAAGCAAGAAATGAAGCCAACTACAAAGGATATATCAAGATGTGTATGTATCAAGTAGATGATGATTCAAACCAATGATCTATAAAAAGTAGCATCAACAAGTGAAGTGGAACACTTTGCTTCTAATTTAACACCTAAAAGGAATGGAGTAGATGTAGCCTTGTAGTCACTCATGAAAAATCAAGCAAGAAGATCAAGAGCATAATTGGGTTGTGATAATGTGATCCCTAATGATGACTGATGTATCTCATTACCAAGGAAATAATGAAGTAGACACAAGTTTATGAAATGTCCCTTTTCTGAATAAACCCCAAATCGGGTGCGTCTGAAATAGTGCCAAAAACTTCACAACTTCACATATTATTTATAAATCTGAAAATGGACATTTTTATAGAAATTTTAACAGCATAACAGACTAAAAAATGAAATTTCTAGATCTATATAGCATTTACACAACAGCTCCCAAATGTAGGACAAAAACCATGCTCATCGAGCTCCCAAAATTAGCACAAAAATGCCTGAAAACATCACAAAAACACTAATAATCTATCTCAAAAGTTTAACCATGTCCCAATAAATATATTCAGCTTTATTTTAACATCTTAAAGTTTGAAATATAGAAACAACCCAAACTGATATGAAATACTCAACTTGAAACACAAAACTCTTACAAAAAACACACCCGAAAACCCACAAATCTGCTCTGTTCAGCACAAAGGCAAACTCTGCATGAGCATGCACATGGAATGGATTCAAACTACCATCCTTAGCCTTATTAGAAACCTGCAAAATCCCATTCTTGGGTCTCCTTCTCCACAGGTTTGGCACCCTCTGAAGAACAACAAAGAAATGAGCAAAAATCAAGTTCTAGAATGAGCCCAAAATGCCTACAAACCCCTTAAAAGAGGGCATAACCCTAACTCACGTCCAAGAGGGGTTAATAAAATATAATTTAATAATATTTTTTATTTATTAGTCCATTAGTTTCCAAATATTAGCCCCTTTTTTTGAAACTTCACCTTTTTGGAGCCTGCCTGCCTTAGCAAAGTTTATTATTTTTAATTATTTGAAAAGGGGACATGACAAGTCCTCCCCTCTCAAATATTTTTTGTCCTCAAGAAATGAAGGTAGGAATTCTGAAGAATATGTGCTCCTTCCCAAGTTGCATCCTCTAGTGGTAATCCTTTCCATTTGACCAAATGCTCTATGCCGCTCCTGTTTCTCAATCTTTTCTCTCTTGTATCCAAAATCTCTTCTAGTATCAAAACTAATTTTCCTTCATCATCAAGAGGTTTTAATTCTGTAAATACTATGGTTTTCAGGCCTAGAACCTTCTTTAGGCAAGATACATGGAAAATATTATGTATTTTTCTATTTGGTGGGAGCTCCAATTCATAAGCTACCTCTCCTACCTTCTTGATGATCTTATAAGGCCCATAGAACCTTGGCTTGAGTTTCTCTGCCCCACTCCTCTTTAACGTGCTTTGCTTAAATGGCTACAACCTAAAAAATACCAAATCTCCCACCTCAAAAGATCTTTCAATCCTTTTCCTATCAGCATATAACTTTTGTTGGTTCTGTGCATGTTGTAGATTATCCTTGACAGACCTCATTATGTCTTGGCTTTGCTTGATGAAATCACTTGCTGCAGGTACTTTTCTATCGAAAAGTATTAGATCAACAAAGGAAAGGGAAACATAACCATAAAGAGCATGAAAAGGAGGCATACCAATAGACATGTGATGAGATGTATTGTAACAATACTCTCCTAGGTGTAACCATTTCACACAAGCATGTTGTTGATTTGAAACATAGTTCCTTAAATATCCCTCTATCCATTTATTAACTATCTCTATTTGTCCATCTGTTTGAGGGTGATAGCTAGTACTAGGAGTGAGTTCAATTCCTGCCAAATGAAAGAGCTCCTTCCAAAAAGAGCTGAGGAATCTACTGTCCCGATCACTAACAATGTTTCTAGGCAAGCCATGTAATCTAAAAATTTCCTTGAAGAACAATTCGACCACTTGTGATGCCTTGAAATCAAATGTGATAGGAAAGAAATGTGCATACTTAGTTAGTCTATCTACCACCACATATATGCAATCCTTACCTTGAACCTTGGGCAACCTAGTGATGAAGTCCATGGAAATACTTTCCCATTTTTGTTCAGGAATAGGAAGTGGCTACAACAACCCTGTAGGAAAATTTTGCTCACTCTTGTTTTTTTGGCATACCATACATTCCTTAATGTGTTTAAGGAAATCCTCCTTCATACCCTTCCATGAAAACCACTCTTGAATTTGCTTTTATGTCTTGAAGTATCCCTGATGACCAGCAAAAGGTGTGTCATGAAAGGCCCTCAATATCCTCTCTTTAGTTTTTTATCCTGGCACTAAGAAGATCCCGTTCTTGTAATAAATCAATTCATCAACAACCTTGTACCTATTATCATCCACTAACTTATCTAAAATCTTGATGGCAAAGGAATCTTTAGCATACTCTGAAATTATGGCGACTTTCCAATCAGCAAAGATAGATGTTAAGGAACACAAAGTGGGCTTTCTTGAGAGAGCATCAACAACCACATTATTCTTTCCTTTCATGTATTCAATATCAAAATCATAAGCTTGCAATTTACTTACCCATTTTTTTTTACTATCATTCAAATCCCTTTGGTTCAAGAAGAACCTAAGGCTATTATGGTCTATCTTTACAATGAATCTCCCACATACGAAATATTGTCTAAACTTATGAAGTGCATGCATGATTGCCAACATTTCCTTATCATAGATGGAGTAACCTTTCTCTGATTGATTTAATTTTCTACTCTCAAATGCTATTTGATGTCCCCTTTGAGTTAGGACAACTCCTATACCTTCTCTAGAAGCATCACATTCAACAACAAAAGGTAAAGAGAAATCTAGAATTGCAAGCACAAGGCGTGAACTCATTACCTCTTTAAGCTTATCAAATATTTTTTGTGCCTCTTCTGTCCAAAAAAAAGCTCATTTCTTTGTCAAATCAGTCAAGGGGACAGAAAGCTGAGAAAATCCCTTGGCAAATCTCCTATAGTAGCTACACAACCCAAAGAAACCTCTCAACTATGTAAGATTAGTGGGTGGAGGCCAATCCAAAATTGCCTAGATTTTTTGTTGATCAACCTGTACTCCTTTAGAACTTATAATATGTCCCAAATATAGGATCTCTATCAAACCAAACTCACATTTAGATAGCTTAGCATAGAAGGATTGCTGCTCCAAGATTCCCAAAATAGTGTCTATGTGCTTTAGATGCTCTTCCCATGTTTTACTGTAAATCAAGATATCATCAAAAAATACCAAAACAAATTTTTGAAGATGTTGGCTGAATACCTTATTCATACAAGATTGGAATGTTGTAGGTGCATTAGTGAGGCCAAATGGCATAACAAGAAATTCAAAGTGCCCATAGTGACATCTGAAAGTAGTCTTTTCCACATCTTCACTCCTCATTCAGATTTGATGGTACCCTAATCTTAAGTCAATTTTTGAGAAGTATACAACACCATGTAACTCATCAATGAGTTCATCTATGCATGGTATGTGATACCTATTTTTTATGGTCTTATTTTTTAGAGCCCTGTAGTCTATACACATTCTCATTGTACCATCCTTTTTCTTGACAAGTACCATAGATGATGCAAATAGACTAGAGCTAGGCCTTATGAATCCCATGTCCAGGAGTTCTTTAATAGTTTTTTCAATTTCTTCCTTATAACCTCTTGGATGGCGGTATGGGGTTGTTATAACTAGTTTGGCACCCTGTTCTAACTCTATAACATGCTCAAAACCTCTATCTGGTGGTAATCCTGGAGGCAAGTCATTGAAAACTATACTATGCTTATCAAGAATATTTTGAATTTCAAAATGGAAATTACCTTGATTCTTTGGAGAGCTTGTTGGATGAATTATGACTCCTACTGTCCATGCTACTTGTCCTCTTTGAAAAGTCCTCTCCATCCTCTTTGCAGAGACCGCCTTAGGTGCTCCATTTGATAAGCCTCTCAATATGACTTCTTTCCCATTGGAATGAAATTTAAACTCCATAGTTTGATGGTTCATGTAATAGCCTCCAATAAAGTGCAACCATTGAACACCCAATACAAGATCTATCTCCCCAATACCAACCACATAGAAGTCATCACATAACTCATAATCCCCTAAGGTCATCTTGAGTTGTTTCACCACCCGTGTGCAAGGCATAGTGAATCCATCAGCTATAGTAACATTGAATCCCTCAAAATCTTCTGCTTTAAGCCCTCTTTTCATGACAAATCTCTCATCAATAAAATTGTGATTTGCCCCACTATCAAGAAGAACCGTCAACCTTTTCCCTACTAGTACCCCTCAAATTCGAAAGGGATGGTATCTTGGGACTCCTGATAATGCTGCTAAAGTGCCATCCTTGCTGAATTCTTTTTCTTTCTCTTCTTCTACCTCCTCCTTAATGTCATGAAATTCCTCATGCTCATCTGAATCAGATTGTGAAGCAACTTCAATATAGTGCACTTGACCTTTCCCCAAACATCTGTGTCCTAGAACCCATGGTTCTCTACAAGTAAAACAAAGCTTTTTCCTTCATAATTCATGCCTAGTCTCTTCATCTACCTTCTTTTTTGTGACATTTATCACATCGTTTGGTGGTAGTGTTGGGAAAGTCTTTTTTCTGAAAATTTCCATTATGTTGCCAAAGATTTGGGGGTTTTTGATTAGTGACTGATTTCATAGGCATGCAAGTTTCAAGTTGCAAGCTTCTTTTGATAGCTTCCTGTAAGGTTGAGGGTGAGAAAGCCTTAACCAAACCCTTAACAGAATCTTCTAAACCATCAAGAAAAAGATAAACAATCCTCTTTTCACTCATATCAGGTACCATAATAGCCACTTTTTGAAACTCTTCTATATACTCATTAACTAATTTGGTTTGCTTCAACTTTGACAATTCTTTAAAGTACTCTTCATCATCCTTGAGGTCAAATCTATCTATCACTCTTTGACTGAAATCATCAAATGTAGTTACCTGATCATGACCTTGAGTAGTCATTCCATGATACCACCAATCATAGGCTGCATCTTCCAAGTGTAGACTTGCAAATTGAACATCATCACTCTCCTTCATGGGGTTAAGTGTGAAGAAAGTCTGTAATTTTTGTAGCCATGCTCTAGCTGAAATTTTATTTGTTCCATCAAAAGTAGGTGCTATAAACTTGCTTATTTTATTTTTGAGCTCTCTTCCACTTATGTCATGCTCCCTCCTATTCTCTTTCTTGGGCATCAAAGTGTTCATCATATCCACATATTCTCTAAAAGGAACCAAACTACAAAAGTCATCATCTAAGCCATTATAAGTAGCTCTTAATGCAATCAAGTTACCTGTAACCTCTTCCACAGGATTAATGGTTGGATTTGGTACTGGTGGCTCATCTTCAGGCAAGAAAATAGTTTTGGTTGATTTAGATGGTGTGGATTTCAGATTTCTTGGCTCCTCTAAAGTGCTCCCTTTCTCCTTAATAGATGCAACTCCTTGTAGTTTTTCTGTCAATATTCGCAAAGCCTCTCTAGTTTCTGCCAAACTATCCACTGTTTGCTTCTGAGTATTTTGGATGTCTTGGAAGAATTTCTTTGCCATCTCATCTGGATCAGCCATACTTTTCCCTTCCTTGGATTTTGTACTTTTACTTTCAACTGGAGGTTTGATCAAAATTTCTTTATTCTTTTCTTGCTGAAAATATCTTTTTTCTCTTTCACTTAGTTGCATGCAACCATAAATTTTGACATGCAGCTGATTAGAAGCAACATGCAACCATAAATTACAACATGCAAGATCTAGGTAGTTGTCAAAACTGACATGCAAACTTCTACAAACCCTTAGGCTGGCAAGATCATTGCTCTGATACCACTGAAATGTCCCTTTTCTAAATTTTTATGATATTTCAAGCCTCTAATCAGATTTTCAAAATCAAACAACCAATATTACAAAGATCTACCAATTTCTCAATAAACCCCAAATCGGGTGTGTCTGAAATAGTGCCAAAAACTTCACAACTTCACAACTTCACATATTATTTATAAATCTAAAAATCGACACTTTTACAAAAAATTTATTAGCATAACAGCCTACAAAATGAAATTTCTAGATCTATATAGAATTTACACAACAACTCCCAAATGTAGGACAAAAACCATGCTCATCGGGCTCCCAAAATTAGCACAAAAATGCCCAGAAACACCACAAAAAAACTAATAATCTATCTCATAAGTTTAACCATGTCCCAATACATTTATTCAGCTTTCTTTTAACATCTTAAAGTCTGAAATACAGCAGCAACCCAAACTGATATGAAATACTCAACCTGAAACACAAAACTCTTACAAAAAACACACCCGAAAACCCACAAATCTGAACTGTTCAGCACAAAGGCAAAATTTGCATGAGCATGCACATGGAATGGCTTCAAAATCCCATCCTTAGCCTTCTTGGAAACTTGAAAACTCCTGTTCTTGGGTCTCCTTCTCCACAGGTTTGGCAGCCTTTGAAGAACAACAAAGAAATGAGCAAAAATCAAGTTCTGGAATGAGCCCAAAATGCCTCCAAACCCCTTAAAAGAGGGCATAAACCTAACTCACGTCCAAGAGGGGTTAATAAAATATAATTTAATAATAATTTTTATTTATCAGTCCATTGGTTTCAAAGGATTAGCCCCTTTTGCCGAAACTTCACCTTTTTGGAGCCTGCCTGCCTTAGCAAAGTTTATTATTTTTAATTATTTGAAAAGGGGACATGACAGTTTGTCATTGAATACTTATCCTAAAAAGTAGCCTTGACACTATCAATGGTGGGTGATGTAATCCCTCTAATGATCAAGTCATCTATATAAAGCACAAGTAGCAAGTGAGAATCATCCCTCTAAAGAATGTAGACATTTGGATCAAAATGACATCTGGTGAATCCAATTGAGAGAAGGAAAGAATCCATCTTGGCATACTAAGCTCTGGGAGCTTGTTTAAGTCCATAGATAGAATTTTTCAATTTTCAAACCAAGGTAGAATCCTAAATTAATTCCTATGGCTACTCCATATAAATCTCCTCATAAAGATCAACATTCAAGAATGCACTCTTCACATCCATACGTTGAACAACCCACCTCTAAGTTGCAACTATAGCTACTGTCAAAAAAATGGAGTTTATTTTTGCCATTGGTGCAAAGGTCTCAGTGTAGTCAATGCCAAGTACCTAAGAGAAACCTTTTGCAACAAGTCTAGCCTTATGCTTATCAACAATTCCATCTACTACAAACTTGGTTTGATAGATCCACTTACACTGAACCAATTTTCTTCCCTTATTAGAAGAAACTACAATATAAGCATGTGGGAGTGAGTTGTATTGTGATGTTTTCCTCCTAGTACCTGAAGGATTCCCTACCAATGGTCCTACTGCATCTAATGTATGCTTAGCCCATCTAGGTCTAGTGGAAGAAGATGTAAAAGGGATATCATCAACCTCATCTAGTTGATGCCTCTGTTTTGGTCATGGATAAGCATCTTCCAAGTTGTTGTCATCACTGTCACTCTCTTCAATAAAGGAGAAAGAAGGAGGAGTTGAAGAAGTAAAGCTTGGACAACTTTATTCAAAGTGGACACTCTTCTCATAGAATGTGTCATGTGTCTCTAGATCCATCAACTTGTAGGCTTTATGTGAGTTGGCATATCCAACAAAGATGTAAGGTTTTCTTTGAGCTTCCAATGCCTTGCATTTCTATGGAGGTATTCATTCCCATGTTGGAAAACCAAAGACTTTGAAATACATTACAAAAGGTTTCCTACTAGTCCAAGCTTCAAAGGGAGTTATACCATCCAAAGCTTTATGAGGACTCCTTTGGATGTAGTTAGCACAATTCATTGCTTTAGCCCAAAAGTCTTGATCAAGAGACTTATGTAGTAGCATAAAATTGGTCATCTCCTTAAGGGTTCTATTTTTTCTTTTGGAAATACCATTCTATTTTTTCATGTATGGCACTAAATGCTGAAGGTCAATTCACTCTTCAGTACAAAAGTCTATTAGTCTTGAGTTAACATACTCCCCCCAATTATCTGTTTGAAGAACTTTGATGGCTTTCTCTGACTGCTTTTCCACTTAAGCCTTGAAGCTAAGAAATCTTTCAAACACTTCATTATTATGAGCCATGAAGAAGACCCAAGTATAGTGAGAGTAGTCATCAATGAAGGTGAATGCATAGCGATACTTGCCAAATGATGGCACTGGAAATGGGTACACCACATCACTATGCACCAATTCAAGAACACATTATGCTCTCCAAGACTTCCCCTTATCAAACATTTTTTCTAGATGCTTCCCAAGTGTGCAACCTAAACAAACACCTTCTAAAAACTAGACTTGAGGTAGACCATGAACCGTGTTCTTGTTGCTAAGCTATTGAAGATACCTTTGGTTGAGATGTCCAAACCTCACATGCCAAAGTTTACTTTTTGTAATCGAATGCATTAACATGGATTATGCATTAGATTTTAGCACAAAGGAAGAAAAAGTGTAAAGCATTGAATCATGATTAGCTTCCCCTATTGTAGCCATAGAGTCATCTTTGATTCTTTTCACTACCACTAATTCTAGAAGAAATTCAACCTTATTTCCACCTCTACAGTGAGTGATTTGGTAGATTGAAAGAAGGCTGGAGGTAAGATTTGGAACATAGAGAACATCCTTGAATGCTCCATTTTCCATCTCAACTTCACCTTTTCCTTCAACTTCCACTTAAGTATCATCTCCTACAAAGATGTGAGGTACCTCAAAATGCGTCATGGAAGAAAAATTTCTCTTTGAAGCACCCATGTGATGTATGGCACCTTAGTCAATAATCCATTCTCCCTGACTAATAGTGTTTGTGAGTAAAGCTTTCCCTTTTCTCTTGGAATCTAAAGATGAAGACCCTTTCTCCTTATAAGCAATAGGCAATGAAACATTGTGTTTCTTCATGATGTTCTTCAATTCATCAATTTTCTTGTGATAACATTGATGTTCATCATGATGAATCTTTTTACAATAGGCACACTTCTTCTTTTCCTAATTATTGTCCCCCTTTTTGTTGGTATTAGGAGAATACTTGCCTTGTTGATGATTTTATGTTGGTGGTGAATTATTCGTATCCCCTTTTTTGTTATCATTCCATTTCTTTTTGTGCCTTGCTTTGTTTGAACTTTCACCAGTTGAAGTTTTAGAACTCTCATTGTTAGCCACCAATGCCTTAGACTTTGAGGACTTGAGAATCCCCATTGTTACCAACTTAGCTTTTTCATCCTCTAACAACTAAGCATAGTCATCAAAAGTGATTTTCTTATATGAAGCCCCTAAAGTTGTCTTTCTAGTGTTGAAAAAAGAGATAAATGTGGAATATTCTGATGGCAACTTATTGTGAATTAGATAAATCAACCTATCATCTTTAATGGGACTACCACAATTAGTAATTTTTGTTCTGAACTCATTCATCTTAATGATAAAATCTTGGATATAATCAAAGCTCTTAGGATCTAGGGAGATAAGCTCATCTTCAATCTTGTAGATATCCTCCTCAGTCACTTTCCCACATAGGTCTTTAAGAGCATCCCAAGTTTCCTTGGATGTATTATATTTTATGATCTGATAGAGGATCTTGTCATCAACCACTAACCTAAGAAGACTTAAGGCTTTCCTATCTACTACTTCCCAAGCATTGATATCACTTTGAGATACTTGATCACCTATTGGTTTAGGAAAAGAGCCATCTGCATATTGAGAAACTTCCACATTGATCAATTCACACCATTTTTAAACGAACCATGTGGCATAGTTATGTGGTGTTAACTTTGGAATTTTAAGGTTTCCCATAATGCAAGAAAAGAAAGATAATATCAATAAAAGAGGAATACAACACAAAGAGACACCCCCCCCTAACTCAATCAAGAAAACTCCCCCAAATAAATGATTTTGGAACTTTATACTTAGTACATTTACAATAGCCACTTGCCAATATGGGCCTAAGTGGACTTCTAATTTTGGTGTTTACAACCTCCTCTTAGAGTTCAAATCTAGAATTAAACACTGCAGCTCAGATACACAACAATTATGAAGTTTGGTTAAAGTAATACAATGCAAAAAGGACCTAATTCTAAAAGTGGTATATCTATCCACACAGGCCTAAAATATGATTGTAGATCTAGAAAGTAGATGACAAATTATGCACTTCCAAAAAAAAAAATGGAACCTAAAAATGTGTCCAGATGAGCATGTACAAAGAATTTGAAGTTGCAAATATAGAATTGGATAGGTACAGTCACCAAAAACTAAATTTTATGAAAAATCGGTGCACCAAATTAGAAAATGATAGCATCAATAAAAAATTAAGAAATTTTGTAAAGAGATGGAGTTAGGACATTATTCCTTTCTTGATGATTTTACTTTTAAGTACTAGGTGTTTGACAATGTATAATAACTCATGTATGTATATTACAAAGCTATTTGGAATATGGAAAACTAGGGGTTTTAAGTATGCAATGCAAACTCAAAAAAATTGCACTTGATTTGGAGTCCGGATGATTGAGCTATGGCCTCCCAATGTTAGACTGCCAAATCAAAACTGGATATGGTGAGGGGTTTACTGAGAAAAACATTATGTTAAAATTGACATCCAAATAGCCATCATGATAGTACAATCTAGCTTGCTAGTGATGGTCAAATGGCCATCAAATTTAGGCTCATGAAATGATGACATCAGCAAAAAAGGCCTATCTAGATGATGTGGCAGTATGGACTATACAAACAGATGATGTTAGCATGTGCATTTTGATGATGTGGTAGGTATGAATGCTTGAGGTGGCAAGTTACACAGTAGACACATGTTGCTAACTCTATTGGTTGTACTATCGACTATGCAATGATGTGGCACTTTGTAGATGTGTTATTGGAGCTGAAAGGTCACATGGCTGAGGTCTTTACAGTGAGGTGGCAGAATGCGTGGCATGATCACTGGGAAGTTTTTTGGGTCATTGAAGAAGGGGCCAATAGAGGTAGGGCAATGTTGACGGTTTGTTGGTGAGGCTAGCGATAGTGTAAAGTCATTCGACAATGGTAGATGTGTGATTTTTAATTCCATATTCACCAAAATAATGAACACTGAGATATAAAAAAACTTTTAAACCATAGGTTGTAAAGCTACTTAAGAAGCTGTAGGTTTTGTTGATGCCTATCAATTGTGATGTTGCTGGTTTGAGTTCTAATGTAGTTTGGAGGAATATTCTACCAATTATGTTGAAGAAATTCTAGCCACAGGCACTGGGAATTGACCACCTAGTTGCCTACAATAAATGCTTCTCTATAGGCCTAATAGGCCAATTTTTTTGCAAAAATACAAATCTAAAAAAAATGTAGAGGAATTATAGACAAAAAAATTGCAGAGAAAATACAGATCCAAAAATCAAATGCATAGATCTGAAATGATCATACCAGTTCCACAAATTAGGCCTTCAGGTGCTGGTTTGCAAAAACATGTTAGTGTAGTTTTTTATTTCCTAGTGGGTTATTTATTTTTCCCTATATTGCTAGGTTAATAAAGCATGTCTTATTTAGAAAGTGGTTGTGAGGTGTCACCTTCCTACATGTGAGCATCCATTAGCTATCTTAAGAAGATACTTTGCTATCTTTAGTCTAATAGATGGTTGCTCCTCATTGGTCAGTGTTGCCACCTCCTCCCTCTTCCTAGTCTATATAAGCATGCTACGTGGCTTGTTTTTGTAATCTCTTGTTTTTGCATCCTCTTAATGCTATTTTTTTTCCAGCATTTGCATTACTCTCTTGGAGACTAAATCTATGTTACTATTTTGATTTTGTATCATTTGCCTTCATAGTTTAGATATTTATTCTTTGCACTAGTTTTCTGGGTTATCAATCTTTTCAGATTCTAACATGGTATCAAAGCTTTTCTATGTGCAAGAGTAGATTTTAGTTTCCTTATTTGAGAGATCAGGGGGGATAATAAATTTTATTGTATTTTTTTGAAAAATAAAGTATGCTCTTCTCTTGCATCTTTGGATTATCTTGAGAATCAGAAAAGTTTTGACAAAAATGGTTTTTCTATGGGGTTTTAATCTCAAATCTAACAACCAATTTGCATATTTGGAGTTTTCAATCAGCATTGTAGGTTCTAGCATGCCATTAATGGACTTAGGAAGCTGATCTAGCATTTTCATGTCATATTTTGGTTGCTAGGGTCATTTCTTGATTTTTGGAGCCATTTTTTACTATTAAAGGCGTCTGATTTACACTATAGCAACATCTTTTGTACATTAGCAAAAAAAATGCTTTCTAGGTTTTGTTCGCAGCCCCGAAAAACCATTTGGGTATCTTTTAGATTTTGCATGCAATCTATATATTTTGAAGGATCGAGTGTGGAAAGCTACAGCCATACCCCTCTCCATTGGCAGTCACAAATTTGAATGCAATTTTTAAATGTCTTGTTCTTGCTCATACGGACTTCAATTTTGACGATTCTTGTTATGAACTTGGCTTATTTTTTGTGCTTTATCCACTAGTGGAGTTGTTTTTTGATTTTCATGCATAAAATTTTCAGAAATTGTAGATTTTTGGCCGTAACTATGCATAGTTCTTGTTTTGGAAACTTCGAAGGATCATAACTTTCTCATATGACCTTGTATTGAGGCAATTCTTTTTTTGAAAATGCATGATTTTTCTAGTAGATCATAGTGGTGCTATTTGTTTCCTTGATTATTATGCCTAAGTTTCACTTTCAACATATGTTCTTCATGAGGGTTTGTAATGCATTGAAATCAAGACCACTAAGTATTTATTTCTAGTGGTAGTTGTAAATGCACTAAAATAAAGTGCCAAATCATATTTCTTTTGGGGGTTCTTTGATTGTTTAAAAAGGGGGGCCATTGTCGTGGCTAGGTTCTCTTCTTTTTAGCATTTTTTCTCTGCATTTCTTCATCACGGATCAAACAAATATTCCCATCCTAACTCCATACAATTATTTTGAGTGGAAATCATGCATGAAAATTCACTTAAGGAAAGTTGGATTAAATAGGATAACTATGGGACTTGAAACTAAACTTGCTAAAGATGAAGATAAGCCTAAATGGTTTAACAAATGTGATGAGGCATATGGAACATTGTGTTTGTCTATTTCTCCTAACTTGCTATTTTACATTGAGTCTTTGGATACACCAAATGAAGTATGGACAAAGCTAGAAACACTATTTGGCACACAAGATTCAATGAGGGGTCATATGTTGGAAAATGAACTAATTAGTTTAAGTCCAGGCAATTTCAACACAATTCAGGATTTCTTCACTAAATTGAAGTCACTAAGGTTGTAGTTAAAACAATGTGGAATTGAAAAGAAAGATGAACAACTGATTCTTAGTATTCTCTCTAAGCTAAGTTCAAAATATTTTGTGTTTGTCTCTACCTTCTATGCTACTAAGGGTGCACTTGGTATCTTTAGATGATTTTTCTGTCAATCTCACTCGAGAATAGGACAAGCTAATCTAGATGGGAACTCTTAAGTCCTCTAAGTCACATGCCTTGGTTGCAGCCCAAGGCACAAAAGAACAACAAGGACAAAGTAGTAACAACAATAGTAAGGACAAGAAACAAAAGAATAGCAAGGAGAAGAAGGATCAAATACTGATTTCTTCAAAAGAAACTATTGATACACCATATTCCAAGGGCAATAAGCCTAAGAAACATAAGGTCAAATGTGCCTATTGTAAAAGACTTGTCATGATGAACATAAATGTTTGAAAAAATAACTTGATCACTTGACATACATTCTTGAGAAGAATAATATCAGTGTTCCTGAGTCTATCAAACAAAGTTCTAATGAAGGGTCTAACAAGGAAAAAGAAAATAGCAAGGGGGAAGGAAAGGGCGAGGCCCTTTTTGTAGTTGCTTCCTCACCATCCACTTGGGTTCTTGATTCGGGTACTTCACACCACATGGCTTCATCTAAGGAAGAACTTGCACCCTTGGAGCCGTGTACTATGCCTTCTATGTTGATGGGTGATAACACTCTTGTTGAGGTGTGTGGGAGAGGGTCTATTGATGTGGGGGATGGCACATTCCATAATGTTCCTTGTGTACCCTCATTGTCAACTAATCTCCTATCAGTATACTAGATCACTCACACAAGTTTAGGCAAGCGGATTGAGTTCACTCCTAGTTTAGTGGAGATATGTGAGTTGCACAATGATTCTACAATTGCAGTTGGGAGAGCAGATTATCAGTCATGACTCTATATGTTTTCTCACTTTGTTCTTGATCCTCCTTTGACTGTTTTGCTCACTCACTAGTTGCATCTTAACTTCCACTACTTGCATCAGCTTAACTAGCAAAGCATGGTCACAGGGTTGCCTTCTACTTTGACATTGGAGTCACTTGGAATACATGATAGATTTTCTAATGGGTCAGATTCACTTGAGCAGTCTTCTACCTCCATTTCTAATGCAGAGAGTGATTCAGAGGATTCACCTCCTTCCTCTCCTAGTAATCATTCATAGGTTGAAAATTCTCCTCTAGATTCTCCATCTTTTGTTCCACTTTGGGCTAGAAAAACCTTGCAGTTTGCAGGTGATTGGGTTGGGGATCCATCAGACACCAAGCAGACTCGTTCACAATTCCAGGATGCTCTACATATCTTCATTACTATTGCCTCAAATCCACAGTCCTTTCATGAGGCTTTTGGTATTTCTAAGTGGGATACAACTATGCAGGAAGAGTATAGTTCCTTGATGAGGAACCACACTTGGGATCTTGTCCCTTTTCCTAAGGGGAGAAAACTTGTTCTATGTAAGTGGATCTACCAGACAAAATTTGCAAGCTTTGCTGGGGGTGTGGGATGCTTCATCTTTTGGGGGGGCCTCTTCCTCTCACTTGGAGTCCTAATTTTCTTTGGGGAGTCTCTTTTCTCTCTCTTTTGGAGGAATTTTATGTACATGGGTACCTCATTAGGCTTGACTTTTCGGGACCCATTTCTACATCCACCTAAGCTTCGCTTATGGGGGGGTGTTAGTGTAGTTATTTATTTCCTAGTGGATTATTTATTTTTCTCTATATTGCTAATTTTTTTCCTACACTTTTAATAATCTTTCTTAGGTTAATAAAGCATGTCTTATTTAGAAAGTGGTTGCGAGGTGTCACCTTCCGACATGTGAGCATCCATTAGCTATCTTAAGAAGATACTCTGCTATCTTTAGTCTAATAGATGGTTGCTCCTCATTGGTTGGTGTTGCCACCTCCTCCCTCTTCCTAGTCTATATAAGCATGCTACTTGGCTTGTATTTGCATCCTCTTAATGCTATTTTGCTTCCAGCATCTGCATTACTCTCTTGGAGACTAACTCTATGTTGCTATTTTGATTTTGTATCATTTTCATTCATAGTTTAGATATTTATTCTTTACACTAGTTTTCTGGGTTATCAATCTTTTCAAATTCTAACAAAAAGTTTGCCTCAATTTTGACTATAGCCTAAGGTAGGAAAATTTATCATTCAAATTCACTGAATTAATGCTCTAGACATAATGGTGAGGTCTTCTTTGGCTCTAGACACTCCCAATAGATGTGATACTACAGATTTGAACTGTGATCCTCTGAGAGGTGAAGCAAAAATGATCTCCAATGGCTATAAAATGAGCTTCCTAGAATTTGGTATAGCTATGATACCATGTAAGAATTTTCCTTAGGGAAAAATGACACCAAGATCAAGAAGCTCAAGAAAAAAGCACAATATGGACCAAATGATGTATGATCATAATAACAATGTGAGAATGAATAATGTACATACACACTAGAAGTATTTGTATATAAAAGACCTCTAGAATGACTAGAAGTTAGTGAAGAGATAAGCTCAACAACTAAACACACGTCCATTAGAAGTGGATTATCCTCCATTGTGAATGAATGTATGTGCAAAAATGAGATGATAAGTATGACAAGGTGCATCTCATATAGAGATCTTGTAGACACCATGTCCTTAAATTAGTTGCTAACTCCTTTGTTGTCAATGAGAGAACTCTTATGACAATGCACACTCCTAGGTGTTTAGATAATGCATTAACCTAAGTAAACTTTTAAAAAGTGTAAATAGTAATAAATTATTTACACTAACATCCATGTATGTACCAATTTCATTCCATAGCTCTTTCTTATTTACTATTTGTGTTGGTCCATAGACATTAATGAGTGTTAATTGAATATTACTTCTAAAGCTTTGTATTTGTCCCACCATCCAAGTTTTGCTTGAAAATATTAAAACAATGTCAATTTTCCTAAGGTTCCATATGATTCCTATACCTTAAAAATCCCTAATTGATTCTACTAATTCTAATTTCCAGTACTCCAACTTCCTTCTAAGTCTATCTCCTTCATCTTTATCTAATTTAGTTTACTGGATTAAAATTTATTTGGAATCAAAGAGCATGAGTTTGTCCTTTAATAAGTGCTTCTTGTTAGAAGCATTTAGGCCTCTAGAATTTTATGGTTTTATCCTCATTGTTAAGTGAGAAGGAACTTCCATTTCCCTACATTCTATATATCTCTTATCTTCTTGATTCTCCACCTTTCCTAAGGTAGATCTCCACTTAGCTAGTGACTTCCTACCTCATTTTTTTCCCTTTTTGTTACCACACTTTGGTGCCTCTATTCCATCTTGGTTGGTTGAAATTCCCAATTGTTTAGTATATTTAGTGGCATTATTAATGCTTGTTTACATTATTTCATCCTCTTTAACTTCTTCATCTCCTTTTAGTTCTTGTAGTATTTTCTCCCCTATGTTAGTTTCTTTAGTTTTTGTTTCCATCTCTTGTGTATCATTTATCTTCACTTTTATTACATCTTTTTTTCTTCTAATACATCTAATACCCCAAACTCTTCACAAAATTCACTTTCCTTTACTTTTCTCCCTTTTTTATTGTTCTCTATATTTGATAGACCTGCTGAATTGATCTTACTCATGATGGAATCTACCTCTACTAAAGAAGTCTCCCTTTCATGTTTTCTACTTTTCCTCTTTTCCACTTGTTGTGGTTTCACAATGCATGCTCCATTTCTCCTAGAAATGGGGACCCCCTAGTAATTTTTTTGTCTCCCAGATCTCTAGTTTGGGGCCTAGGTCATTTTTGGACTCCCCTAGGAGTCTAGATCAAGCCTCAGTCTCTAACTAGGAGAGTCTAGAGTTTTAGGGCTAGAGAGAGAGTGAAACTTTTGTGTTTTATAGTGAACAAGTGTGCACTAGCACACATGTGTACTCATCTCCCTCTAGAGATATGCACATGTGCATTTCTAAAGGATGCACACCTATGAGGGTGTGCACTATGAAGGTGCACACCTAGGTCAGGGTCTATATAAACCTGAGACCCCCCTCCTTCACTCCATTTTTTTGGTGCTCTCTTAGTAACTGCACCTTCACACCCTTGCCACTATGCTCTTGATCTTGATTCCTACATCACAACACAAACATTAAGGTTAGAAAAGACACTAGAAGGTGTGTACATTAACACCTCCTCAAGATGTGCATGTGCACACCTTCTTCTACCCCCGAAAAACAAATCTAACCTTCAAAAACATAAACCTAAGTCACAAAATGTTGCACACCCCTTCAAAGTGCCTATGTGCACACCTTTTCAACCTTCCATCTAACAAAACTAAAGAAGCAACTTGCAGAAAAATGTGTGCATGTGTGTGCCTCCTCAAGGTGCACACATGCTCTCCTTTTTTTGTTCTTTCTTACACTTTCATGCATATTAGGGTGTGCATGCATCAAGGTGTGCATGTGCACACCCTTGTGCACAAAAAAAGAAAGAAATTAAGTCAATTTCCCTTTCTAGAGCACTTGTACAATGGATGTGTGCACATTGCCAAGGTGTGCACATGGGAAGGTGCATAATTGTACATAAATGGTCACTTAGGGACAATTTAGTGCAACTATCACACTTATAAGGGTACGCTAGATGTGCTAATCTATATTACCAATTTTTTAAAAAAAAATTTAGGGTGGGGAGGGGGGATAGACTATTTTTTACTATTTAGGGTAGATTTGAGCTAGGTTTTTGATCTATTGGGGCTTTATTTTACCTTTCATGAATAGTGTCTCTTCTCTGGTGTAGATAAGCTAGCATCATCATCCTCCTCAATAGCAAAAAGGATTTCTCTTAAACTAGTTGTTTTGAAGTACCAAGGTGTGTCGAGAAAATCTCACTTTCAAGATAGACATGCAAAGATCAGAGGTACCAAGCATGGCTACATTGATTGGATAACATTCCTTACTATCTGCAATAAGCCAAAAGAATAATCCACATCACATCTTACTTCAGTATAGTCATCAAAGTTGATTATGACCTTGGAAGAACATTATGTGTCTGAAGAAAAGGTTGTCCAGAGAGTTAGAGGGGAGATAGTCCTTGACCTCTAACTTAGGAATATTGAGAAAGTGTTTCATCTCTCAAGAGTTGATCAATATGTGAAGATAACGTATGCTTAGGTAGAAAGATGGTGTTAGAAGAATGAAAAGGAAGCCAAAGAAATAATGCAATCTTCCTTCCTAATAGATAGTACATTAGTAGGTCATAGAATCAGTAAAGTGGATATGACATGAGAGTACATGAAGGATGATATTGGCTATAGAATTGTGCTTTTCAGAAGAGAAATGGAACTCCTTGCAGCTGGACATATGCACACATGAATGGTCCATTTTATTGATACCATAAAGATGAAAAAATCACCAATATACTGGGTCATTATCCTTAATGATAATCTACATGAGCAGCTCATAGCTATGAAATCTGACCCAAGATTCTATATGACATCATACATGATGAACTTATTGGCAGTAAGGACCATGGACTACCCATGACTTTACAAAAAGGGGAGCATACAAGATGCTAATGCTTGGCTCTATGTGGTATATCCATAATTGGTGAAGAAGAAAGTCCTAGAGCAAAGTGTAGAGTATAGGGTGGTGAATGATCGTTTCATATTTGCAACCATCCAATTCATAGAGGGTGATTATGCCAAAATGATGTCAATAGAAGCAATGGCTAAGATCATAGAGGTAGAAATGTACTATATCCAATTCAAAAAATTCACCTACCTAAGGGTAGGTGGTACATTGGAGAATCCAAAGAAACTCCTAAGGTATCCATCAGATAGGTTTTTTTGGTTGGAGATTGTTAAACAACTCACATCTACATATGACAGAGTGAGAAAACAACACAAAAAAGACATGGGTCTAGCCAATGACAATTGGTGCTTTTGAGGTTAAAAAAGTACAATATTGCCACACTTGATTTAGAATGGGATCAATATACCCTAGAAGAGTACAATTCCCCTTGCCCCTACTTTGACAACATAGAGATGGTGCAACATTTGGAAAGGAAGCAATTTGTACATGAAGATGCATTGGAAGACCATTGGATGAAAACTATTGATGATTATGATATCCACATAAGGGATCATTTTAGAATGACTATATTTGGTAGAAAAGGTGCTCAAGATGAAGATCCCATTAAAGGCTATTGAGAAAGACACATAAGATATCTTGGATCCTCTATACAATAGAGACAATATTTACAAGAAGCTTATTATGAATGTGAAGATAGGATGTGAAGATAGGAAGAGATGAAAATGTAGACATTAATCATAGACCTGTAGACACATAATTCAATTAACAAAAGAATGGATCAAGAAACCTTTCAAACTTGATTTAGTTCCTTAGGCTATTCCTCTGCAAGGCACAACACACCCAGTAAAGAGTAAAGGTGAAAAAGTTACAATACCAACCTTCCCTATTTAATCCCTTGTGAGGCCAGAAATGGTAGATCAACATGAGAGGGGGGTTGGGTACATTAGAGTGGATAAGGGAAAGAATAAAAGGAAGAGGGTTTCTACAAAGGAATAAGTTGAGCCTAAAGCTCAAGAGCCTAAACAAGAGCCTAACCAAGAACCATAAGCACCACCATGTGAAGAATAGGTACATGAAGAATAGGTGCATAATGAATAGGTAGAAGAAGGGTAGTTGGAAGAGAAGAGGGTGCCTCTAGTAGCTACACCAAAGTAAGAAGCCTCTCCTATCATTCCCAAAAGAGAAAGTATTGAATCAACTATGGTGGGGACACAAAGGAGAAGATTGAATAAGAAGAACACTCCACCCTCATAGTTCCCAGAAAAAATCCTTGAAGTTGAAGTAGAAGAAGAAGATGATGAATAGACTGAATATGTTCCCCTGAGTCAAAGGACTTTTTCAGCTATTGCCATGGAAGAGGATAGAATAAGAAGCTCCACCTTGACACCTCCATTAGCTAAAATAGAACCTAATCACATTTCAACATCAGAGAATGGACACCAACAATGGATAGATACAATGGAGGGGAAAAAAATGGATGTCTTTAATCTCTCTGATTTTGACTTCATGCTAGTAGGCATTGAGATGGTGGGTGAAAAGATAAGAGACACTCCCACATAGAAATTCCTAGGAGAGGACTAGAATCAATTTATTCCTTTGCCTCAAGGACCTCTAGCTACACCACCACCACAATTTCAAGATTTTTCATTGTTAGAAAAAGATTCAAAAACACCACTTCCTCTCACTAAAAAAAATAGAAGAACAAGGTGTTAGTCTCAAAATGGTTTTTTTGACATTTGAGTGCCAAAAAACTTAATCATTTTTTACATTGGAGCCGAGCATACTATATATGCTAAGTCAGGAAATCCAACAAGTGTCGAGTGATCTTCAAGTGCTGAGCATAGTTCAAGTGCCAAGTGAAGATCAGTTGCCAAGTAAAGAACAAGTGCCAAATGACTTTAGGTACCGAGCATGATACAGGAGCAGAGTGATATTTAAGTGTTGAGTTACATACAATGCTGAGCAATAGTAATTAGTAAATGTCGAGTAACAAAGAATGTACATATATGTTTGTAACTTCACTAATTAAGATGTAAACTATTTTTATGGCCGGCATATGGTGAATCTCGAAACATTAAAATGATAAGATCGAATCTTTAAAATTTCCTATGAAATCTACATGCAGCCAATTAGAAAAATGGAGAAGGCATGCAACTAATAAGAAATGTGCAAGGAATAAGTGAAAAATAGAGATTCAATATGGATCGTAGATCCATATCTAGCCCTAAGTCTTCAAGTGTCTTTATAAGGAAGACAAAATCTCATTGAATCATAGAATGGATGAAGGAGTATATGAAGAAGATATACTGGAGTTTAGAGTAAAGAGTAAAAAGACTTAGAGGAACAAAGCAGCAGTGATATATTTAGTTGATCAAGAACAAAGCAAGGGATACAAATAAGAATTAGATCTCAGAGGATCAAGATCAGAGTAAGCAGATCAAGTGCCTGTATTGAGCAATCAAAAGATTGTAAGCTATCAGGTTTATTATGTCTAATACTCTCTAGCAATTGTATTAGAAAGGAAATCCTATATTGCTAGGTTTGCTTAATAGCTATTTTGTAGATCCTTTAAATAGTTGATTAAATCCTTTAATAGGGTAACACTTCATGTAAAGTGTTTATAAATTCTCTAACCAGGTCACTATTGACATAGTGTAAAGCCTTTAACAACGTAGGCCTTTAATAGGGCAGACCATCAAAAGTGGTCAAACATCATTGCTACAGTAATTTTGTGGGTATCATCCCCACCCCAGTTTTACCTTCTTATTCCTGGAGGGTTTCTAGGTTACCAAAATCTCAAGTGTTATGTGGTGATGCATATTTATTTTTCATGATTGTTTGATATGTTTATATGCATGCAATCTATTTTTAGTTAAATTGTTTTAAAGGTCAAAGTACAATACTTCGAATTCACCACCCCCCTTGCCTCTTAGAAGCATTATTCCTATTTGAATATTCCAACAATTGGTATCAGAGTTGAGTCCTCTCAAGAAGAAGCCTAATAACTTGGAGGAAAAAATCTAAAGATGGAAGTTTTCAAACTTGGAAATATCATTGAGAACCAGGTGATAGATGTACATCTCACTCTACACAAGGTAGAAGAAGCTAGAGTGGAATTAAGAAAATCCTTGAAAAGAAGGAAAGAGACAGCCATAGCTGAAAATGACATAACCTACAGGGAGATTGATAACACACAATTATTTGCCAATGGAGACACTAAAGAGTTTGATGCAGCAATAGTAGAACTAATGGAGAAAAACAAAGTTCAAGCAGAAGAAATCAGATCTCTCAAAATGGAACATGAATCACAAGCAATAATGTTATGTGAAATCACTAAACAAAATAAAAGAGCAATTGAAGATAGATTCATGATGGAAGATGAAAAAAGGAATCTTGCAAACAGACTTGAAGAAAAATGTACTGAATTGACAAGGATCTCAAACATGTAGATGGATACACTTGCCCAAATGATAAACCTTCATCATGAACTTAATATGAAAGATATTGAGATCTCTACTTTGAAGATGCAGAATGAACAACTATAGAATGAATTGAATAGAGAAAAATAGACATCAAAAAATTTGAACAAGTCAAGTGAAGCCATCAAGTACTTTGAATAGTTAATGAAATTTCCAAAGGTAGCCCATGATACATCAGGACTTGGATACAACAACACTAAAGTTGGTGAATCATCAAAGAGTGGCAAGCAAAGAAGTGATAAAGGTAAGGAATCTAAACCCACTTTTCATTATTGTAATAAAAAGGGGCATACTGCTAATGTTTGCAAGAGTAGAAGAATCAATCAACCTAACACACCAAAAAGCAAGGGTTACTATCACAAGTGCAACATGCAAGGACATATGACTCAAGATTGCAGATCCAAAGTCACAAGGACACAAAGATTTGATGGAAATTGTCATAATTGCAAGAAGTATGGACATAGAGCATTTGAATGTAGATCAAAGCCTATGTGGACACCAAACCAACATGTAAGAAGGGAGAACTATGAACACCATTACAATTGGGACTATAACACCAGGTATAGTTGTCGTTATTGTCAAGAATATGGACATATACCCTAGAACTACATAAGAACACATTTCAAAGGGAACTATAAAAGATGGTTGAGCCAAAGCACATGTTTTAGTTGCTTGAAAACTAGACATGTTAGCAGGAATTGTCCAACAAAAGCCAAGGCACCCAAGACTGAAGTAAATAAGGGAAAAGAAAAGATTAATGTAGAACACATCAGAACAGACATGAAGAAAACATGGTAGAAAAAGAATGAATCAAGTTCAAAAGGGTCACTTCACCCACAAGGTCAAGTGATCATTTATCATTCAATTAATCACAAAATGAGCCTACGGGGCTGATACATATAGTATCATACATCAGCCCTAAATCATGAAGAAGCATTGCAAAGTATAAATATGCATGAGATAAGATGCTAAGACTAAACTTGAATGATGATGCTGAGCTATCTTTGGATGCTGAGTAAAACTCTAGTGGATGCCAAGTTACTAACAATGACCGAGCCAATAATGGATGCTGAGTTAAATAAACTCCAATGGAAGCTGAGTAAAGAGGAATATAGTGCAAGCTGAGTAATGTTAAATCCTTCAGAAGTTGAGTGGGCAGTTGAGCATTTAATGTGATGAAAATAGGGTATATTATCGTGATTTCAATCATTTTTCTTCATTGCAATCAAGAAGCAAAGAAGAGAAAGAGAGTGGAGCAACTTCATAGCAAAGAATCCAACATTCCAAGTAGATTCCAACCACCTATAGTGCGTTTTATTGATCTTTAGGTATTTTCAATTGTGCCGAGCTACACAGTTTCATATTTCTGTAAAAGAAACCCTAGTTTGCACAAATGGCTTTGAGCTCTAAGAAAACCCATGACAAAGAGTCATTTGAAGTCCAGCTAGTATCAAATAAGGTTAAGCAGCCTAATTTCCATCCCATTCCTAAAGTTGCATACAAAAATGAACCAACCGGAGCCCTTTCTCACATACCCTCAAAAGTTATAATGGTTGAGGACATAAGAAGATGTTATAATTGTAAGATAGGAGCCATAGGAGACATGGAAAAAAGAGAAGCCTACGGGAAGTTGTGTGTAGATGGCATTTTGAAAGATGAATACAAAATTGTTGAGAGGAAAGATTTAACATGAGTTTTGAGCTTTCCCAACGTATTCAAGATAGAATGGATCAAACTTGTGTTAAGCAGAATTCATGATAGAAGTTTGTGGGTTAGAAGATGTTCCTACCAAGATCACGAAAAGAATCATTCATAGGGTAACTAGATATCCAACCCTACATTGACCCAAGACCTTGAGAAGTGAATCCAAGGAGGTTATTGAGAAACACACAGGTGCTCAGTAGAATAAAAGAGGAATGACAATCCACACCATTCAAGATCCTCTAGTTGAGTTTGTTATTAGAGTTATTGCCCATAAATTCTATCAATCTAGTAGACTCAACAATGTGCCATGTATTGCAGTAGATGTACGTTACAAATTGGTGAAGAAGGATCATACTTATGATTTTGCAGAATTGCAGCTACAACAGATTAATGAAAACCTAGCTTCTATAAGAAGGACAAAGGGTGCTCAATGAAAATTTGGATTAATTTTGGTATGTGTATTCTTGTATATTCTAAATGAATTTCCCTCTTTTGGAAAAGTTACATGGAGAAATGATAAAACTATCATATCCCAAATTAATGAATATATAGAACAAATGGGAGACAATTTTGACTCACTTATGACAAGTTATTTTGAAGATTTCAAGAAATCCATGAAGCAAAGAGTAAGGATACTAGTTTCCTTAGTGGAAAAACATATTAATGATATATGCTTCTTAGTTGATATTGACTTTACCTATATCCAAGTAGTAATTCCAAGGGTGATATGGTTAAGGCCATTTGGTTATGAGATAAACATAGATGAAGCATTTGCAGCAATAACTTCATTATTGGTAGAAGAGACAGATAAAAGTGCCCCACATTTTGGAACTTATGATGTGGTAAGGTCAAAGGTAAAAATGGAGCTAAAGGCCACCTCCACAATAAAGAAGAAAGACAAATTGATGAAGAAAATTAAAAAGAAATTTGGTGAAGGAATTGAAGCTGAAGCTGAAGAAGAAGATGACGATGAAGATGAGGATGATGATGATGATGATGAACAAGAGCAAGGCCAAAAAGAATTAGCTCAAGGCCTAGGTGAAGAAAAGGAGGAAGGTGCTAAGGAAAAAGAAGCTGAGGAAGCACCAACCAAAGCTGAGCCAAAGAAAAGAAAGGCAACAATACAGCCTCCAGCCCAGCCTAAAACAAAGAAAGATGCAAAGCCAACTCAAGAAAAGCCACACATACCAGTCACAAGGGCTACCACAAGGGCATCTTCACAGAAAGCCAAAGAAAAAATCAAAGAGAAGAACAAGGCTATTGAACAGATTGGTGAAGAGCCAAGAAAAAGAAGAAAATATGTAGCTCAACCAAATTTTGATGAGGAGGAAAGAACAGAATCAGAAGACATCAGCCAATTTAGAGTGGTAAGTCATCCTCCAAAATCAGCCTTAGATAAAATCTATGAAAATATTAAGAATGTAGATTTTACTAATTTAAAAAGTATTGACTTCAACAAGCTCAGTAAAGAAGAGCAAATCAAAATAGAGGAATCAGTATACACCATGATGACTAAATTCAAAACTACACCTCTAGAGCTGGACAATACTATGCCTAGAGAATTATATGAGATAATTGAAAAAAAATGGCATCATTGTCTGAAAATTGAGAAGGAGATAAGAGAATCTACCTTAGCAAAGGTAATGCCTGATCTAACAAGAGGTCAAATAAAAAAGGCCAATAAGAAATATAATGGCAATTTCACACCAAAGCATAGAGCCTTTGACATCTTACAAAACAAGATTGAAAATGTAGTCAGTAAGTCAACAAAAATATGGAAATTGATATATGGCTTGACTACTATCAAAGATGGAGAAGAAGATCCCCTTGAGGGAAAAAATATAGAACATAAAGAGCCCAGTGAGCAAGATGAGGAAGACACAAAGAATATAGAGAAAAAAGAAGAAGAGAAGAAGGAAGAAGAAAAGAAAGAAGAAGAAGAGAAGAAGGAAGAAGAAAAGAAAGAAGAAGAAGAGAAGAAAGGAGAAGAAAGGAGATATGAAGAGGAGAAAGAAAAATAGGAGGAGACACAAAAGCAAGATGAAATGGCAACAGCTAAGCAAGAGCAACAACAAGACTAGAGTGTGCAAGACACACAATTGCCACCTTCTAGCCCTCCTCATGTACCCATCACACCTGTAGAAACTACAACTATATAGGATGTTCCTAACACTTTTGCTCAGAACATCAATCCATTAACTATAGAGGATCTTAAAAGAATCCTTGACCAATCCACAGAACAAGCAAAATTATGTACAGATCCAATATTGGTCAGTGTGGATGAACTACAAAAATTAGTTGAAAACATAGTTAGAGACAAGGTGAAACCACAAGTACCACCTTCCATTATCTCTACAACTACTAGTGGTCAACCTCAAATGCAAACAATTGTTTCATTGGGAATTGTTGACACCACAGTACATAAGCCAAGTGAAGCAAGAGACAGAGAAATTGAACAAATAGGACAGACTATTACATCTGATCCTACAACACAAACACAAGGTGCACTTCTAAAAATTACCATAATTGATCAAGGAAGTAGACAACAGGAGGAGAAAAAAGAGGAAACTCCTAAAGAGAAAGAGGCAATATAGACATTAATAAATTTTCCTACCTCGGGAACTCCTTCACAATAGCCAAGTAGTGATGTAGTGCCACTACAAATATTCGCACTAGGATCAAGTTCTATAAAAGTTGCAAGGGTACTTCACTATGGAGACCTTGAATTAGATAAGGAGATAGTCATACCAAGTTATGACTCAAAAACAATAAACATTGAACAAATCAATGAGGTACAAGAAGCATTAAATAGAAGAAAGCGGTAAGAGATACTCAAAAAGGAGTATAAAAAAAAGTAAACATTAAATGAAATTAAGGACATCTTTATGGATGCCTTCAATTTGTAGTCACCAGATGAGTCAAAACATATCATGGAGCAATTATCAGATCTTGTTGACCAGGTGACAAATGTAGACCAATAAACAAATGTAAAACTTATGGAATGGTCTGAAAGGAAATTTCAAGGGAAAGTAAATGAGAAAATATCTAGTGAAATTGCACTTTCCTAGGCTGAATTGGCAAAAATTCTTGACAAAGTGAAAAAGGTACTTGAGAATATATTCTCATTGTACAACAAGTTGTGTGACTTTTCATACTTCACACAAGAAACAAGTCAAAGAATAATGAGTCTGGAGAGAAATTTGAAGATTTCAAGCATGCAACTACCCCAAGGCCTAGCTCAAAGTGAGAAGAAATTCAAACAAATGCTTCACACTTAGAAAGAAGTGGTTGTATTAACAACAAAAGAGGCAACCATTAAGGCAAAAATAATATAGCTCCAATCCTCCATTACCCCACATTTGGAAGTACTCCATAAAGAACAAGTCCATGCTAAAACTATTCTCAAGAAAGATCCTAATCTTTCTACTTTAGACAAACTTGTTCACCTTGCTGTAGAGACTGCCATCCAACACAAGTCATTGGGAATTGCTTTGCAAAATTGGGATGTAGCTCTCAGAATGATTATGGAGGTAAATAGTACATTTTTAGCGAAATATAGACTTAACCCTTAGAACCCTTTGACATAAGTGTCAAAAAGGGGGAGATATTATGAATGGGGGAGACAGACAAGTTAACAAGGGGAGACAAGATTAAAAGGGGAGCATGATATACAGCAACAAATTTTGGTTACCAAGATAGCATAGATAATGGCACAATCAACTTAGGGGGAGTTACAATACTTTAAAGGTATATATATATATATATATATATATATTGTAAATTAAATTTTTTTGATCAAAGCTTTATTTAATCTCGGTATATACCAAGCCGATTAGTGAATGTGCAATTAAGGATAGATAAATAATGCTTAGTTAAGTTTTTTTGTCACTCATGTCAAAGGGGGAGATTGTTAGTCTCAGAATGGCTTTTTTGACATTTGAGTGCCAACACATTTAATAATTTTTTACATTGGAGTCGAGCACACTATGTATGCTAAGTCAGGAAGTCTAATATGTGCTGAGTGATCTTCAAGTGCCGAGCAAATTTTAGATGCCACGTGAAGATCAAGTGCTGAGTAAAGAACAAGTGCCGAGTGACTTCAGGTGTCAAACATGATACAAGAGCCGAGTGATATTTAAGTGTCGAGTCACAGACAATGCCAAGCAATAGGAATTAGTAAACGCTAAGTAACACAGAATGTACATATATGTTTGTAACTTCACTAATTAAGATGTAAACTATTTTTATGGCCAACATATGACGAATCTCAAAACATTAAAATGATAAGATCGAATCTTTTATATTTCCTATGCAATCTACATGCAGCCAATTAGAAAAATGGAGAAGGCATGCAACCAATAAGAAAAGTGCAAGGAATAAGAAAAAAATAGAGATTCAATATGGATCGTAGATCCATATCTAACCCTAAGTCTTTGAGTGCCTTTATAAGGAAGACACAATCTCATTGAATCATAGAATGGATGAAGGAGTATATGAAGAAGATATATTAGAGTTTAGAGTAAAGAGTAAAAAGACTTAGAGGAACAGAGTAGTAGTGAAATATTCAGTTGATCAAGAACAAAGCAAGGGATACAAATAAGAATTAGATCTCAAAGGATCAAGATTAGAGTAAGCATATCAAGTGCTTGTATTCAGCAATCAAAGGATTGTAAGCTATCAGGTTTATTATGTCTAATACTCTCTAGCAATTGTATTAGAAAGGAAATTCTATATTGATAGGTTAGCTTAACAACTATTTTGTAGATCCTTTAAATAGGTGATTAAATCCTTTAATAGGGTAACACTTCATGTAAAGTTTTTATAAATCCTCTAACCATGTCACTATTGACACAGTGTAAAGCCTTTAATAGGGCAGACCATCAGAAGTGGTCAAACATCATTGCTGCAGTAATTTTGTGGGTATCATCCCCACCCCAGTTTTACCTTCTTATTCCTGGAGGGTTTCTGGGTTACCAAAATCTCAAGTGTTATGTGGTGATGCATATTTGTTTTTCATGATTGTTTGATATGTTTATATGCATGCTATCTATTTTTAGTTAAATTGTTTTAAAGGTCAAATTACAATACTTTTGATTCACACCCCCCCCTCTCAAAAGCATTATTCCTATTTGAATATTCCAACACAAGGAGTGGAGGAATTAGATCTCTAGCAACATGAAGAACTTGAAGCTAATGAAGTATCAAAGGAGGGACAAATACCTGAAGAGTCTCACCAAACTCCTCATGATATAGAGGATAGGACCTTAGCCCAAATAGATATAAATACTCTAACTATTGATCTTTCTCAAAGAGAGAATACTTTAGAGATGACAGATAAGGGGAAGGAACTTGCAATAGAAACTCCCTCTTTAGTCAAATATATGTCTCCAATGGGCACCACATTGACATGGATGAAGAGGGAGGTTATGTTTCAGGAAAAGAAGCAGTTGGATCTAATTACCAATGAGGGAATGAGAGAGCTAATGAAAACAATAAACAAGCTTGAGCCACCTACAAGTGTTACATGACCATTAGCTTTCATTATAAAGAATCAAGATTAGGACTTGCTTGCATGCATAGCTATCCCTTTTCCACATGGTGAAACTAAGGAATAGACTCCTAAGGATTACCAAGTCAAGACAGTCATGTTAGGAAGGCCCATGGTAGATACCACAAAAGTGATGATCACTATAGGAATGAAAGAGGTATTTGAGCACATGAACTGAGATGAATCTAAGTTAATTATATTGAGGAAATAAACCTAGATTATCCAAGGATCACCCTTGTTGTGACACTAGAGAAGAGAGAGAAGGAGAGTCTACACTTAGACCCATTTTTGGAGGCATGTCATTAATGACATGACAATTTTGAGGAGAAAGCTGTATAGACAATATAGGGTAATTTAATTTAGTCAAGTACAAATAAGATGGTGTCTATAGTAAACCAAAATTTTGGGTTGATGGATAAGGTACATACTTGAGCAAAAGACTTAAAGGCCTTGACATCAATAAAAGGTCAAAGGTATTGTAAACTCATGGAAGTTTATATAGATGAGGAGGTTGATAAGATTAATGATTGAATTGAGAAGATATCCAATAGTAATAAAGTCATGCAATGACTACACGAGGATATTAAAATATTAAGGGATCAAACTCAAGAGAAAACTTTGGAAGTAGAAAGGTACAATAACATTGCTTGCCTTGAAACTTTTGAAGATGAATCAAAACCCAAGCTCAACTCAGCATAATTAGTGGTCTAAAAATTCCAAGGAACCTTCAATGATTCTTTGTCAGATGAAATATCATACAAGAATTAAAGACTAAGGAGGTATTATTGGAGCTGGATATTGAACTTGAGGATTTTGCAGAAACCTGGATAAAGGTCAGCAATTACTGACAATTAGTAAAAGATAAGTATGGAGCTTTAGATTTACCAGAGACTACCCAAGTAACAAAGATAATCAAGAATTCAAGGGAAAAAATCTAGAAATCATTTTGGTGTAAAAGGAAAGAAAACCCAAATACTGGAAATTCATTTTTGAAACTTGTCATCATGGTGCACAAGTGTGCTATTCTTAGAATTACACCAACAATTTTGAAGAAGCAGTAGTGTGCTAATAGTTAACTACTAGTTGATATTTTAATAGCAATCCATACACCAAAAATAAATTTTGACAATAGTTCAACTCATAAAAACATTCAAAGAAGGTCAAGCTTCCATTTTTAGAGCTCTCAATGACTCTTAGATCCTCTTGCAACTTACTTCTTCCTATTTACTTCTTATTTTATTTTTTTAAGTCATGTAAAGGCTCATGCACCCATTAATTGATATAAACAAGGGTGAAGACCTATTTTACACCATTTAGAGAGTTAGTTTGTATATAGTTAGATTTTTTTAATTAGTTTTAACATGAGTTTCATTTTAAGAACTCTCTCCTAGCACAAAGGGAGGAGATGATTTCTTATAAATACATGGATGTAATATGTACTCTAGGCCATTATTTTGATGCAATAATATATGCTATTGGTGCTCTCATTCTAAGTGTAGTTATTCTTGCTGGAGTGTGTTATTTTTATGATTCCATATTCATGAATAATAATGGAGGCAATGGTTTTATTATGTTGTTATGATTGTGTGATCTTTTAGTGTTGGTGTTTTCCTCATGCTAACAAATTCTACTAATGTACTGATTTGGAGAAGAGATCACCTATTGTTCCTACATAGCTTCTTGTCACACATAAGTGTATATCCCATGGCCTTGTGATTTGATGAGAAGTGAAACATCTTTTGGTTATTCTTGAGTTCCCATTGACAATAGCATTAGTAGAATTGAGGATGCGCTTCTCCCATTCTCATTGGTTTCCTACCTAATCTTTTTGATGATTTAACTTCCAGAAACTTTGTTACCATGGTTTATGTCCATTAAGAATTTCCCTTTCAAGTTATTTTATTTAATCTCTCGTTACCTTATCATTTTTATTTTCTTTGCTAACACTTGGTTAAAATAGGAATTTATATATTTGCATTAATAAATTACATTCATCATAAAGAAAAAAATACCAAAAATATATCTCTTTTGTGGTTACTTTTCAAATAGTAGATCAAACATCTTATCCGAAATCATTCAAACCAACAAAGGCCTCCTTGTGAACATAAAAATTTATCTTCAATTGAGCATAGTTTAGTAGGTTGCAAGATCATCAAGAAAGGAGTTTTAAAGGATTCATGTCATTCAACATCATGCAAAATGATCGCTCAACACCACTTATGAGAGATCCATTTCCCTTCTTTTATTATTTTCCTAATCGTAATGTCCTTTTCTATTTGCCTCTTTGTTCATAATGCCATTTTAAATTATTTCGTCCCATGATATAAGATTGTATCATTCACACTATTTATTGGACTATTAGTGCATGTTATTTGGATGAAACTTTCTACCCTTTCTATGCTTTCTTGAATCCTTACTAGTGCTACAATGTCTTCCTACTTTCCTTGTGATTCTCTGGTTAGATGCCTATCATTGTTTGTATGAGTTCCTCTCAAGGCTATTGTTCCAAAGTTCTCTCCTAGATTTATGTTAGTATTCGATTTATTTTTTCTTGATTCTATGGATTCCTTTACCCTATATTTTTATATCTCTGGTATTTCTTCCTCTTCTCTAGAGTTTCCTTTGTTCTCTCCATTTTCCTTTTCCATTTGGATCTCTAATTGTTGAAGGGTTTTAGGCATACCTTGATGATTCATATGATTGTGTTCTGATAATGTTACTTAATCATTTATGTCCATATGTATAAGAAGTAACTCATAGAGTAATCTATTATAAGTCTCTAAGCTACAAGTAATCTCTTCAAAGAAGGAGTTGTCTTTCTAGTACTGACAAAATAGTTACATGATTATAAATTTTTTCAGTAAATCATTATTGTTGTGTATATCAAGTTTCTCTTCTTCCCTTTAACATTTCTACCCAGTTCTTCTTCTTTGTTTGCCTGTGGATTTAGAGCCTTAATATCTCCTATTGCTCCTATTTCTCCTTCTTCCAGAATTTCCTCTATATTTCCCTTCTCTCCTTCATTGATGTTAACCGAGCTTGGATTTTGTTCCATCTCTATTATTACTATGAATTTTATCTACTAGATCTTCATTTCTTCTAGATGAGGTTTCTTCAAAAAGTCTTTGAGATTTGAGTTTTTATTGATGTAACTTGAGCTTCTTTCAAAATCCAATTTCATGATTTTCTTGATTTTCCCTTCATATCTAGAGAAGGATAGGTTGTAGATAGATCTATTTGTTATAATATTTTTGGTCTAGGATACATTTTGACCTATTTCTAATTTTAGAAGGAATTTGACATAATTTGATGAATTATCTATGCCAATGAGGTGATCTAAATCATTTTTAATTCTTTTAAAATTTGAATGTGTTTGAGTCAGGTGGGAGGGTTTTACAAATTATCCAAATTGGTGATCACTGCTTTTAAACCATTTTCTCATTATAGTTGGGTTCCCATTTTAAAAAATTTAGAGAGTACCCCTTAAATAAGAAACATGAAATAGATAGAAATTCATTTAGAATATGTTTCGATTGACAATAAAAGTAAATCAAGTGATCTTGGTAAAGTTAGAGATACTTACCTGCTAATCGTAGTTGTCTTGTAGCCATTTAACTAGATCAAGGATTTTTGTTTTTCATACATTCTAGCTAGCATACAATGGTAAGTCATTATTGTCATCCATCTACTTTGGATAAATATGTTTTTGATGATTTGGAAACTTCCCAACTTAGGGTTTTGATGATCTTGGATTGATTTCAAAGACCTATCTTTGTAAATGGATATCCCATCATTTTTGGTTATTCAACAAAGAGGCCAATTTCCTATGAGGTAGGATATAGGCATCTTTTTTATTAAAAGAGGGATTAAAGCCATGGAGTGGTAAGGGATAGGTTGTTAAGATTAATATTAGATCCACCAATAGGAATACTATTGGCTTTTGAGAGAGATTTTTTGGATAGGGATGGCTTAGATTTGGTTCCCCATAGGGTGCTCTAGAATTAACTAAATAAGGAAGAGGTTGGGGGATTACCTTTATATTGCTTGACTAGTATTGGGAATTTCTCATAATTTGGGTGGGAGGTTGAATACGGCCTTGGTTTCCATTTTCTATTAGTCTAACATATTTTGTATTAGAGTAATGTTATTCTACCTTCTTCACATGTTCTTTAAGGAAATATTTTCTATCCAAATTTGTTTGAGTCATTCTTTTTCGAGGAGGTTGTCCTTGACATGTTTCCTTATTCATATGATTAGATATGGCGATGGATCCTTTGGGAGGTTTTTTGTGGTAAAATAGATTCCATGCTTCTTCCGTTCCTTCTATTAATTGAGGGACTCAATGGCTACAACCTAGTTGGAATTGCTTGGATCTTGTGGTTATGCCTTTGTTGGGATTTCCCTGTGCCTTTTTAATTTCTATCCCTGTGATTTTATGTAGTTTAGTTAGGGCATCAAAGCTATTATGGAATATAATTCCTTGATCTAGAATTTGTTTGCCCTCTGTAGGAGCTCTTTATACCCTTTCCTCTAGAAGCATAGGTGGTCAGTTTTTTGCATTTCCATGGAGTCTTTTATAGAGGGATTCTCTTCGACTAGATGGTGCGCATGTATGAGACTACCTTGAAACTCACAACTTGTTTGCTATCTTCACCATTTCTTAAACTAAATAGCTTATTGATGCTCAAAAAATATAAAAATATGCAAAGCACTTTTAAAACATAATTTATTATTTTAATTACTAATAATAATTAAAGCTCATTATTTAAATGTAACTCTAATTTATTCATTATTAAGAAACAATTACAATGAATCAATAATAAATCTTTAATAATTTAATTCTTTTTATTCAACTTCTTAAATTAGACTTTTAAATTAAGGATTTTAACCATAGTACATATTTAATTACTTAAATATCATCAAACTTTAATTACTCTTTAACCAATTTTCTAAAATAGATTTTTAAATTAAGTCTTTTAAATTAAAGCACATATTTACATAATTTTTAATTAATTAAATATTCTCGTATTTAAATATTTTTCAATTAATTAAATATTATCATATTAAATATTTTTTTTTTAATTAAATAATATTAAATAATTCTCAACATTATATGATTAACCCAAATATTCTAATTAAATCATTTTACCAAGTAAATCACATAGCCAAATCACAAAAAGGCAATATAAGCACAATTGACCAAAACCAAAATTAGAAAAATACATGCAAAGATAAAATTGTGGGTCTAAAAAGGGTAGGTAGTCAAATGCATGTCCCCCTTCTTAAGACAAGTAAATAGGGTACAACTAGGATTAGACCTGAACATTATCTCCCCATTCTTACCATTGAGTTATTGTGATAGGGGACACTTGTCTTGGTAATTTAGGGAAGTCAATGCCCTATAACTACAAGCCTACATAAAAGAAAAGCATGTACATGTGCATATATATCTAAGCTCAACAAGTGATGGTTGAGAGTGGTATATTGTGTAGATCTTGAGTAGTAGTTGGCTATGAATCCATCCCTCAACCACATCAAACATGTCAAATAGAAATGTAAAACATAGATGCACACCATACACATGAAAGTATGGGGTAAGTATAATAATAAATCATAATTATAAGTAACATCATATTCTAACATTAACATCTTATTTCCATGAGGATACAATAAACACAATTTGAAGACATGTCATATGGCTTCATCGCAAAGGTAATTTCATTAACTAATTGAGAGTAATAAAAAAATTCATAAATGTAAGTATAAAATCACCACTAACTAATATAAATGAATTACACTACATATATAGATATTGCATTTCATATATTCCTAAGAGTTGACAAGTTCATAGAAGACCCAATATGACTTAAACAATGAAATATACAATGATAGAAAATTAGGGGTATTACATGGATGGATGATATTATGGATTCTTTCAGAAGAGTTATGTATTTCACAAAGATAAATATTATGAGTGGGTACCATTGGACTCGTATAAGAGAAGGAAATAAGTGGAAGACTACCTCCAAGAAAAAAGAAGAATTGCACAAATGGTTAGTCATGGCTTGAAATGTCCCTTTTCTGATTTTTCATGATATTTCCAACCTCTAATCAGATCTTTAAAATCAAACAGCTAATATCCCAAAGATCCACCAAATTCCTCAAGAAACCCCAAATCGGGTATGTTGAAAATAGTGCTAAAAGCTTTACAACTTCACAAATTATTAATGAATCTGAAAATGGAAATTTTTACAGAACTTTCAGCAGCATAACAGCCTACAAATTGACATTTCCAGATCTGTATAGCCTTTACACAAGAGCTCGAAAATGTAGGACCAAAACTATGCTCATCGGGCTCCCGAAATAGCACAAAATATGCCCGGAAACACCACAAGAACACTAATAATCTATCTCAGAAGTTTAATCACGTCCCAATATATATATTCAGCTCTATTTTAACAGCTTAAAGTATAAAATACAGCAGCAACCAAAACTGATATGAAATACTCAACCGGAAACACCAAACTCTTACAAAAATACACCCGGAAACTCACAAATCTGCACTGTTCAGCACAAAGGCAAACTCTGTATGAGTATGCACATGGAATGGCTTCAAACTCCCGTTCTTAGCCTTCCTGGAAACCTGCAAACTCCCGTTCTTGGGTCTCCCTGGAAACCTGCAAACTCCCGTTCTTGGGTCTCCTTCTCCACAAGTTTGGCAGCCTCTGAAGAATAACAAAGAATCAGCAAAAATCAAGTTCTGGAATGTCCCCCAAAATGCCTCCAAACCTCTTTAAAAAGGGCATAACTATAACTCACGTCCAAGAGAGGTTAATGAAACATATTTTAATAATAATTATCATTTATTAGTCCAACGGTTTCCAAAGATTAACTCCCTTTTTTCGTAACTTCACTTTCTTGGGCCTGCCTGTCTTAGTAAAGATTATTATTTTTTAATTATTTGAAAAGGGGACATGACAAGTCCTCCCCTCCCAAACATTGCTTGTCCTCAAGCAATGGCTGAACAATAAATCAATCAATCCTCCTGGATCCCAAATGTAGTCATGAACTATACTACTACCAATTAACACAGACTCCTGCAAGATCCTCTGCAATATGACCAAGAGGAATCCATAGTCAAACTGGCAATTATAGCTCAACCAAACTCCAAAATCACCATTACCACAGTCAAAAACCCATGAGACACAAACTCTTAGAATATCAAAACCCAAGTAAAGTGGACTACCAACATAGTAAATACCATTAATGCATTCCACTGGCCTATATGGAATGTACAATCCAACTCTGCAACAATGGTGAATGCTCTCAAATGAAACTATACCAAGTATGGAGAATCCACACACTGTACAACTCCTGCAGTCAACACAACTCTGTAGATTATTGGCCACTGTCTCATAACCATAACTCCCATGCACCCCTGATGGTGAAAAGCCATCACAAGATAAACAGCAAGAAATGGAACCCAAACCAAATTTTCCTGCCATCAACTCCTCAGCATAAGGATCAATTGTTAACTGATGTACATACCTTGCAATATAATGTTGATTAAAAAAACCAACCTCAGTCAACAGCTCACCATGAACAAGTGATACAACCCACTGTGACTGATCACTAGCTAAGTTAGGAGATGTCATAGCCAAAGGAGTAGAATCAATAACAACACTTGCTGAAGCATCACTCCAAAACTCCTGCTCTAAGTCATGTATTATCAAGCTATCAACTACAGAACCTGTCGCCATATCACAACTCTCATCTCGAGGCATCAAACTATTCCATAACTGATTATAAGCACTAGGAACCAAAGTACATCTCTGTATCATAATCTCATCAACATGATCATCAAAGGTAAATTGATGAGCATACCTCATAGTGTAATGCCGATAGAATGCACCAATCTCAGTCAGTGGCTCAGACTGTAATCCAGATGAAACTAACTGCAATTGATCATTAACCATGTTGGAACTAACTACTACCTCCGAAGATATCAACAAGGGAGTAGTGTTACTAGTAGGAACCATGCCAACTACCGACTCACCAACATCACACATGATCTTTGATAAATCTCTAGTCTCTGTGCCATCAATACTAGAGGCCACCACCATGTCAGGCATACAACAATCTGTTACAACACCCAACTCAAATGAACCTAACTCTAGTGGGAATGAACCTGATATTCCAATGTTAGTATCAAGAATGGATGCATCCCCATCTCCACTGTCTCTGACAATCTCGGCCATGGACATCCTCGGATCACCAAACACCACTGCTTGTGACTGTATAGAATCAGGTGAAGACTGTAGTCGCTCTAACTCCATGGTCACCTTAGCCAAATGAAACTGTGACTCCTTGAAAGCCAACCGTGTACTCTCAAGAATCTCAGAAGTCACCACAAGCTGCTCAGTAAGCTCACTCACCTCATCTTCCTTGGTCAACAATGTATCATATGCTGTACTACCCCACTCCATAAGATAATCTCTGTCAGCTACCAACTGCATATAATTCTGTCTCAAAATCTGAATAGCCTCCCATAAAGAGTGGATCTCTGTCAAGGAAAGATAACTTCCTTCCTGCTCATCACTAGTAGGAGAACCCCATCCATAAACTGCTAATAACTGACGAGCAGCATCAAAATGTTGGCAAGTGATAGCAATGTCTCGGTCACTAACTCTCAACTGATTAGACACATGATGGCATTGGCTTGACTGTCTCCTACAAACCTCCTTTGATGCACTGTCTAAAGGAGTATCCTCAAAGTTACTAGTCTCTAGAGTATTACCATCCATATCCTGTGAATCAAATCTAAAGCTCATATCAACATACAGAGTATTAGCATTGCTATCCAACTCCTCTATACCCAAGGAAACTAAGTCTTCAAAACTGCCCACTGCATCTTTCTGGATGTCATCAATGCCAATATGATCCTGGGACTCATCTATACACACTGCCAAATATGAAATATCATCAACACATTCCAGCAAGTATGGCCGACTGGATATATGAACAAAGCCCAACATTGGTGTATAAAAACTAATACCAACATCAGACAAAATACTGGCACAAGAAAAGACAACACCGTGTAATCTGCTAATCAAATCCATGATAGCACCCAAACAAACACTGCTACCAAAAAGTGTTAAAGATCTCCAGTCAACTGAATCCCAAATGCCAATATAACAATCTCGAGTCCATATCCATAAACTAGAATCAACTGGTAACTCAAGAAAACTCCTCACCTGAGTAATATGACCAATACCAACTAACTCCACATACCTGTCATGATGAGATAATGAAGTCACACTACTATCTTTGTTCACCTTCAACTGGCTGGAAAAATCATGTGAAGTACTACCAGCCTCAACCTCACGTGATGAAGCATCTAACTGTGTCTGGTACTCTTTCTCAGCAAAGTCATGAATGCTCAATGTCTGCTCATCTCTACCAGGTATCTCACCATCATGCACAACAACATCCTCATAATCATCATCTGAACCCACTACACTGTAGTCATTGCCATCCTGAATACCTGTGGCATCACCCTTTGACGATCTATAAACAATTGTCTCAATTTGAGTATCAAGTTGACCGTTACTATCAATCTGTGTAATATCCTTTCCCACCACCTCCTGTGGCAGAGTAGAATCTGAGACCTCTACCTGGCTATCAGCTAGTTTCTCAAAATCCTCATGCAAGTTCTTGGGAATTGTGTCATCTGTCCTGTGAGAAAATCTGCCAAATAGAAATCCAGTCAACTTATCCACCTTAGCTGGGTCAGATAACATGTCATTTATACGGTGGTGCTCAACCAACTATTTAGACATGTCATGGCTTATTTTCATAAGTTTATCTCGAATGTCTAAATAACCATCCTTTCTACTATTTTGACTCTGGCTATCAATTGTCCAAGATCGTTCCCTCTGAGACTCTTTACTATACCTGTCCATTCTGGATAAAGTAGAGTGTAACCCCAATAGGATATAACTTCTTCAAACACCAAGAACTAACATGCAAATGATTAGAAGTAGCATGCAACCATAGATTTGGACATGCAACTGATTAGAAGCAACATGCAACCACCAAATTATGACATGCAAGATCTGGGTAGTTGTCAAAACTAACATGCAAGATCTGGGTAGTTGTCAAAACTGACATGCAAACTTCTACAACCACCAAATTCACCAAGAACTAACATGCAAATGATTAGAAGTAGCATGAAACCATAGATTTGGACATGCAACTGATTAGAAGCAACATGCAACCACCAAATTATGACATGCAAGATATGGGTAGTTGTCAAAACTGACATGCAAGATCTGGGTACTTGTCAAAACTGAAATGCAAACTTCTACAACCACCAAATTCACCAAGAACTAACATGAAAATGATTAGAAGTAGAATGTAACCATCAATTTTAACATGCATCTGATTAGAAGAAACATGCAACCATGAATTATGACATGCAAAATCTGGGTAGTTGTCAAAATTGACATGTAAGATCTGGGTAGTTGTCAAAACTGACCTGCAACTTCTACAAACCCTCAGGCTGGCAAGATCATGGCTCTGATACCACTGAAATGTCCCTTTTCTGATTTTTCATGATATTTCCAACCTCTAATCAGATCTTTAAAATCAAACAGCTAATATCCCAAAGATCCACCAAATTCCTCAAGAAACCCCAAATCGGGTATGTTGAAAATAGTGCTAAAAGCTTTACAACTTCACAAATTATTAATGAATCTGAAAATGGAAATTTTTACAGAACTTTCAGCAGCATAAAAGCCTACAAATTGACATTTCCAGATCCGTATAGCCTTTACACAAGAGCTCGAAAATGTAGGACCAAAACTATGCTCATCGGGCTCCCGAAATAGCACAAAATATGCCCGGAAACACCACAAGAACACTAATAATCTATCTCAGAAGTTTAATCACGTCCCAATATATATATTCAGCTCTATTTTAACAGCTTAAAGTATAAAATACAGCAGCAACCAAAACTGATATGAAATACTCAACCGGAAACACCAAACTCTTACAAAAATACACCCGGAAACTCACAAATCTGCACTGTTCAGCACAAAGGCAAACTCTGTATGAGTATGCACATGGAATGGCTTCAAACTCCCGTTCTTAGCCTTCCTGGAAACCTGCAAACTCCCGTTCTTGGGTCTCCTTGGAAACCTGCAAACTCCCGTTCTTGGGTCTCCTTCTCCACAGGTTTGGCAGCCTCTGAAGAATAACAAAGAATCAGCAAAAATCAAGTTCTGGAATGTCCCCCAAAATGCCTCCAAACCTCTTTAAAAAGGGCATAACTGTAACTCACGTCCAAGAGAGGTTAATGAAACATATTTTAATAATAATTATCATTTATTAGTCCAACGGTTTCCAAAGATTAACTCCCTTTTTCCGTAACTTCACTTTCTTGGGCCTGCCTGTCTTAGTAAAGATTATTATTTTTTAATTATTTGAAAAGGGGACATGACATGGCTTTTGGGCTAATTAATGCACCAAAAATTTCAATGCGGTTGATGGATGAGGTACTAAAGGAGTTTTTTGGTAAGTTTTTCATCATTTACTTAGATGATATTTTTTCCTTTAGTAAGACAATGGAGGAGCATTTGATGCATATTCATAAGGTGTTTGATAAGTTGAGAGAAAAAATGTTGCTAACAAATTTGAAGAATTATAGTTTTGTGAAAAAGGATTTGGTATACCTAAGATTTGTAGTTTCAACAAGAGGTATAAAAATGAACCCTAAGAAAGTGAAGCCTATCCTTGAATGGCCTAATCCAAAGAGTCCTATAGAGGTAAGATGTTTTCATAGATTGACTAGTTTTTATAGAAAGTTTATCAAAGGTCTTAATAATATTTGTGGACCCTTGATTGAAACAATGAGAGGAGATATGGAAGAATTTAAGTGGACTATAGAAGTAGATAAGATTTTTAATATATTGAAATAGAAAATTATAGAGCATTATATTTTAGCACTTACAATTTTAATAAGTTATTTCAAGTAGACCGTGATGCTAGTAGCACTGTAATAGGATCTATTTTGAACCAAAAAGGAAGACCTATTGCTTATTTTAGTGAAAATTTGAATGATACCAAAATAAAGTATTATGTTTATGATTAGGAATTTTATGCTATATTTCAAGAATTCAAGAAGTGGAGACAATATCTTCTTCCTAAGGAGTTTTTTCTATATATTGATCATCAAGATTTGCAATATTTGAATAGTCAAGAAAAATTGAACCAAAGGCATTTGAAATGGGTTGAGTTTTTGATAATTTTATATATATATATATATTGAAACACATAAGTGAAATTTATAATAGAGTTGTAGATTCTCTTAGTAGAAGAAAAAATTTGTTAACAAAGATGTAGATTGAAGTGGTTGGGTTCAAGGAACTCAAGAATTTGTATCCAAAAGATCCTAATATTGGTGAAGCTTGGAAAGCTTGTACATAACCTATTACACTTGATAAGACAACATGGTTGGATTTAATAATCTAGAATGGCATGATGTTCAAAGGAACTCTATTTACATCCATGAAGTTCAATAAGGGCAAATATCATCAAGGAGAAGCATAGTGAAGACTAGTTGGACATTTTGGTAGAGATAAAACCATTGCTTTGGTTGCTAAAAATAATTCCTAGCCACAGTTGCAAAAATATGTCAAGAATTTTGTACAAATTTGCACAACATGTCAAATGGTGAAAGGAGTGCAACAAAATATGGGGTCATATCAGCCATGACCTATACCATAGAATTTGTGGGATGAGCTCAACGTGGATTTTGTTTTTTGTTTACCTAGGGCTCATCGAGGAATGATTCAATATTTATGGTGGTTGAAATATTTTCAAAGATGGTACATTTCATTCCATTTAATAAGACTAGTGATGTTGTTCATGTTGCAAAATTATTTTTCAAAGAAGTAGTGAGAGTACATTTTCTTGCAAAGAGTATAATCTCATATCAGGATACCAAGTTTTTTGGGTATTTCTGGTGTACATTATAGAAGAAGTTGAAGATATATTTGAAGTTTAATTCATCACATCATTCAAAAAATTGATGGACAAACATAAGTTGTAAATTTAAGTTTGGAGAATTTTTTGAGATGTTTGGTTGGAGATAAGACAAAAGGAAGCGATCAGATTTTAATATAGGAAAAACTTGCATTCAATAATTCTATTAGTAGGCATACTAGTAAATTACCATTCTAGATTGTATATGAGAAGAATCCTAGAAATACTTCTGGATTGAGGTAGTTAGATAAAAGAGAGATGAGTATTTTTGAAGTAGAAGATTTTACTAAATATTTGAATAACATCCATGAAGAGGCAAGGAAACCCATTATAAAGATGAATACATAGTACAAGGATAAGCTAGATGTGAAAAGGTTCTATAAGGACTTTCAAATTGGATATGAAGTAATGATTCATTTAAGAAAGGAACATTTTATAGTTAGTACATATAATAAGCTAGTAAAGAAGAAGTTTGAAATGTGCAAAATAGCAACAAAGCATGATTTTGGAAATAACTATAAAGTAGAGTTGTCTATTGAACTAAATATTTCACTAGTATTTTCCATTTCAAATTTGATAGAGTATGATGAAGGACGTGATGAAGATGAAGTTGCAAAAGCACAATGGATTATTCCATTAGCTATTTCAGCTACAAAGGAGATTGAGGAGGCATTGGTTAGTCATATTGGCAGAAGTACAAGGAACAAAGCCTATGAAGAATATTTGGTCAAATAAAAAGGAAGACTAGTAGAGGATTCATCATGGATAGAAAGGAAGGAGATTGACCATCTTAGTTTTTCTTTGAATACCTAAGACATGATGTGTTTACTTCTATAATTACCCTGTGTGTTTGATATAGGAGAATCTAGGGTGTAAGAGGAATCTTGCATCACCCAAAAATATTTCCTTTATGTCTCTTCAATAAGGTTTGTCTCATTATAGAGATGTTGTTTGTGGAGGCTTTCTATTTGGTAAGTTAGTCACACAAGCTTAGAATGTCCTAATTTTAGAGGTGGAGGTTCATCTTAGATATATCAACTTTCTAGTTGAGGCTCAATTCCATAATTTGTTAGTATACTGTGAAATTTTGGTACAAATATTTGGTATAAAAACTTTAGGCTCAGTTTTGAAGGCTTTAGAGGCCCAGATGGGCTCCAAAATGGGGTTGGCTGAAGCCTACACTAGTAAGGACCTATAGATTAGAAATCGAGGATTCTAAAAAAGGGGTTATACTAGATAATTTGGAGAAATGGTTTAAATGTTATGGCCTTTCAAAGTTGGACTGGTTGATATTTTCAAAATAATTGTTAAAATTGTATTGGACTAACTCTGTATGTATATTTAGGGTTGGTCAAACTCAAGGGTTAGCATTTTATATCTATAAACTTCTCAAGTGACATAAAATTTTCTATATAAGAAAGGCTTGTGGGTTCTCTAAGACAACTTAGGGTGATAGTTCACAAGCTTGTCTTGTAGATTATTGTAATAAAGGCACCCATATAAAGGATAGTTCAAAGTCCTATCTTTCTAACCTGTATATGTATTGTTAGGGTATTTTGGTCCTAGGTATTAAGTTTGAGTTTCTAGAACCTTCTTGGGCAACATAAAATTGCCTATTTAAGAAATGCATGAACATTGCCAAGGATAGCTTTGGGTGATATTTTGTAGCTTTGTCTTGTAGGTTATAGTAATGAAGGCACCCTTGTAGGTTAGCATTTTGTAATTCTAAATTATATAATGCCACATTTGTGGTGATAATAACAAGCCCATTATTTTTTCTCAAAAACTATTGTTATTTATTTATTTTTGTTACATCTTTGTGGTATTAAGAGGAGCACTCTTCATCAATGTGTGTGTGTGTGTGTGTGTGTGTGTGTGAAATATATGATAAGATTGTGAATATAATAATGATAATGAATCCTTATATATCATATAAATAAGCATAATAAAAGAACTATTTATAGATATATATTGACGCTTAGTCTTATTAATATTTTAAACTAAGAAGAGGAAGATGTAGAAGTGTATAGTATTAAATTGGATGCACCTCAATTTAATGATAATTTAAGACCCATTTAAGGAAAGTTCATCATTTATTTGCATCTTTCTTCATTTCTTCCCTTTATCATCCTTTCTCCTAGGTAGAATTGGCATAAAACCTAAATAGATCCTCTTTATAGATCCTATTTTCATGGAATTAAGATTGAGGTATGATCTATCCTCCTAGGTCCTCCCTTCCCTTCATCTATCCACTTGGAATCTTCTCTCTACACCAAAATGGATATATATGGGACTCTATGCCTAATTTCTTGTATATAGGACCTATTTTTAGATCCCAAAGGGACCCTAGAGGTTCTAGCCCCTGGATGTTAGGGGCACAATGTACTCCTGATGGGCCAATTAGGACCATAGTGCACCCCTAATTGGGACCCATTGGGTCCTATGTATGAATATCATTAGGGTGCTAACTTCAAGGAGGTTTAACCTATGGGAATTAATCAATTCCAATTTATATAAAAACACATCCATTTTCTCCATTTCTCATATCTACTCACAAACATATTCAAGCACTCATGCTCAAGCTCTCAAGTTCTCAAGATTTCTTCAAGAATTCAAGGCATTAAATCTATCTCTCCATTAAAGATCAAGGATTCATACATTCATGATCCTTTGTTACATCTTCTACATTTATCCTCTCAAGATCTACATTCATATACATGTATTCATAAGGTAGATTTCAAGCACATACATTCATGAAGGTTTTGGTTTTACTTTGATGTCCTTTATAGGGTTTTAAAGTTGAGTAAAAGATATTACATTTATATACTTTATTACATTCCAAGTTCAAGATAATATTCATAGATTTACATTTCTTTTTATGTTATATCTATCACTACTACTTGCTAGAATTCTATCTTTATTTCACTTCAAGGTTAATTTGTAAATTGGAGTTTGACTAAGGAAACCACTACAATAGCAAAAAATAATCTCTTTATTTCATAGGATTTAGATCTTATATTTATAAACAAGTTGCAGACTTGGATACCTTTTTTTAATTTATCAGGACTACAAAATCAAAATCAACGTCACACACTATTCATCAGGGGTGGACTAAATCCCTGATGCTCCATTTCACCCATGTAGATCTAGTTCACCCCTGATAGATTACCAAATAATTTATGGGTTTTATTTATAGCATAATTTTTTGAACATACATTGAGGGAATCAAACCTTTTGAAGGTCATTTGATAGCCAATTTTTAGGCTTGTCTCTCACAAGGTATTTCATCTTCCTCTCTTTCATTTCTATATACTTTATCATTTCATCATATCTTTATATCTCAGCTCTATATTTCATATATTATAACTTAAAACCTCTTAAGGTGGAGGTGAGAGGGAAATAAATCCAACTTATTCATTTTTTTTTCATTAGGGTTTGCATTGATACTACTCCCTTTTATATCAATCAAATATAATCAAAGGGGTGGATCTAGGTCTTCCCCCTTCTAAATGTGTTAGAGTGGATGAACCCATTTCTCTCCTAAATTTTTTTGGTGAACCCAATATAGACTCATATTTTGATTCATCTTGGAGTTAAATTACTATATTTTATTGTGTCTTCATCTTCATTACACATTTTTGGTGAACCTGACTATGCCAACTCTTTCTTTGGCGGTGTTAGATCTCTCCTTTGCATTTTATTTTGTGTTCTTCATTTTGGTGAACTAGACTTACTTGCATCTCTTATTTGATTTTGGAGTTAGATTTCATTTTGATGTATCTAGATCTACTTTTCCGTATTCACATTAGTGGTATTTAGATTTCCTTTTGGTTTGTTTTCATATATATTGCATTTTGAAAATACAAAAAAAATGCATCTAGTTTCTCTCATAGTCCTTGGATTTCATTTCAATAATATTTTATCTATATTTTCAAGTTTTATTCATGATTTTCAATACATTCCCTTTCATACATATGGCAATCACTTAGTTTTTCCTTTCTTTTATTCTCATTCCCCTTAAGAGGGTTCTCTTTTCCAAGATGATGTTGATCAACCTTTAGTGATTCATGGTGTTCCTAACCTTAATAATACTATTTGGGATGAGCCCTTGGATATAAATTTTTATTACTCTCTCTTTCTTGAAACTTCTTCCAGTCATGATTTTTCCTCCTCTAATGAGTGTTTTATTCCCTCCTCAGATGCTTCCACTATTCAGGATGAACCCTTAGACATGTATATGGATTACTCTCTTCTTCATAAGGAATTTTTGGATGATTTCATGGTTCTTTCTCCTATTTATCAACCTCTTTCTTTCATTTCATTGATATTCCTTCTATTTATGAGGCCTTGATGAGTTTTGATTTTCCTCCTCTTAAGAGTTCTTTAGCTATAGAAGACCACATCCTTGATTCTTCTTCTTATTCTTTTGCAGGCAATTTATCAACTCAATTTAGATCTTTTTGAACATGATAAACATTATGAATATATTTTCACTAGTTTATCATTATATCATAAATATCCTACTCACATTGACCCTCTAAGTAGCTTCTCAATTTGTCAAGATTGGGAAACTTTAGATTTCATACCAACATCATACAATCTTGACTTTGTGAATCAAACACCTTTTTTGATGAGTGTATGCATTTAAATTTTCATATAATTACATATAAAAGATCTTCATTTTATAAACTTTATATTTTTCAATACTTCATTTATGTTATGTTTCACATGACTTGCAACAATGGATGATATCTTTTTCATGATAATTTCACTTGATACATATACATCCCTATTATGTTGCTCCTAGGTTTTTGATATTGTTAGCTTTTCCTTTAGGGGCTCATTATCTTACTATCTGAGTAACATAATAGTGTTTTCCCTTGTCTCTTTCATTGGGGGGAAAGGGCTCTATTTCCTCTTTCTATTTATCATTGTATCCATTATCTCACTTTGTTGACTTGTTCTTTTCCTGCATTCACTTTCTATAAATTATAAGTCTAGTATAAATTGAACTCACTAAGGGAGGCATAATGTGTCATTCTTTCTTTAATGCATCCAATATCCTTTATGAATTTACATATTATATTTTACTTTATCTCTTACATGTGTACATAATCTATCATTTATGGTATATGTTGGTGGTGCAAGTGCACATAGGGTAGGCTACAAAAACCCTAAGTCTCTTAGGTCATTTTGTCTTATAAGTGACCCTAGCCAAGTCACTAATAAATAATGGCCTATTTTTGTGTCCTATAGGTGTTTTAGGTCTCTAGAGTGTCCACTAGGTGATAAGGATGTTAGAAACAATAGTTCACCAAGATAACTTAGAGTGGGGGGGGGAGGTGTGTGAATCAGTTATCCAATAATTAAAACATGTATCAAACTTAGACAATCGTATCCATTCAACCAAAGTAAAAAAAAAACATAACAAGATGCAAATAGAAAATTACATTGAATATGTTAACTAGGGAAAACCCTTGTTGGAATGATGCCCAAGAGATGATGTACTAATATAAATATTCCTTGTTAGAGGATGAACCCTATTAGAAGTCTATTACAACATTTATGTTATAAATGCTTTAGAACAACTAAGAGGGGGGGTGAATTAGCTATTCAAGGTCCAAATTTTCTAAAAAAACTTTTTTCCACTAAGTATTGTGAACCCATTCAAACTAACTATGCATCCAAGCTAAACATTCTTCTTAGCAAGTTACTGATAAATCAACATGCAAAAATAAAACATGAAAGATCAACACATATCATAGTGATTTACATGGAATCCCAAGTTGGGAAACCCACCACTAACGTGCTACCTTATTTCTCACTCTTCTAAAGTGATGCCCTATGAAAAGCCTACCTTATTAAAGGCTACAACACACTATTAAATGTGACCCAATTAAGATATTTCAAACACCTTATTAGGAGTGTGCCTGATTAAAGGACTTTAAAACATTCACTTGGAATGCTGCCATGTTAAAGGATTTTTCAATGGTTGTTAGACCAACCTAAGTCCATAGGATTTTTCCCTAACTGATACAATTGCAAGAGAGTAACAATAAGAGATTTTGATCTGATACAACTCACAACATAAATTGTTAAATTTAGATCTCAATTCAGTTCACACATTTTCCTAGCTTTTAGTCTCTACAGTTCTAACAACTTGTCCTCCTTTCAAGCTTTGTCTCCTTAAGTCTCTATGCTCATTATGCCAATGCAATCTCCTTTATGGTCATTTATTGAAGTAGAGTCTATGTACTCTATTCTTCCCTCTCAATGCCTTCTCCTTAACACCACACACTTTCTCTAACCACTCTCTTCAATTCTTGACCAATAACTCCTTAACTAGGAGTTTGGAATACTTTTTCTGCTCTAATCTTCCTGCTCATATTTTTGGTTTGAATGAATTAGGTAAGATACAATTTATCTTCCTCTTATCTTGATTCTTCTAGAAACATCATGTAGAATCCACCTAAATCTGCCTAAAAATAGTTAACCTAAAATTTTGTACGACCAACTTACCATCCTTATCTTCCATCTAGTCCACAAAATTTAAGGTAACAACCTTATCAGCTCAGATTTGGCAAATCTTTGACTTTTCAAATAATGTAGCAGCTCAACACTATTGACTTTCTAATGCTCGACACATACTATGTTACTTGGCACCTACTATGGATTCACTTAGCATCAACTAAGTTTTACTAATGCTTGGCACCTATTACATTTTTTCTAGCTCAGCACTTGAACTAGCTTGGCACCTACTGTTTCACTCAACACACACTAGATTTTTTATTTTCTCAAAACTTACTGAAAATTTGTTCATCATGAACTAACTTTCTTGGCACCCACTAATGAATTTAGTCAACTTTTGAGAGAACCTTGTTATAACTTTTTCTTCTAAGTGTAGCTAACCTCTATTTTTTCAAGTGTATTATCAATAAATCATTTTAACATTGTCTTAACTAATCCTTGTACTTCATTACAACATCATAACTCAACCTTTCCCTTAGGTACTTTCGTTACATCTTATTGATTAACTCCTTAGTAATAAACTAGGTGATAGTACTTGGATCTTCTAAGAAATTTTCATTGCAAAAAATATTAGGTTTGACATCAGTGACAAAAAATGATTGAAAACATTCTTTATCAACAATCTCCCTTTTTTAATAGTGATCTTTTCAATTATATTCCAACAATCTCCCTCTTTGGCATTAATGGCAAACCAAACTGATCAACCAAGTTATCAAAATGCTAACTAGGTTAAAATAGTAAGTCAAATGCTGAAAATAAAACTATTGTCTTTTGTTTTCATTAGCTTTCATATCTCCCTCTTTGTTGATACATTGTCTTCTTCTTTTTGTTCTACTCCCTCTCTGATCTGCTCCTTCTTAGATCTGTCATCCCAACTAATTTCTTTACTTCTGCTTCTCCCTCTTAGCTATTGTTTCCTTTCTCCTTCCTTTCTAATTTATTTTTTCTATTACTCCCTCTATACATTTGATCCTATAGATTTTCCATTTCTCCTTCTATATGTCTGATCAATTTTTTTTATTTCTCCCTCTTTGAGAACAACACCAAATATATATTATCTCAACATCTTATCATGCAAGTGTAGAATTTGTTGGAGCTCCAATCTCTCCCTCTATCACCATATTTGCGACTGATTTGGAATTTCAACAATTTAAGTACTTCAGGCAGAACCTAAAGTAAGCACCCTCTACATCAACTTATACCATTTCAACAATCAACTCATTTGATGTAGGGCAATTTTGATGTTACTCAAATAGCCTTTGATAGGGGCATTACCCCTAGCTTACCTCTAAGATAATCAAATTCATATTTAGGTAATTTTTTTGTGAAGATGTCAGCAATTTGTTCCTTTGAGTTGACATATTCCATCTTCACTTGTTTGTCTTCCACCAATTCTCTTACATAGTGATACTTAATTGCAATGTGCTTTGTTTTGGCATGCATCATAGGATTCTTTGATATGTTGATGACACTTATGTTGTCACAATAGACTATCATAGGTTCATTTATCTCTTCCTTCATACCTTTCAATAGGTGCTTGATCCACACAATATTTGTACAGTTTATGGCAGAAACAATATACTAAACTTTAGCTATGGATTATGAGGTACAACTTTTCTTTTTGCTAGTCCAAGTGACTAATCTTCTACCTAAGAAGAGTGCTCCTACACTGGTGCTTTTTCTATCATTGATATTACCTCCCCAATCTACATCAGTGTCAGTATTCAATTCAAACTTTTTTGTCCTCTTGTAGTATAAGCCAAAGTCATCTATTCCTTTTAGGTACCTCATTGTTCTCTTTACTGCCATAATATGATTTTCTCTTAGATTTGTAGAAAATCTTGCCACTATTACAATAGCTAATGCAATCTCTAGTCTTCTATATACAACATACTATAGCTTTCCAATCATTGATCTATACATTGTATGATTTACTTTAGTTGATTCATCATTCTTGGATAACTTATGTCCTATTATCATTGGGGTACTAACTGGTTTTGAATCCTCTAAGACAAATTTTTTGACTATCTCCTTAATATATTTTGATTGGGTCAAAAATATGCCATGTTTTAGTTGGTATACTTGTAATCCAAAAAATAATTTTATTTCTCCAAACATTGACATCACAAACTCATGTTTCATCTGATCAACCAAATCTTTGCACAGTGCATCTTTTCCTCCAAATATTATATCATCAACGAAGATTTTAGATACTAGGCTATCCTTACCTTTTTCTATCTTGATATATAGGTTGTTGTTGTCATCTATTCTCTCAAAACCATTATTTACAAGATATTTGTGAAGTCTCTCATACCAAGCTCTAGGGGCTTGTTTCAAATCATAGAGTGCTTTATGAAATTTTCAAACCGTATCCTTGTTGTTCTCATCAAAAAGTCCTTTTGGTTGTTCTATGTAGACTTCCTCTTCTAGGATACCACTATAAAAGAAGAATTTACATCCATTGGGTAGACTTTAAAACCTTTATAAGTGGCATATGCAAGTAGAGTTTTGACTCCTTCCATCCTTGCAACAAGGGAAAATGTTTCTTCATAGTCTAGTCCTTCTTCTTGTGGATAACCTTTGTAGACCATTCTAACCTTATTTCTTGTGATCTCACCATTCTAATCTAGCTTTTTCCTAAACACACACTTGGTACCAATCACATTCTTATTAGCTGGTCTTGGAACTAAAGTCCAAGTTTTTTTCTTCTCTATCTTTTGAATCTCCTCTTCCATAGCTTTGCACCAATAATCATCTTGTAGTGCATATTTTACTAATTTGGGTTCAATCTTGCTCAGTAGACATGATTCACTTCTTAGTATGTTTCTTGTCATTGGTCTAGCTTCCTTGTCACCAATGATTTTTTCAACAAGGTGATGTCTTCTCACATACTTGGATAGCCTTGGTTCTATCCTTGTTTCCATGTTTGGTCTTTCAACATTAGAGTGCACATCTCTTTTAGGTAGCTTAGCATCTCTTTCATGTGTACCAATTTCAGAATCAAAATGTGCATTTTCTTCATTCTGCAACTCAGCTTCTAAATGCAACTTGACATTCACTAGTTGGGACTTGGTAGATACTAAAACTTGTTGCTGATTACCAACTTGAATGGTAGCTTCTTCTTTAGCAGGCATTCCATCATAGAAGTATGCAAAAGATCTATACTCTTTTGGTTTCCTCATGGATTCATCACCTTGAACTTCTGTATGCTCATCAAATTTTACATTTGCACTCTCAACAATTTTGTGAGTGTTAGTATTTAAACACTTATATGCTTTACTTCTAGTGGAGAATCCAAGGAATATGCCTTCACCACTCTTTGCATCAAACTATTCATTTCTAGAATCTTTAAGAATATAGCACTTACAATCAAACACTTTGAAATGCTTCACATTGGGTGAGTGATCATACCATAGTTTAAAAGGTGTTGCATTAGTACCTTTCTTGATTTGTACTCAATTGAGAGTGTAGATAGTTGTACTTACAACTTCTCTCCAATACTTTAGAGCAACATTCATCTCCATCATTAATGTTCTAGCATAGTCTATCACTAATCTATTCCTCCTTTCTACAATTCCATTTCGTGGGGGAGTTCTAGGTGCTAATGTTTGTCTCTTAATTCCCTTATCATTACAAAATGTCTTAAATTCTCTTAATGTGAACTCACCTCCTCAGTCTAATCTTAGGAACTTTAGAATCTTTTCTTTTTCTTTCTCAACCTTGGTCAAATACCACTTAAACATTTGAAATGGATCGGCTTTTTTCTTTAAGAACATGACAGTCATCATTCTAGAGTAGTCATCCACAAACAACATTATATATCTATCTCCTTTGTAAATTTTCACTTCTATTGGACCACATAAGTTAGTATGGACTAACTCTATTACTTCTTTAGAAGTATAGGTTTTTCTTTTGAAACTTGACTTGGTCATCTTTCCTAGCTGACACTATTTGCACATTGCATTGTCAGGCTTCTTTAGTTTAGGCAAATGTCTGACTTTCTTCATGTTGTTGATGCTAATAAAATTATCAAAGTTGACATGACATATCCTTGTATGCAATAGCCACACATTGTCAAATCTTACAATAAGATAAGAAACATTCTGCATATCTAGGTAAAATGGGTTACTCCTAGTTTGGTCTCCTTTTCCTATCAGATTTCCATCAATGTCATAGATTTTGGCAATTTTTTTTCCAAATTCTACTTTGCATCCTACATTGCCTAACTGTGACAAAATCAACAAGTTGTAGTTCAATCCTTCAACATAATATGCATTATCACATGATATTTTCTCTATAAGCTAAATGGAACCTTTTCCTTTGATTAGACATGGAGCATCATTTCCAAATCTAACACTATTTCCATCATACTGAATAAAGGTAACAAACTTACTTTTGTCTCCTATCATGTGATGTGAGTATCCACTATCTATGATCCACTTATCATTCTTGTTTACATAGGTTAGTAGTGTTGTTGCCTCATCTTCATTTGACTCATCCTTCATAGCTACATAGACTACCTCATCATCATTTTCATCAGAATTATCTTCTTCAACAATGTAGCATTTTTTGCCTTTGTCCTTGTAATCTCTGTTATCATCTTCTCTTCTATTCTTGTACTTATTTTCTTCTTTTTAGTTCTTCTTCTATGTACATCTTGCTGCAATATGTCCTACTTCATTGTAATTAAAACAAATGATAGGCAACTTACCTTTGAATTTACCTTTGTCTCTATGAAATCTTTTAGCCAACAATGCTTCCAACTGTTCCACATCTTCTTCATCTGTGTTGTTGTTATTGGATGCAAATTTTATCTTTCTTTTCTTATTCTTTAATTTCACCTCTTTAGTGTATTTCAATAATAGCTTGGCCTTGAAAGTAGATCAAAATTTATTAGGTCTGTAGTTATCAAATTTAGATAACGCAAATGCAATAAGTCTTCCCACTATACCTTCAACAGTTAGTTTTTTCCTTGGTATGCATCTCAACTCTTGGATGGATGATACTCTAATAGCATAGATGGGAAGAAAGGTTCTTAAGACTTTCCTAATAATAGTTTCATCATCTAAAATAGTAGTTGCACTTCTTATTACACTTACTACTTCCTTTATTCTAGAGGCATATTCAGCAATGTTCTCACCTTCCTCCATTCTCATGTCATCAAAATTTCCTCTAAGGCTTTCTCTTTTTTATCTTTGGACATTATAATCTCCTCCATAAATATTTGAAAAAGTTTTCCACATTTTGAATGTAGAGGTACATCCCTTGATGTCATCAAATTCAGAATAGCTAAGAGTAGAGGAAATCTCTAGCATTACCTAATTGTGCTCCTTCTTTTTTGTCATATCTTCTATAGTAGGGACACCAGCTGGATCAACATGTTCCACTGTAATCGATTTTTGTGCATGATCACCTATAGATCCAAGGTGCAGCCTCATTAAACTTTTCCACGCAGTGAAGTTATCTCTGTTGAGCTTGGGAACTTCTCTCTTAGACATCTTAATCTTTTTTGCTTCTAGTACCTTTAAACCAAATCAGTAGATGTCTCTGATACCAATTATTAGAAATGCTTTAGAATAATTGAGAGGGGGGTGAATCAATTATTCAAGGTTCAAATGTCCTAATAAAACTTTTTTCCACTAAGTATAGTGAGCCCATTCAAACTAACTATGCATCCAAGCTAAACATTCTTCTTAGCAAGTTATTGATAAATCAACATACAAAAATAAAACATGAAATATCAACACATAACACAATGATTTACATGGAAACCCAATTTGGGAAAAACCACCAATAACATGCTACCTTGTTTCTCACTCTTCTGAAGTGATGCCCTATGAAAGGCCTACCCTGTTAAAGGCTACAACACACTATTAAATGTGGCCCGGTTAAGGGATTTCAAACACCCTATTAGGAGTGTGCCTAATTAAAGGACTTTAGAACATTCACTTGGAATGCCACCATATTAAAGGATTTCTTAATGGCTATTAGACCAACCTAAGGCCATAGTATTTTCCCTAACTAATACAATTGCAAGAGAGTAACAATAAGGGCTTTTGATCTGATACAACTCACAACATAACTTGCAGATTTCAAATCTCAATTCAATTCAAAAATTTTCCTAGCTTTTAATCTTTGTAGCTTTGACAACTTTTCCTCCTTTGGAGCTTTGTCTCCTTGAGTCTCTATGCTCATTGTGCCAATGCAATCTCCTCTGTGGTCACTTATCAAAGTAAAGTCTCTATACTCTATTCTTCCCTCTCAATGCCTTCTCCTTGACACCACACACTTTCTCCAACCAATCTCTTCAATTATTGACCTATAACTCCTTAAGTAGGAGTTTGGAATACTTTTCTCAGTCTAATCTTGCCACTCATATTTTTGGTTTGAATGAATTAGGTAAGATATGATGTATCTTCATCTTATCTTGATTCTTCTAGAAACATCATGTAAAATTCACTTATATTTGCCTAAAAAAAATTTAACCTAAAATTTTGTACCACTAGCTCACCATCTTTATTTTCCATCTGGTTCACAAAATTCAAGGTAACAACCTTATCAGCTTAGGTCTAGTGATTCTCTAACTTTTCAAATAATGCAGCAACTCAACACTATTGACTTTTTGATGCTCAACACATACTATGTTACTCGACACCTATTGTGGATTCACTCACCATCAACTAAGTTTTACTAATGCTCAGCACATATTACATTTTGTCTAGCTTGAAACCTATTGTTTCACTCAACACACACTAGATTTTGCATTTTCTCAACACTTATTGAAAATCTTCTCAGCATGAACTAACTTGCTTGACACCCACTAATGAATTTAGTGAAGCTTTGTAGACAACCTTGTTATAACTTTTTCTTCTAAGTGTAGCCAACCTTTGTATCTTCAAGTGTATTATCAATACATAATTTTATCATTGTCTTAATTGATCCTTGTACTTCATTACAACATCATAACTCAACCTTTCCCTTAGGTGCTTTTGTTACATCTTATTGATTAACTCCTCCTAATTCATCAACTAGGTGATAGTACTTGGATCTTATAAGAAATTGTCATTCCAAAAAATAGTAAGTTTGACATCAGTGACAAAACAATGATTGAAAACATTCTTTATCAACAATCTCCCTTCTTTAATAGTGATCTTTTCAATTATATTTCAACAATTTAGTATATATGAGTCCCTATCAAGAGACTTTGAATCCTTGTTAGAAGATTTCAACCCTATTAGGAGGTGTGCCAACCATATTAGGGGTTGTAGAAGATATATGGACCCATTATCCAAATAGATTTTGGGGCAAGACCACTGAATTCATTATTCAATTGATCTCTCAACTATTCCTTGTAGAATAATTGTGTTTACTATACTTTGGCTTCTTTCCTTTGTCTTGTTAACCAAACCAATCACTATTAGACCTTGTAGACTAGGTCACAAACCTTAGATCCAAGTATCTAACTTTGAATCATAGAATAAAACCTTGGCAATGAAGTTTCCTTCACTTTCACTCTACTCTTCTTATCTTTGCATTCTTCTCTTGTTCTACTCATGATCATTCACATTCCTCCATACATACATCATGATAAAGGAAAATGTCCTTCCTCTATACCCAATCCATAAAAAATTTCCTGAGTTAGTTGTTACACATTCTCAATTAATTATTATAGGACCATATTAAGAACACATTACACTTAGCAATAACATTAATATTTTACCATGCAACATGAATAAATTTTCATACACGTAACATTATGAAAAGAAAGCTTAGCCACGTCATCACCAATATGTTTTCTTCATATGTTTAACTTCAACTTCTCAGAATAACAAATCTACTAAGAGATATAACAAGTTTACCAAAACATGCCTCTATAAACTCTATCTGAGAATAGTCTCTATCGAAACTTGAATAACTTCTTCCATACTTAATACCTTATTCTTTTGAGGTTATCTACATATAATAGACACATATTATAATCTCCCTTTAATCTTTCTTAATGAAATTACTAAATGATTTGTCCATACCAACTTGATCTTTCTGCTATTATTTTATCAGATATCACATAAAACTACTATATTCACATCAATGACAAACATAGCCATGATTGTAACATATCATCATGATAATGATCTAATCATGTTTCTACAATACTCTCCCATAGGAATATCATCATCATTCATGCTTTCAAAAATATCCCCCTTTGGCATTGATGACAACATAGATATAAAACATCTAGTTCCAAGAATACCAACTACAAGAGACTATTAACCTTTCTTTTTAGATCCTCTTCATCAATCATTCTCCCATGCTATAATTCTTCCAAATGGTTTTCATGCTAAACTATATTTCATGCTATACTTCTCTTTCTATACTTTTCTTCAACTATTTCTAAACTATTTTTCATGCTAAACTTCTCCCCCATTGACATCAATGTCAAAGGTCTTAGAAACCATCATACTTTGCAACAACTATTTCTGAAAACCTTAAGTGTCCAAAGACACTATTCAAAAACAACATCCAACAAGAGTCCTAGATAACTTGATCCATCATAGATACTCCCCCATATAGGAAGCATCAACATTCAGTCTAGACAAACAATGGTGCTCTATTACACTAGACTGATGCACTCTTGCATCATCTACTTTGATGTAGGAAGGGGCATAACCCCTAGCATACCTTGAAAATACTCAAAAGTCTCTTTGGGAAGAGGCTTAGTGAAAATATCTACAATCTACTCTTTAGTGCTCACATACTCCAATCTAGTTCCTTTTCTATAACTTTTTCTCTCAACATGTGATACTTGATAGAAATGTTCTTGGTCTTAGAATGCAAACTAGATTCTTAGACATATTTATTGTGCTTGTGTTTTCACAATATATGACAACATGTTCACTTAATTCTATCCTTATATTCTTCAGCATCTGCTTCATCCAAACAACTTGATTACAATTATTTATTGTAGCAACATATTCTACTTTTACTATACTTTGTGAGGTGCAATCCTTCTTTTTTCTTAGCCAAGAAACCAATCTTCCTCCAAGAAAGAAGGTTCCACCACTACTGCTATTTCCACCATCCATACTACCTACCTAATCAACATCAATATAAGCATATAGAGTGAAATCATTAGATCTATCATACCACAATCCAAACTTTGGTGTTCCTTTTAGGTATCTAAATATCCTTTTGACAGCTACATAATGTGCTTCTTTGGGATCAACTTGGAATCTTGCAACAATTCCAACTACGTTTTCTATATCTGGCCTTGTATGAGTTAGATATTGTAATCTTCTAATCATAGGTCTATATTTCTGCTCAAGAGTAGGTATCTCATACTTTGTAGATAACTTGTGTCTAGTTACCATAGGCGTTCTTATGGGCTTACATGTTTCCAAACCAAAATTTTTTAGTAAATCTTTCAAATACTTAGTTTGAAAAATAAAGATTCCTTCTTTGTCCTACACAATCTGTAATCCTAGAAAATATTTCATTTCTCCTATCATGCTCATCTCAAATTCCTTCTTCATTTCTTCTACAAACTTGTCAGTTTTATCATAATTTCCTCCAAATATGATATCATCAACAAATATTACCAATATCATCAATCCATCATCAATTTCATTCCAATAGAGATTGCTATCTATCATACCTTTTCTATATCCAAGCTTTGTCAAATGCTTGTCCAACCTTGAATACCAGATTCTAGGTGCTTTCTTCAAGCCATACAATGCTTTCTTCAATCTACATACTAGTCCTTGCCATCTATCAAAGGAAAACCTTTAGGATGTTCTTTGTATACCTCTTCTTCAAGTTCTCCATTTAGAAATTCTGACTTAGCATCCATTTGATACACTTTGAATTTCTTATATGTTGCATATGCTAAGAATAACCTTACTACTTCTATTCTTTCCAAAGGAGCATAGGTCTCATCATAGTTGATTCCTTCTTGCTATGAGTAACCTTTACATACCAATCTTTCTTTGTTCATTACAACTTCACCTTGTTCATTCATCTTGTTCTTGAATACCCATTTAGCTCCTATCACATTTTTGTCTACTAGTCTAGAGACCCATTCCCATGCCTTGCTCCTTACTATTTGATCCAATACCTCTTTCATAGCTTGCTTCGAATGGTCATCTTTACATGCTTCATCTACATTCTTAGGTTCAACTTGAGTATTAAACATAGTTCTTCATTGATTTTTCTTCTTTTCATTGCTCCTTTATCTCTACTTCCAGTGATCTACTTGGGTGGATGATACTTTGTTATATTTTTACCCAAAGTAGGAAATGTTATCTCAACTCTTGGCTATGCTAAAGGTTCTGAATTTAATCAACTACTCTTTCTTGTATTCTAAATTTCTCATCAACTCTTTCATTTTCACTTTCCATAACACTCTTAGTTCTTAGATTATAACTTCTATAAATCTTTCTTTTCAATGAATAACCAAGAAACATACCTTCATCACTACTAGAATCAAACTTACCAACATCATCATCTCTTTTGATATAACACTTATTGCCAAAAATTCTAAAACACTTAACTATAGGTGAGTGACTAAACCACAATTCATAAGGGGTCTTGGTTGTGTCTTTCCTAACCTTTTCATAATCTAGATATTTGTATTCATAGATTCTCTCCAAAACATCTTGGATACATCATTCTTAGCTAACATATCTCTTTTTTCTTTTGTTACTAACCTATTTCTTCTTTGTGCTATACCATTCTATTTTGGGGTTCTTCGAGATGATAACTATTTTTTGATTCAATTAGCTTCAAAAAAGATGTTAAACTCATTTGAAGTAAACTCTCCTCCTCTATATGATCTTAAATATTTAATCTTCATGCTTGATTCATTCTCAACTCTATTCTTGAATATCTTGAACTTACCAAATGCCTCAGATTTTTCTTTAAGAAATGTAACCCACATCATTCTAGAAAAGTCATCAACTAAAATCATGAAATAAATTTCACATAGAATCCTTTAGTCTTCGTATGATCATTAAGATCTGTATGTATAATCTCCAATTTTTTTGTAGTAATAAACTTCTTGTTGGGAAAAGAAGTTCTGTTATGCTTTGCCAAAACACACTCTTTGCAAATTGTGTTAGTAGGCTTTACAATCTTAGGCAAATATCTAACTAAAAACATACTACTGGTCTTCACAATGTTGTCAAAGTTTATATGAAAAAATCTCTTATTTCATAACCAACTATCATCTACCTTTGCAATAAAATGTGTCATTTTAGTAGGATTCTACTGAAATACATTACCTCTAGATTTGGTTCCTATTCCAATTATCTTCCATCTTTATCTCTGATCATGCATGTCTTTTTTGTGAACTGCAACTGATAACCTTTATCCACTAAATGTCCAACACTAAAAAAATTGTGCTTCAAACCATCAACAAAATATAAATCGTTAGTGTTATTTTAACCATCAAGAGTTATACATTCAATACCTTTAACTTGGTATGATGCATTGTTTCCAACTCTAACAATGCCTCCATCTTGACTTTTGATGTCAAAAAACTTGTTCATATCACTAGTCATATGGTGTGAACAACTATTGCCAATTATCCAATCAGGTTTCTTTTTAAACTATGGTTCCAAAGCTATTTTATCTAGAATTTCTTCTTTAATTACTACAAATCCTAGTTCAACATCACTAGCACTTACTACTTGTTCATCAAAATCATTTTCTTCATTTGCATACAAACATTCTCTATCTCTTCTAGGTTTAAAATTCCCTCTATATGTTTTCTCTCTTTTAGAATAGTTAGATGCATAATGACCAAATTCATTTCAAGTCCAACATTTAAATATTTTCTTACCAACATTTTCTCTTCTTGACAGAAGGGCTACTCCTTCCTCAACATTTGTATCCCCATCAAATTTTTTGCTTCTAGTAAAGTCTACTCTAGTACTTTTGCTCCTTGATAAAATAGGTTGAATATTCAAGGAACTAAAAGTTGTTTCTAGTTTGGTCAATTGTTTGGACTGTCTAAGATCATTCTCAACTACTTCAAGTCTTCCAAGCAATGTCTCCTTTGTGAAATCTTTGGTGCTGGATATCAAAAAATGTATCATTTAAATTGCTGACTTAAATGGTGGTGTTAATCTTTTTAATATATTTCATAAATCCATAATCTTCTCTCTTTCCTCCTTGAGGTCTAATACTTGTAGTAATTTCTGATATTCTGCCTACATATGTTCTTATAGATTCATATTCCATCATTTTAGATCTCATGTCACACATGAAAAGATCTCTCTCTTCCTTGTTACAAGTTTCCAAATAACTTTTAGTGTTGGTGCAAATAAGTATTTACTATTTATACTTTACGTAAGTTTACTTAGGTCAATACATTAGCATATTAGTTATCATGTAGACACCTAGGAGTTTGCATATTCACATGATTTGTCATGTAGACAACATAGTTGTTTGCACTCCAATTGAGCACATGTTGTCTAGTATATCTCTTTACAAGATACATGTTTTTATTGTTATCTTCTCATGTTGCACATACTTTTATGCACAATGGAGGATAATTCACTCTTGGTGGACATTTGCTTAGTTGTTATGCTTATCTCTTTATTGACTCCTAGTCATTCTAGTTGTCTTTATATACAAACACTTTGTTGATATATGTATCTAATTATCTAATATCCATTATCATTTTGATCATTATTGAGATTCTCATTTGATAGCTATTTGTCTCTCTTGTGCTATCTAGTGAGCTTCTTGATCTTGGCATTGAATTATTGTCATAGGAAAATTCTTACATGGTATCAAAGCTATACAAAATTCTTACATTCAATAATGACTACTTTTTTTGATTTTGTCAAAATCCACTATCCTGGACCCATACACAATAGATGTGCCTTCATATTTTCCTTCCAACTATCATAGTTTGTTCCATCAAACTTCAGATTATCTTTCCTAAATATACTTTCCATGGATCTCCCAAAGTTGTTAATCTTTATTTTCAAGGACCCAATGCTTTGATACCAATTGTTAGAAACAATAGTTCATAGAGATAACTAGGGGGGTGGTGAATCAGTTATTCGATAATTAAAACATTTATCAACCTTAAACAATCTTATCCATTCAACCAAAGTAAACAACAACCATAACAAGATGCACATAGACAATTACACTAGATATGTTATCTAGGAAAACCCTTGGTCAGAGGGAAAACCTCAGTGGTTGGAATGATGCCCACAAGATGATGTACTAATATAAATATTCATTATTAGAGGATGGACCCTATTATAATATTTAGTACATATGAGTTCCTTTTAGGAGACTTTGAATCCTTGTTAGAAGATTTCAACCTTTTTAAGAGTTGTAGAAGACAGATTGACCCACTATCCATATAGCTTCTTGGGCAAGACCTCTCAACTCATTGTCTGATTGATCTCTCATCTATTCATTGAAAAATAATTGTGTGTACTATACTTGAAATTATTTCCTGTATCTTATCAACTAGACCAATCATTGTCAAACCTTCTGGACCAAGTTACAAACCTCAGATCCAAGTATCCAACTTTGGATCACACAATATAATCTCAATAATGAAGTTTCATTCACTTTCTCTTTGTTTTTCTTATCTCCACATTTTTCTCTTGTGCTTCTTGCAATCACTCATTTTTCTCCATACATACATCATGATAAAATAAAATATCCATCCTTTATACCGAATCCATAAAAAAATTCCCTAAGTTAGTTGTTACACATTCTCAATTAATTTTTAGAGGATCACATTAAGAACATGTTACACTTAGTGATAACATTAATATTTCACCTTGCAACTTGAATAAATTTTCATACACATAAAATTATGATTAGTGAGCTTAGTGAAATCATCATCAAAATGTCTTCTTCACATCTTTAACTTTGGCTTCTTAGAATAACAAATCTGCTAAGAGATATAACAAGTTTACCTAAACATGCCTATGTAAACCCTATCTCAGAATAGTGTCCACCAAAACTTGCATAACCTCTTCCAAAATTAATATCTTATGCCTTTGAGGCTAGATACATATACTATAAACATAGTATAATCTCCCTTTAACCTTGTTTGGTGAAAGTACTCAATGATTTGTCTGTACCAAATTGATCTTTCCATTTTCTTTTGTCAGATACCATAGAAAACTACTATGTTGACATCAATGACAAACATAGTCATGAATGTAACATATCATCATGATAATTATCTAATCATGTTTCTATAATACTCTTCCATAGGAATATCATCAACATTCATGCTTCCAACAAAGGACACACGTTGTTAAATGTTGATGCAAGATTGACAATGTTGCCAAAAGTTGCCAAGTTATAACTATGTGATTAATTTACCTTTGGAACCCCAAATTGATGAATAGGAAGGGAAAATATGTTGTAACAAGATACTCAATAAAATTTTACCAAAAGCCATAGATTTGGAGGGTCCATGTTGGGAAAGGTGAAAAAATACAAGAAAGCTTTAAAGTTGTCATTGACAACATTTTTTCTCAAAAGTTGAAAAATACCTAAAAGTGGTTATTGGAAATTTTAATTGTTATATATTTACATATTTGAACATATAAGGATATCCACAACTTTATCAAGGGGTTTCTTGGCTATTTTGGTGAAATTGAGTAATAGAATTTTGTGCATTTTTTTTCATAGTCTTGATTGTAAGTGAGATAACTCACCTTTAGTGGATTGAGTAGGTGATGAATACTTAGATTTGTTCAATTCATTTCTACATGTGATTATTTAGTTCTAGTTGATTCTATTATCATAGGGTTTGAAAATACTTTCTTCTCTAAGCAATTTATTATTTGTTTAGAGTAGGGAAGACAAAAATTCCTCTATTAGAAAATCCCACTAAGGGACTATCATGACCTATTGAGACATGGAGAGGAACTCTATGTAAAATTTAAATACCTATTTTTGATGTTTGAAAGTATGGTTTTCTATTTTTAACATATTTCCCTAGATGAGTCAATAAACATGTAGATAGGAGTAAGATGTATAACAATTAGCCAAAACATGGATGCATGGATTGATGGGAGTGTGGGATTGATATGAAAGGGTTGGATGATCATATAGGGCATCAAGGAAAGTGAACCCAATGTTGGGAGACTACTTCAAGAATAAGTTTAATTTTTTTTGAAAACTGCTAAAACCCTTAAGGGATTGGGCTCACGGGACCATTGGACTATACTAATGCCCAGGGCTCCTGAAACTAGAAAATATTGAAGCTTTCCAAAAAGGGTATCTATAACGGAAGCATATTTCTAGGTTCCTTAAGGATGTTTTCACATTATTAGGTCAAAACTACATTTTGAGGCCCAATTGCGCTACTAGGTCTATTAGTACTATTCCCTAGGGATCTAAGAGATCGAGTAGAAAATAAATTCTAGAGAATTCCAATTGGGGTCAAGATTGGTGGAAATTAAGTGCTTGAAGCCTATCCATCCATGGAAGTTATGGTTATATAATTTAAGGGTATTAGAATGGTTTTGAGTGCTTAAAGCCAACAAGATTAGTTTTGGAGGTGAAATTTTACATAGATTATTGTGAGTAGGATGGTAGATTAGGTTCTCTTAAGCTAGATGGTATTTAGAGTGAACCCTAGAGGGCCTATAGTATGATCCTAGTAGAATAGCTAGAATAGAAGCTCTAGGTGAGAAACCTAAGAAGGTATTTCCTTGGAATCTTCCCATCAATTGGATTTTCTTTCATCTCTCTATTTTTTATTTCTCTATAGATTTGTATTTTTTTATGGATCATTATTATCTATGGGTATGTATTGAATTTTTACATGTATGGTCATGTACTTTTACCTAGAAAAAAATATTTTCATACTTTAGGTTTTAATGCTTCTTATCTACTGATAATCTATAGTCTACTTCATATGTGATATCTTCTCTAGCATCCTATATTTTTTAGAATTTATTATCCTATGATGTTTCTTTCTTTAATTTTCTCTATGGTGTAACATTTTATCCTTATTTTTGGATATAGGTTGTTTACATTTTGTGCATGGCTATTAGTTTTTTTTTTTATGACTCATCCTTATTTCCTTCAAAATTTTCTTATATAATCCATCATAGATTTTATTTTCTTGTCTCACAGTTGGGGGATAATAGGTTTTGTATATTATTTATTTATTTATTTTCTAAGGATCTACTTTCCTTAGGCTTAAGTGGAACTTTTCTATTATATGACATTTTTCTTTATTTATGAAGAATTGTGTCTTGGCTATAGATTCTATCTTTTGGAAGAGATTTATTTCCTAAGTCATCATATCTTCTTTATCAAGTAAATCTATGTCTATTATGCACATTCTACCTTTCTTGGAGTTTGTTATCCTTCATCTAAGAATCTCTATTCCACCTATATAGGGGGATAAATAGGTGCATTCTTTTTCTTCCTCCCCTCTTTCTTAGAGATTTTATCTTAATAAAGAACTACTCTTAAATGGATGTCTTGTTATTAAGATTTATCCCTTTTGCAAACTTTCTTTTCATCAACAATATATCCTTTTCACGAATGTCTATGTTCTTAAATTGTGAGAGTTAAGCCTCTTCACTATGGATATATTCCACACTATTTCTATAAGGATATATCCTTTTTGTGTGAATTAGGTATCCTATTTCACTTCCTTCTCACACCTATTTGACATAGACATGATAAGGAGGGTGCATACATACACCCTCATACATAGTTTCTTCTCTCAATCATAGGGTAGAAAATAAAAATTCTAAGCATCACTTAGAGTACTTTATCCCTACATTCTTAGTCTTCTTTCTAAGTTATTCTCAAATCTATGCATTTTTACTTCATCTCTCTTTTCCACACACAAGCATATATTCTTGTTAGAAATGCTTTAGAATATCTTAGGGATGGGGCAGGGTGGGGGGGGGGGAGGGAATCATTTATTTAAGGTCCAAATGTCCTATTCAAACTTTTCACTAAGTATAGTGAGCCTTTTCATTCATTTATTTATCCAAGCTTTAACTTTTCTAATTAGCAAGTTACTATAAATCAACATGCAAGCATAACACATAGAAGATCAACACATAACATAGTGATTTACGTGGAAACCCAATTTGGGAAAACCACTAGTAACATGCTACTCAAATCTCACTCTTCTGAAGTGATGCCTTGTGAAAGGCTTGCCCTATTAAAGGCTTACAACACATTTAAATGTGACCTTGTTAGAGTATTTAACCACCTTGTTAGAAGTGGGCTTGGCTAGAGGACTTTAGAACATTCACTTGGAATGCCACCTTGTTAAAGGATTTAAAAATGGCTATTAAACCAACCTAAATCCATAGGATTTTCTCTTATCTAATACAATTGCTAGAGAGTATTAAAAATTCTTTGACCTAACTACAACATACAACTTATATTGTAGATCTCAGATCACTTCTCAACTCATACCATTGCCTAGCCTTCAATCTTTGCAACTCTAACAGCTTGGCCTCCTTTCAAGCTTAGTCTCCTTGAGTCTCCATACTCAATGTACCAGTGCAATCATCTCTTCATTACCACTTGTAGAAGTAGATCCTCTATTCTCTTCCTTCTCCTATATGTCTTCTTCTTGACACCCTTCTAACCACTTCACAATTTGGCTCTTTGGTAGAAGCAACATTAGCAGCATTTGCTTCTTGGTCTATGACTCCTTAAATATAAGTCTTGGGGTTCCTTTTTCCACTCAATTCTTCTATCCTTTGATTTAAATTCATATTGATTAGGTAGGATTCATTGCGTTTAACCCATATTTTGTTTCCTCTTGAATTTGCTTGAAAATAGTTTACATAGAATTCTGTACCAGCAACTCATCATCCTTATCTTCCAACTAGTTTACAAAATTCAAGGTAACCACTTTGTTAGCTCAAATTTGGTGAATCTTCATCATTTGAAATAATTCAATAGCTTGGAACTATTGAAATACTAATGTTTGGCACATACTATGCTACTCGACATCAACTGTATTTTCCTGATGCTTGGCACCTGAAGATCACTCGACACCAACTGAGATTTTCTAATGCTCCGTACCTAAGCTTCACTCAGCACATACTAGAATTTTCTATTACTCAGCTCTAATTTAGAATTTTCTTGGCTTCAACTAACTTGCTCAATACTCACTAATGATCTTATTTTAGGCTTTACAGTCAACCTTGTTACAACTTCTTCCTCCAATGTTTCTAAGTGTGACCAACCTCTATATCTTTGAGTATGTTATCAATACATCATTTAACCATTGTCTTAACTGATCCTTACACTTCATTACAACATCATAACTGAACCTTTTCCCTTAGGTGCTCTTGTGACATCTTGTTGATCAAATCATCTTCATCAATCAACTAAGTGAGAGTACTTAGATCTTATAAGAAAATGTCATTCCTAGCAGGTTTGACATCAATGACAAAAAAATGATTGAAAACATTCGTTTCACAACAATCTTCCTCTTTGATCTTCAACAATGAGCTTTTCAATCAAATTTCCAACAATCTCCCTCTTTATCATTGATGGATAACCAAATTGATCAACCATCAGACTAAACTATTTAACCAAATGCAAACTAGGTTAGAATAGTAAGTCAAATGCCAAAAAGTAAATTGTAACTTCACATCTCCTTCTACTATTTCGATTGTTTCATTATTGCTTCTCCCTCTTTGCTATTGTATCCTTGTTCTTTGTTTTTCTCCCTCTATATTGCTCATCTTCTGCCAATCTGATCAATCCTTATAATATTTCTATCAACTACTCTCTTATCTTCATTTGATCACACGTTGTTGATTAGTTTCTCACAACTTCTCCCTCTTTGACAATAATACCAAAGATATATTAGCATCTTAATATGTGAGTGTAGTTTTTGAAAGTTCATTCTATTTCTCCCTCTATCACCTTGCTTGTGACTAATTTAGAACTTCATAACTTCTACTACTATAGGCATGAATCCTAAAGTAAACAACCCCTACATCAATGTAAAATCTTTAACATTCAGCTCATTTGATGCAGGGTAGTCTTGCTTTTGCTTCAAGTAGCATTGGCTAGGGGTATCATCCCTAACTTACTTCTAAGATATTCAAAAGCATCTTTCGGTAGTGCTTTTGTGAAGATGTCAACAATCTACTCCTTTGAGCTAACATATTCCATCTTCACTTGTTTGTCTTCCACCCACTCTCTTACATAGTGATACTTGATTGCAATGTGCTTGGTTTTAGCATGCATTACACGGTTCTTTGATATGTTGATAGCACTTGTATTATTACAATAAAGTATCACAGGGTTAGTTACCTCTTCCTTAATACCTTGCAATAAATGTTTGATCCATACAATATTGGTGCAATTTATAGCAGTTGCAACATATTCAGCTTCAGCAGTGGACTATGAGGTATAGCTTTGCTTTTTGCTAGTCAATGTAATCAACCTTTTTCCCAAGAAAAGTGCTCCTCCACTAGTGTTTTTTTTATCATCAATGTTACCTCCCCAATCTGCATCAGTGTAGGCTTTTAATTAAAAATTTTCACTCCTCTTGTAGTACAAACCAAAGTCATCAGTTCTTTTTAGGTACCTTAGCATTCTCTATATTGCCATTAACTGATTTTCTCTTGGATTTAAAAAAAATCTTGCCACTATTCCAATAGCTAATGCAATGTCTAGTCTATTATGTACAACACATTGAAGCTTTCCAATCATTGATCTCTACAATGTCTAATTTACTTTAGTAGACTCATCATTCTTAGATAGCTTATGTCCTATTGCCATTGGTGTACTAACTAGTTTTGACTCTTCTAATCCAAATGTTTTCAGTATCTCGTTGATGTATATGGATTGGGTCACAGATATGTCATGTTTCAATTGATGTACTTGCAATCCAACAAATAATTTAATTTCTCCAAACAATGACATCTCAAACTCATGCATCACTTGATTAGAAAAGTCTTTGCATAGGACATCTTTTCCTCCAAATATTATATCATCAACAAATATTTTTGATATCAAAATGTCTTTATCTTTTTTAGCTTTGATGTATAAGCTTCTATTGTCATTTGTTCTCTCAAATCCTATCTTCAAAAGATATTTGTGTAGTCTCTCATACCATGCTCTAGGTGCTTGCTTTAATCCATAAAGTGTCTTGTGTAGTTTGTAGACCATGTTCTTGTTCTTCTCATCTACAAATCCATCTGGTTGTTCTATGTAGACTTCCTCTTCTAGTATACCATTCAGAAAAGTAGACTTAATATCTATTTGGTACACTTTGAAACCTTTGTATGCATCATATGCAAGTAATGTTCTTACTCCTTCCATTCTTGCAACAAGGGCAAATGTTTCCCCATAATCGAGTCCTTCTTCTTGTGCATAGCATTTGCAAACTAATCTGGCTCTATTCCTTGTTATCCCACCATTCTCATCAAGTTTTTTTCTAAACACCCATTTTGTACCAATCACATTCTTATCAGCTAGTCTAGGAATTAAGGTCCAGGTTTTGTTCTTCTCAATCTGATCTATCTCCTCTTCCATATCTTTATACCAATCATCATCTTGTAGTGCATCCTTCACTATTTTATGTTCAACCTTTCTTAGTAGACATGATTCATTCCTCAGTCTATTCCTTGTCATTGGTCTAGCATCCTTGTTATGAATAATTTATTCTGTAGGGTGATGTCTTCTCACATATTTGGCTAACCTTTATTTTGTCCTTCTTTCCATGTTTGATCCTTCAAATTCAGAGTCATTTTGTTCTTCTTCATTTAGCACTTCATCATTTCTCTCATGTGTACTATTTTCAAAACCAAAATTTGCATTTTCTACAATCTATATTTTGGCTTCTGAATGCAGCTTGGCATTCACTGGCTGTGACTCGGCTGAAATTGAAATTTTTTGTTGACTCCCAACTTGATTTGCAATATTTTCTTCAATAGTCATCCCTTCGTAGAAGTATACAAAGGATCTATAATCCTCTGATTGCTTATTTTTCATCAACCTATACTTATGCATGCTCATTTAAAATTTACATTTGCACTCTCCACAATCTTGTTAGTGTTAGTGTTCAGAAACTTATATGCTTTGGTTCTAGTGGAGTGTCCAAGGAATATGCCTTCATCACTTTTTGCATTGAACTTTCCATTTCTATTATCCTTAAGAATATAGCATTTACAACCAAAGACTTTGAAATGTTTAACATTAGGTGAGTGACCATACCATAATTCAAAGGGTGTTGCATTTGTACCTTTCTTGACTTGAACTTTATTAAGTGTGTAGACTGTAGTGCTTACAAATTTTGTCCAGTACTTTAGAGAAACATTTTTCTCCATCATCAAGGTTTTAGCACAGTCAATCACTAACCTATTTCTTCTTTCAGTGATACCATTTTGTGGTGGAGTTCTTGGTGCTGATGTTTGCCTTCTGATACCTTTGTCATTGCAAAATATCTCAAAATCCTTTGATGTGAACTCACCTCCTCTATCTGGCCTTAGAAATTTTAGGTTCTTTCCTATTTCCTTCTCAACTCTAGCCAAATACCACCTAAACATTTGAAATGCATCAGATTTGTGCTTTAAAAACATAGCAGTCACCATCCTGGAGTAGTCATCTACTAGTAGCATTATGTATCTATCTCCTAGGCAGCTTTGCACTTCTATTGGACCTGGAAGTTTATGTTTTTATTTTGAAACTAGACTTAGTCATCTTCACTAATTGACATTGTTTACACATTGTGTTTTCAAGTTTCTTTAATTTGGGCAACCCTCTAACCTTGTTCTTTTTGCTAATGCTAATCAGATTATCAAAGTTAACATGACACAACCTTTTATGCCACAAAACACGTCATAAAATCTAACAACAAGACATGTTTCATCTTTTGTATCTAGGTAAAATAGATTACTCCTAGTTTATTCACCTTTTCCTGTCAGATTTCCATCAGTGTCATAGATCTTGGCAGTTTTGTTTCCAAACTCTACTTTGTAACCTACATTGCCTAATTGTGATACACTCAACAAGTTGTAGTTCAATTCTTCAATATAGTATGCATTATCACATGAAATTTTCTATGTGAGTTTAATAGATCCTTTTCCTTTTGATTTAACATGGAGCATCATTACCAAATCTAACACTATTTCCATCATATTAAGTAAAGGTAATGAACTTTCTTTTATCTCCTGTCATGTGATTTGAGCATCCATTGTCTATGATCCACTTGTCATTTTTGTTCACACAATTAACCAAGTTTGTTTCTTCATCTTCATCTTAATCTGATTAATCCTTCATGGACACCTAGGCAACTTCATCATCATTCTCATCATAATCCTCTTCATTAATGTAGCATCTCTTGCCTTTTTCTTTTTAATCTTTGTTATCATCTTCTCTTTTGTTCCTATACTTGTTTCCTTCTTTGTAGTTCTTCTTCTATGTACATCTTGCAACAATATGACGCACTTCATTACAATAGAAACATATGATAGGGATCTTACCTTTGAATTTATCTTTGCCTCTATGAAATTTTCTAGCTAGTAGTGCCTCTAATTGTTCTATATCTTCCTCATCTATGCTTCTATCACTGGATGCATGTTTTCCCTTTCTTCTTTTCTTCCTTGATGTCTCCTCCTTAGTGTCTTCTATTGTCATCTTGGCCTTGAAAGAAGATTCAAGGTTCTTAGGTCTATAGTTATCAAAATTAGATAATTCAAATGCAATAAGTCTTCCCACTATTTCGTCAAAGGTTAGTGTGTTTCCTTGTACACACCTTAGCTCTTGGATGGCTGAAACTCTGATAGCATAGAGAGGGAGTAGAGTTCTTAAGTATTTGCTAAGGATAGTTTCTTCTTCCAATTGACCACTTAGACTTCTTATTGCACTTACCACTTCTTTCATTCTTGCAACATATTGAGCATCATTTTCACCTTCCTCCATTTTCATGTCATCAAACTTTTCTCTTAGGCTTTCTCTCTTTTCTCTCTAGACATTCTGATCTCCTCCATAGATATATGATAAGGATTATCACATCTTGAATGCAATGTCACAATCTTTGATATCATCATATTCTACATAACTATGTGTAGAAGCAATCTCCAACATTTCTTGATTGTGCTCTTTCTTTTTATTCAAATCATCTACAGTAAGAGGTCCTACTAGATTTGCATGTTCAGTTCCAATTGAGGTTTGTGCATAGTCACCTATTGATCCAAGGTGCAATTTCATCATACTCTTCCATGTAGAAAAGTTGTCTTTGTTAAGCTTGGGAACTTCTCTCTTGGACATCTTGATCTTCCTGCTTCTAGTACCTTGAAACTAAATCAGCAGATGGCTCTGATACCAATTGTTAGAAATGCTTTAGAATAACTGAGAAGGGGGTAGGGGTGAATTAGTTATTCAAGGTCTAAATGTCCTAATCAAACTTTTCACTAAGTAGAGTAAGCCCTTTCATTCATTCTTCCATCCAAGCTTTAACTTTTCTAACTAGCAAGTTGTTGTAAATCAACATGCAAGCATAACACATAACACAATGATTTATGTGGAAACTCAATTTGGTAAAAACCACCAGTAACATGCTACTCAATTCTCACTCTTCTAAAGTGATGCCTTGTGAAAGTCTTGCCCTCTTAAAGGCTTACAACACACTATTAAATGTGACCTTGTTAGAAGTGGGCCTAGTTAGAGGACTTTAGAACATTCACTTGAAATGCCACCCTATTAAAGGATTTACAAATATCTATTAAACCAACCTAAGTCTGTAGGATTTTCTATTATCTAATATAATTGCTAAAGAGTATTAGAAAATCTTTGACCCAACTACAACATAAAACTTATCTTGCAGATCTCAAATCACTTCTCAGCTCATACCATTGCTTGGCCTTCAATCTTTGCAACTCTGACAGCTTGGCCTCCTTTCAAGCTTAGTCTCCTTGAGTCTCCATGCTCAATGTACCAGTGCAATCATCTCTTCATGAACACTTGTAGAAGTAGAACCTTTATCCTCTTCCTTCTCCTAGATGTCTTTTCCTTGACACCCTTCTAACCACTTCACAATTTGGCCCTTTGGCAGCAATAGCATTTGCTTCTTGGTCTATGATTCCTTAAATAGAAGTCTTGAGGTTCCTTTTTCTACTCGATTCTTCCATCCTTTAATTTAAATTTGTATGGATTAGGTAGAATTCATTGCATCTAACCCATATTTTGTTTCCTCTGGAAATGTCTTGAATAACCCTCTTGAATTCACTTGAAAATAATTTACATAGAATTCTATGCCACCAGCTCATCATCCTTATCTTCTAACTAGTTCAAAAAATTCAAGGTAACCACTTTTTTGGCTTAGATTTGGAAAATATTCATCATTTGAAACAATGCCATAGCTCAACACTATTGAAATATTGATGCTAAACACATACTGTGCTACTCAGCATCAACTGTATTTTTCTTGATGCTCGGCACCTAAAGATCACTAAGCACCAATTGGGATTTTTTGATGCTCGGCACCTGAAGATTACTCAGCACATACTAGAATTTCCTATTACTTGGCTCCAACTAAGAATTTTCTCAGCTTCAACTGACTTGCTTAGCACTCACTAATGATCTTAGTTTAAGCTTTGCAACCAACCTTGTTACAACTTCTTCCTCCAATGTTTCTAAGTGTGACCAACCTCTATATCTTTTAGTATGTTATCAATACATCATTTAACCATTGTCTTAACTAATCCTTACACTTCATTACAAAATCATAATTCAATCTTTTCCCTTAGGTGCTCTTGTTACATCTTGTTGATCAAATCCTCTTCATCAATCAACTAAGTGATAGTGCTTGGATCTTATAAAAAAATGTCATTCCTAATAGGTTTGACATCAATGAAAAAAAAAATGATTGAAAACATTCTTTTCACAATAATCTTCCTCTTTGATCTTCAACAATGAGCTTTTCAATTAGATTTCCAACAATGCTAAATCTCATAATGGGTAACTCAAAAAAAGTTGCTAAATCTCATTTATGGAATATATATCTAGACATATATGCTAAATATTATATATGGGCAACACATAAAACTTACTAAATCCCAAAATAAAAACACATTCAAATACAACATGCTAAGTCCCATACATAGGTATCACATTTTCATATAACCATGCCATGGTGATACAATGGATATTGATCTATGGTTGAACTTTGATAGGTGGCTAGTGGGTTACTACAAGAAGCTCTCTTGGCAATTCATAATAGGGTAGGAAATCTACTAGGAGAGGTAATTAATTTCTCTCTCTCCCTTCTCTCTCTTTTCTTTCATGCTAATAGAGGTAGATCATCAATATGTGTTATTAATGATATTTATCTTTCATTTATTATGCCATCATTTATTCTCTTGTAATAGATTTATAGATATGATATTAGTGGGAGAGATATTTCTTTATCTGAGGTCTCTTTCACTAGTTGATTTGGGTGCTAACCCCTTGTTGTGTCTTTGTCTTTTTCTCTTTATTTTCTTTTATTTGTTAATTCACCCTATGCATGGATTTGGGTTTATGACCCTTGTTCTTAGGGGCTTATTTGATTTGATAAGTGATTTTCTACCTCATTTTGATTTACCAAATTCTTCCCTTCTTCTTTTCTCTACTTTATCGCAAGTGTGGTTTGATTCACACTCTCAGCAAAGTGGGGGCTAAATTCACCATCTTAAATTGGAAGTACCTTAATTTAATGATTATTTAGCACCCATTTAAGGTGAGATTATCATTAATTTTCATCTTTCTTCCTTTCATCCCTTTTTTTTCCTTTCTCCTAAGTAGGATTGGGGTAAAACCTAATAGATCTTCTTTAAAGCTCCTATTTGTTTGATAATTGTGGGTTGTGAATTTGTTATGTCTAGTTATCCTATACTACCTTCAAACTTATTAGTACCACAAAAAATTCATAAAAATCATATTAATTTATTCACTATACTCATTCATCTTGTCACTTAATTATGCCAACCAATTTACTTCAAACTGTTAACTTATTTCTCTTTGCATTACTAAGTGTCAGTAAACAAAATTAGTTATAAACTTGTAGTTACTTATTTATTACTAAATTGTAGTAATATGTAGAAAACATAAAACAACTTGCAACAAAAATAACATACACACATTGGAAACCAAGATTTTAATGTGGAAACCCTATAAAGGGAAAATTACTAAGGACAAACAACCCAAAAATATTCACCCTTCTAAAGTGAGCTTTACTAGGATCCAACCTTGTTAAAGGTTTACATAGATATTTTTAATGTGAACTTATAAGAGGATTTTAACAAAAGATCATCTAGACCTTCTTCATTCTTTGATCTTGTCTAAAGAATGGCCTTATTATAGGTCTTACAAAAAACATCAATCGATGTTACCATATAGGATTCCAAAGGCTTGTTAGGTCCGCCCAATTTTCTGATATTTTTTTCTATAATGAGTAGAAATTAATACTAGAAATGATTTGCTAAGTATAGAAACTACCTTTTCTTGTTTATATATGTGTTCTTTTCTCTTTCTCTTTTTGATATCTTACTTGGTTGATTCACACCTTTACTTTCACCAACTCTTCTCTTCTCTTTCCTCTTCTCTACTTAGTTCAACTTGCACTATTTTTCTTCTCAATACTTTGCATTCACAATAATATGATCAAAAAATTAGGAATACAAACTATTTTGAATATCTCCTTAAATAGTTTTCTTCAATATTCGAGGGTCTCCCATCTATTGCCACTTAAGCACAATCATTGATCTCAAATTTAATGAATTAAGACACAAAAAATATAACTTTACATAGATATTGGAACCCATCTTTATCTTTCTTCAATTTTCTTCATTAGATCTTTATTGGACTTTCCCAGCTATAGATACTATAAATAACTTTGACTTGTGCTTTTGAACATCTCAAACATTCATAATTTCCATCAAAATTTGGCTAAGATGTCATCTTTACATAACTTTTTCTTCATGATAATACTCAATGAACACAAAATTTTACTCAAGTAATATATCACTCAGGAAATACTAGACTATCTCAAGAAACATTGAACTTAACTACTTGGTGATAACTACAGTCACTCAGCATATGCAGACTTCCTTCTTTCACCTTGATACTTGGTATAGCTTTGATTAGTTCAGTATATTACATTATTACATGATAGTAAAATAATCAAATCAACATTAATTATCATTTTCCAACTTATTCAAGTTCTCATTGAATACCTTACATATTAATACTCTAACTCATCAACATACTTTCTTCAAATCCTCTTCATCAATAAAATTATCTAAATCAATAAAATAATACAACATTATACTAAACTAGCATAATGTCTAATCAACTAAGACTTGACACCAATGACAACATAACTAATATAACTCTTTCACATTATATTAATAGCATTATTAGTTAAGGATAACAATCTCCCCCTTTGGCATTGATGAAAACACATAACATATGATTTGACATTATAAAAAATCACATAAGATAATCAAATATATGCATTGACAATCAACATAACTTTGCATCTCTTTGTCTTTATTTTGGTTCTCTATATTAGATATCTTCATTAGATGTACTCGATCTATATTTTCAACAATGACAATAATCTTCAACTTTTCTCCCCCTTAAGATATGGTCAATCTCTTCCTTCAATATATTCTCCTCCTTTGGTATATTCTCCCCCTTTGGTTATATTCTCCACCTTTGGGTATATTCTCCCCCTTTGGGAAAAATGACAAACATAATTATAAGTTACAATATGAAAAATTATAAAACCTTGTATTTGTCCTTGTATCTTGCATGTCCTATTTACATTAGTTTCATCATTGTCATTTTCACAACTTTAGGATACTCCTAAAGAGTGAACACATTCATCAACTCCAAAAAGATATTACAAATCATCTATGAATCGATGCAACATTCATCTTCACTTAGTAAAGTTTGGATAGGGGCAAGACACCTAGTTTACCTCTTAGATACTCAAAAGTATACCTAAGAAGTGGTTTGGTAAAAATATATGATATTTTCTCCTTTTACTTCACATATTTTCTCTTGTACTTTCCTCCACAAGTAGTGATACTTGATTGATATATGCTTTATTATTGCATGCATATCCAAATTTTTTAATATATTGATTGCACTAGTATTATCACAATAAATAGTAACTAGTTTAGTTATCTCTTTTTTCATACCTTCCAAGAATTTCTTAATCAATATAATAATAGAATAATTTACAAAAATAACATATTTAACTTTAGTAGTAGATTTTGATATGAAAATTTGTTTCTTGCTTATCCATGTTATCAATCCTTCTCTTGAAAAGAAAGTCCCTCCACTTGTGATTTTTCTATTATCTACATGTTGGATATAATTGTTCAATTACGTCTTGTCTTTGATGTTACACAAATGTCATATTAGTTATCAGAAAAAGTCTACTGAGCTCAGTTGGTCAGCAAAGAAAAAGACAGAGTCTACTAAGCTCAGATGGTTAGCAAAGTGATTTATAGAGTCTACCAAGCATTTCTAGAAGTTGCACTATGAAGACAACTTCTACCAAGCTCACTTCGGTGCTGAAGGATTTTATGGTAGAAGACAGTTTCTACTGAGCTCACAAGGTTAGTGAAGGAAAATAAATTCTTACTAAGTTCACTCCATCTCCAAAGGATTTTGCAAAGTTCACAGTGTTTATTGAGCTTCACTTGGTTAACACTAGAAATCTTTTTGGAAGCAATTTTTATCGAGCAGGGTCGACCAATGAAGGATTTTATTTTTTTAGGAAATAATGTTTAATTGTTTCATGTAATGATTGTAGCTGATTGATGTATTGTTTATTGGTAAATGTAACTTTTAAATGAGCTTACTTGATAATTTTTAAGGTATAAATAAAAGGTCAAGTTATGAATTCTAAAGTATGAATGGATGTATGAATGAGAGAGTATGCAAGTGAATTGATTGTGCAAGTGTGAGCGAATTTTGAAGAAGGATCAGATATCCTTGAGGAGTAGCAAAGGTGTATTCATTCAGTAAGGATCCAATGAAGTAGAACAAAGATCTATAACAACAAATTTTAGTTGCATCTCATTTAGGTCACTCATTGTTACTTTTTCATCATTGTAGTAGTGATTTATAAATCTCTTAACAGAGTTGGTTTAATAGCCATTTTGTAAATATTTTAACAAGGTGGATAGTTCTATTGAATTATTCTAAATTCCTTTAGAAAGGACACTCCTAGAAGGTTGATTAAATCCTCTAACAAGGTCACACCTAACAGTGTGTTTTATAACCTTTAACAAGGTTGGCTCCTAACAGGGCTCACTTTAGAAGAGTGAAAATTGGTAGCTAGTTGGTTTTTTTTTCCCATAATGGGTTTCCATGTTATATCTGGTGTCTCTTGTGTTCATGTTATTTAATTTTTCATGCATGTTAATAATTGTGAATTCTTAAAGATCAATAATAAGTTAATGCACAGTTCATCTACCGAGTTACAACATTTTTCTGTGTGGCTACTAGTCACAATAGTAACTAGTTATTTAAGGCAACTAAGGGATCTATGGATTTTTTTTTGTGGTAACTGATTCACTGCCCCTCTCAGTTACTCCATCTATAATTCCAATACTACATTACCAACCTAATCAACATATGTATATAATTTGAATGTGAAGTCATCATTTTGTCTATAATACAGTCCAAAATCTTCAGTTCCCTTAGATATCTAAATATTCTCTTCACATTAGTCATATGAGTCTCCTTTGGATTAGATAAAAATCTAGCAACAATATTAACAACATGTGCAATATCCAATCTACTATGCACAACATATTGTAACTTACTAATCATTGATTCGTATTGAGTCTCATTTACATCGACACCAATGTTTTTTGTTGACAATTTCACTCTAGTCACCATAGGTATACTAGCTAGTTAAAACTCATCCATTCAAAATATTTTCAAAATTTATTTTACATACTTAGATTGAGTTACATATATTCTATTTTTTTGATGAGCTTTTAAGTGAATGAAAAATTGATCTTACCAAACATAGACTTCTCAAATTCAGTACTCATTTTATCAAAAATTGTTTTACACAATATATCATTTCCACCAAATGTTATATCATCCACAAATATTCTAACAATCAACACCATATTCTAAAATTCACATTTCAAGTATAGATTATTCTTTTCACTTATTCTAGCATATCCAATCTTAATCAAATAAGAATATAACCTTTCATAGCATACTTTTTGTTAGAGTAATAAGATATTGCCTTATTAACTAAATTATTTTGATTTAATTATTAAATCGCTTATTATCTCTAGTTTACTTAAGATAAACATTAGGCATATAATAATTAATTATTTTATTAATTATTATCTTCCAACCTAGGTTTTACTTGTTAGGGTTTTGATCTCCTTCATAAGGATGATCTCTCTTTGTAATTTATTTATTCACTTTTGATAATAGCAATTTCTCTATTTTCTCATCAAGAATGTCTCATCTATAGATCTTGCAATTCCAGCCTCCATAGCTTTTTACTTCTCTCTTTCTCTATGATAGGTGTTTGCATGTAGGTGATTCTTGTGAGATGTAGGGTTGATCTTTCATCAACTTCAACATGGTATCAAAGTGGTGATTTTTTTTTTTTGCACATTTTCTGAGATAATGATTTTCATATTTTTGGCACAAAAATTGAGATTTTTGGTACATTTCCTGAGGCTACAATTTTATATTTTTTGGCATGCAAATCAAGATTTTTTGAAAATAAAAATTTTTACATTTCCTGAGGCGACAATTTTGTGATTTTTGGCATGAAAATTGAGAATTTGTTTAGCACACAAATGAAGATTTTTTGTCATGCAAATCAAGATTTTTGGGCATATAAATAGAGATAGTTTTGTTGTGATTGTTAGCTTAAAGATTAAATTTGACAACTGAGTGTCAATACACTTAACCAAGATCAAAAGTAAGTGCCAAGTAAAATAAGGTGCTGAGTGATAACAGGTGCCGAGTGATAATAGGTGTCGAGTGATAACAAGTGCCGAGTGATAACAGGTGCCGAGTGATAACAAGTGTCGAGTGATAACAGGTGCCGAGTACAACATGTGCCGAGTGATAAAATTTTGTTCAAGTGCCGAGCTATCCAGGAAAAAGCATGTGCCTAGTATCAAAAATACTTCAGGAGCTGAGTAACTCAGTAGATTAGCATAAAAGTTTGAAATTGCACAAACTATGATGCAAACAGTTTTTGCAGCTGACAGAAGGTAATCTTCGAGGGATTTTGATGATATAATCGAATCTTTTATTTTTCCAAGCAATTCACATGCAGCCAATAAGAAAAATGATAAAGGCATGCAACCAATTAGTAAAAGACAAGTATTGAGCGAGAAATTGAGAATCAATATGGATCGTAGATCCAAATCAAACCCTAAGTATTTGAAGTCCTTATAAGGAAGACAAAATTTCATGGTAAAAATACATATGAAAGGACATACAAGGGTGCATAAGCAAATCTATTTTTAGAAGCAAGAGTTATCAGATCACAAAGGATCAAGATCAAGAGAAGGCAAAAAAGGAGCCTGCATTCAGCAATCAAGGATTGTAATCTATCAAGTTTATTGTATCTAATACTCTCTAGCAATTGTATTAGAATGAAAATCCTATGGTGATAGGTTAGCTTTACAGCTATTTTGTAAGATCCTTTTGATTACGTGATTAAAATCCTTTAACCGGGTGACAGGTGACACTTCATGTTAAGTGTTTGTAAATCCTCTAACCAGGTCACTATTAATACAGTGTAAAGCCTTTAACAGGGCAAACCATCAGAAGTGGTTGAACAATATTGCTGCAGTAAATTTTTGTGGGTATCATCCCCACTCCAGTTTTGCCTTCTTATTTCTGGAGGGTTTTTGGGTTACCAAATTCTAGTGTTATGAGTTATTGATGCATGAGTTTTGTTACATGTTTATTTGATGTATTTACATGCATGCAATTTACTTTAAGATAGAAGTTTTATTGACTAAAGTATGGTACTTATGATTCACCCCCCCCCCCTCTCATAATTATACTTTCCATATTTGAATATTCCAACAATTGGTATCAGAGTGAGCCAGGTTCTCACAAGGAAAAACCTAACAGCTTGGAGGAAAAGATCTAAAGATGGAAGCTTTCAAACTTGGAAAGATCATTGAAAATCAGGTGATAGATGTGCAACTTGATTTGCATAGCTTGGAGGAATTTAGAAACAAATTGAGAAACTCATTAAAAAAGAGGAAGGATCTAGCCATAGCTAAAAATGATATACACTACAAGGAGATTGATACCACCAACATATTTTCTAGTGGAGACACTAAAGAGTTTGATGCAGCAATAGCAGAATTGATGGAGAAAAATAAAATTCAAGCAGATGAGATAAGATCTCTCAAGATGGAACATGAATCATAGGCTATAATGATATGTGAAATCACTGAACAAAAGAAAAGAGCAGTTGATGATAAGGTCATGATGGAAAATGACAAGAGGAATCTTGCAAACAGACTTGAAGAAAAATGTACTAAATTGGCAAGGATCTCAAACATGCAGATGGATACACTTGCTCAAATGATGAATCTTCATCATGAACTCAATATGAAAGATATTGATATCTCTACTTTGAAGATGCAGAAGGAAAAAATGCAGAATGAATTGAACAGAGAAAGAGAGGTGGAAAAAAATCTCAACAAATCAAGTGAAGCCATCAAATATTTTGAGCAAATACTGAAATCTCCAAGATCAACCCATGATACAACAGGGCTTGGATATAACAACACTGAAGTTGGAGAATCATCAAAGAGTGCAGAACAAAGAAGTGAAAAAGGAAAAGATGTTAAACCTACATGTCATTTCTGTGGAAAGAAAGGACATACATCTAATTTCTGTAGAAGCAAGAATGCCCATCAACATGACAAACCCAAAAGCATAAATCATTGTCATAAATGAAAGAAGCAAGGTCATCAAGCATATGAATGCAGAACCCAAATTATCAAGACATCAAGATTTGATGGACATTGTTATAATTGCAAAAAGTATGGACATAGAGCTTTTGAATGTAGATCAAAGTCTATGTGGACAGTAAATCAACCAGCAAAGACATCAAACCATGAATTTTGGGATTACAACACCAGGTACAGCTGTCACTATTGTCAAGAATATGGACATATCCCATAGAACTGCATAAGAACACATTTTAGAGGGAACTACAAAAGATGGTTGAGTCAAACCACATGTTTCAGTTGCTTAAAAACTAGTCATGTCAGCAGGAATTGCCCAACAAGGTCAAAGGCATCAAGTTCTGAGTTCAGCAATGGAAAGGAAAAGATAGATGTTGGACATATCAGAAGTGAAATGAATAAGACATGGAGGAAGAAAGATGAGTCTAGCACATCAAGTATAGAGATCACTTCACCTAATAGGTCAAGTGATCACACTTCATCAAATTAAGCAAAGAATGAGTGTGTGGGATTGATAAACCAAGTTACATCATAAATCAGTCCCAAGACATATAAGAACTACAAAAATGAAATCAACATAAACAGAGATGCTAAGTCAAAATTGAGAACTTCTGTGAAAATCTGTCAAAGTTGCCTTCAGGAGCTGAGTTGCTAACAATGACCGAGTTGATAGTGTATGTCGAGCTATGAAATATCAATAGGAGCCGAGTAAAGTAAAACACAATGGGAGCTGAGTCATGATGAAACTTTTTAAGTGCCGAGTAGACAGTTGGCAGCGTACTAAGCATTTATTACTCTATTTTGAAGGGTACATAAATCTGATTTTTGATCATTTTCCCACCATTCAAACGAGAAGCAAAGCCAAAAAAAGTGGAGAAGATCAAGATTAGCTCAAAAGCCATTCGTGAAGATTTCAACAGCGATTCAAGACACGTTTCATCAATTTAAGGTATTTTACTTAAGTGCCGAGCTACGTAGGACTTATAAACTTGTTTAAATCATAAAACCTAGTTTGGAAAACAATGGCATCTGGATCAGGAACCACTAAGGGTATAGAGATTCATGAAGCTCAGTTGGTCAGCAACGAAGTTAAACAACCTGAATTTTAGCCCATTCTAGAAGTAGCATACAAGAATGATCCTGCAGGTGCATTATCAGTTATTTCGGATAAAGTCGTTATGGTCCATGATGTTCGCAGATGTTATAATTGCAAAATTGGTGTCATAGGAGACTTAGAAATTCATAATGCATATGATAAACTATGTGAAAAAAAAGTACTGAAAAATGAGTTTTCAATAATTGAAAGAAAAGGATTGACCAAAACCCTAGCATTTTTTACTATTTTCAAAACTGAATGGGTACGGATAGTTTTGAGCCGAATAAATGATGGAGCTTTTTGGTTAGAGTCAAGACTAATAAAATTTACCAAGAAAACTATTCATAGGGTTACTGGTATTCCAACCCTAGATCGGCCAAAGACCCTACGAAGTGACAAAAGGGAAGTAATAGAGAAAAATACAGGTGCCAAATGGAACAATAGAGGAATGACTATCAACATAGCCACATATCCCCTACTAGATTTTACTGTGAGAATCATTTCACATAAATTCTATCAATCAAGCAGGTTAAACAGTGTACCTTGTATAGCAGTTGATGTTGCATACAAGATAATCAAAAGAGATCACACTTATGATTTGGCAGAGCTCATGTTTCAATAGATTAATGAAAATCTAGGAGCTATAAGGAAGAGCAAGGGAGCTTAATGCAAATTTGGATCAGTTTTGATGTGCATGTTTTTCTATCTGATGAAAGAATTTCCTTCTATGGGTAAGGTAAGATGGAATCCAGATAAAACAATTGTAGAACAAATTAATGGATACATTGAATAGATGGGTGAGAATTTTTATGCCCAAATGACTAGTTATTTTGAAGATTTCAAAAAGTCCATGAAGCAAAGAATGAGAATTCCAGTCTCATTGACTGAGAAATATGAAAAAGATATTTTTTTTCTTGTAGATATAGATTATACCTACATACAAGAAGTTATACCTAGAGTAAGATGGCTTAGGCCACTAGGTTATGAACTTGATGTTGATCAAGCCTCTACAACAATAACAGCTCTACTTGCAGAAGAAGCTGATAAAAATGTAAAAAAGTTTGGAACTTATGATGTTTTCAAATCTAAGGTAATAATAGATTTGAAGACTGCTTCAGCAGTAAAGAAGAAAGAGAAAATGGTGAGACAAATCAAAAGAAAATTTGGCGTGGAAGAAGAAGAAGGAACAACAGAAGAAGAGGGAGAAGACATTGAAGAAGAAGGAGATAAACTTTAAGGTCAGACTCAAGGGTTAGGAGAAGACAAAGAGGAAAGTGCTGAGGTAGAAGAAGCCAAGGAAGCACCAGTTAAGAGAAAGACCACAACTCCTTCTGCTCCTAAATCCAAGGGGAGGAAAGTAGTTTCCCCTGCATCAAAGAGACCTACCACAAGGGCTGCAGCACAAAAAGCCCAAGAGGAGGCAAAAGGAAAGAAGAAAGGCTCAAAGAAGACTGTTGCTGAGTCAAAGAAAAGGAAATTTATTCCCCAGCCTAAAATAGATGAGGAGAAAATAGAGTCAGAGGACAATAGTCAATTTCAAGTCGTAAGACACAAACCCCAGACTGTTGTTGATAAATTATGTTCAAAAATTAGAAATAATGATTTAAAAGGTCTAAAGAACCTGAATTTTTCTAAGCTCACCAAAGAGGAGCAAAATAAATTAGAAGAATCTGTGTATGCTATGATGGCTGAGTATAAGCACACACCTCTAGAATTAGATGAATCTATGCCAAGAGAATTGTATAAAATTGTAGAGGATAAATGGCATTTTTGTTTACAAATGGAAAAAGAAATAAGGGAGTCAACATTAGCTAGATTCTTGCCTGATTTGACTAAAGATCAAATAATAAATGCAATAAAAAGGCATAATAACATATTCACTCCCAAGTATAGAGCATTCAACATATTGCAGAATAAAATTGAAGGGGTAGTTACTAAATCCGCAAGATTGTGGAAAATAGTTTACAAGAAAATAGAAGATGTATATAATGAAGAATATAAGGTAGAGGCAAGTGCCAAGACAAAGGAAAAAAGGATGTCAGAAACCAAAGAAAAAGAGAAGAAACTAGTGGAGAAGAGTAAAGAAGAAAAGGAAGAAGAGGCACATAATGAGGAGAAAGAGGAAGAGAAAGATACAACTGAGCCACAAGATCAAAGTATGCAAGAGATATAGGTATCTCCTCCTAGTCCTCCTCATGCCACCATCACACCTATAGATATCATAAAAATAAAGGATGTTATAGACACTTCAAATCTAAACATCAATCCATTAACTGCAGAGGATTTGGAAATCCTTGACCAATCGTCACAAGTAGCAAAATTAAGTTCAAATCCTATATTGGTCAGTGTTGATGAATTACAGAATCTAGAAGTTAAAATAGAGAAAGTCAAGGTAAAAGCACAAGTGCCACCTTTGACCATACAAACTACTGGTATTCTATTCCTTCCACCACCACCTCCACCAAGTATAGTCACTTACACACTCCAAATGCCAAGTACAATAGTAGGGGAAATAAAAGAAACATCTAAACAACCAACAAGTTCAACCCCACCCAGAAATCATAAAAGGGATATTCAAGCTGAAGAAAAAGATGAGACAAAGAAAAAGGAGGAGACTGCAATACAAACATTGGTTGCATTACCAAAATTTGGTACTCCAACACCCACTCTTCAGCAGCCGAGCACAGATGGATTACAACTAAAAATTAGAACACCAGGCTCGAGCTCATCAAAGGTAGTTAGGAGACTTCACTATGGAGTTCTTGAGCTTGATGAAGAAATAAAGATCCCATATTATGAATCTAGCACTCTTATTGAAGAAAAGATTAATGAAATTCAGAGTGCATTGGACAAAAGAAGGAGACAAGAAGCACTAAGAAAAGAATACAAGCATAAGCTTACCTTGAATGAAATTAAAGATATATTCACGGAAGCCTTTTGCTTACAATCTCCAGATGAGTCAAGACCAATTATGGAACAACTATCTGATATAGTTGACCAGGTGACTAATGAAGACCAAGAAACAAATGCCAGATTGCTTGAATGGTCAGAAAAGAATTTTCAAGGTAAAGTAAATAGTAAAATATCCGATGATATAGCACTGTCTAAAGAAGAACTGGCAAAGAAAATTAAAATAGTTAAAACTGTACTAGGAAACATCTTTTCCCTATACAACAAGTTGTGTGATTTTTCCACATTCACACAAGACACTAGCCAGAAAATACTAAGCTTGGAAAACAATCTGAAAATTTCTAGCATGCAACTCCCTACAGATCCAGCTCAGAGTGAGAAGCATTTTGTCCAATCGCTTCACACACAAAGAGAGTTAGCTGTCTTAGTAGCAGAGGAGGCAACCACAAAAACCAAATTGATACAAATTCAATCATCAATAACTCCTCATTTTGAACTACTTCACAAGGAGCAGATAAATGCAGAGATAGTCCTCAGGAAAGACCCCAATCTTTCTTCATCTGATGGACTTCTACACCTAGTAGCAGAGATTGCCATCCAATATAAGACATTGGATGTCGCATTAGCAAATTGGGATGCAGCTCTGAAGGTACTACTTGAAGTAAATAGCACATTTTTGGCTAAGTATGGAATTTCATTGTAAAGACCCTTGACATAAGTGTCAAAAAGGGGGAGAATAAGTAATAAGAGAGTAATAAGAAGTGATTAAGTAAGGGGGAGTTAAGTACATGAATGAAATGATAAGTATGATAAAAGCGGGAGATAGCAAATTTTGAGGGAGATAACAAATTTTGAAATTTTGGGGGAGATAGAAAATTTTGGGAGCAAATTTTGAATGTAGGATAAATTACTGAGTCACATGGATCTTAATTAAGTGTTTTTGCCACTCATGTCAAAGGGGGAGATTGTTAGCTTAAAGAATAAATTTGACAACTGAGTGTCAATACACTTAACCAAGATCAAAAGTAAGTGTCGAGTAAGATAAGGTGTCGAGTGATAATAGGTGCCAAGTGATAACAAGTGCCAAGTGATAACAAGTGCCAAGTGATAGCAGGTGCCGAGTGATAACAAGTGCTGAGTGATAATAGGTTTCGAGTGTTAACAAGTGCTAAGTACAACATGTGCCGAGTGATATAGTTTTGTTCAAGTGCTGAGCTATCCAGGAAAAAGCATGTGCCGAGTATCAGAAATACTTCAGGAGCTGAGTAACTCAGTAGATCAGCATAAAAGTTTGAAATTGCACAAACTATGATGCAAACAGTTTTTGCAGCCGATAGAAGGTAAACTTTGAGGGATTTAATGATATAAGTGAATCTTTTATTTTTCTGAGCAATTCACATGCAGCCAATAAGAAAAATGATAAAGGCATGCAACCAATCAGTAAAAGACAAGTATTGAGTGGGAAATTGAGAATCAATATGGATCGTAGATCCAAATCAAACCCTAAGTCTTTGAAGTCTTTATAAGGAAGACAAAATTTCATGGTAAAAATACATATGAAAGGACATATAAGGGTGCATAAGCAAATCTATTTTCAGAAGCAAGAGTTATCAGATCACAAAGGATCAAGATCAAGAGAAGGCGAAAAAGGAGCCTGCATTCAGCAATCAAGGATTGTAACCTATCAGGTTTATTGTATCTAATACTCTCTAGCAATTGTATTAGAATGAAAATCCTATGGTGATAGGTTAGATTTACAGCTATTTTGTAAGATCCTTTTGATTAGGTGATTAAAATCCTTTAACTAGGTGACACTTCATGTTAAGTGTTTGTAAATCCTCTAACTAGGTCACTATTAATATAGTGTAAAGCCTTTAACAGGGCAGGCCTTTAATAGGGAAAACCATCAGAAGTGGTTGAACAATATTGCTGCAGTAAATTTTTGTGGGTATCATCCCCACCCCAGTTTTGCCTTCTTATTTATGGAGGGTTTCTGGGTTACCAAATTCTAGTGTTATGAGTTATTGATGCATGAGTTTTGTTACATGTTTATTTGATGTATTTACATGCATGCAATTTACTTTAAGACAGAAGTTTTATTGACTAAAGTGTGGTACTTATGATTCACACCCCCCCCCCCCTCTCATAAGTATACTTTCCATATTTGAATATTCCAACAACTAGCATGCTTCCCAAGATAATTTTTGGTACTAGTAAGTACACTTTTTAAGGAATTTTGACATGGATCCTAAGGCAATTACTCTTCTTTTCTTTTTCGACACTTATTGACCTACATATGGTTTTTTGGCCATAACTTGCTCATTCAGACTCTATGTTTTTAGCCAAAAGAAGTGTCAAAATCTTGATTATGAGCTTGTCATAATGGTGCAATTTATTTGGACTTTTGATGTTGTTTGGTTTATATTTTATGCAATCAAAGTTAGAGGTCCTATTTTGTACTATGAAAGACATATTTTGAGACATTCTATTTTCTAGATTCTACTTCGAGCACATCCCATTCAATTTTTAACTTTTCTATATTCTGATAGATATTTTGGTTGTTTTAGGGTTGGGGATTGATTATGTTGTTTCAAATGACTTTTTATGGGTTATATTATCTCTTTTATTAGCCTTATGTCTCTTTTGATCTTTTTTGACATGCTTTCATAGTATTTTTTCAAATGCACTAAGATAAAGTGTCACTCTATTAAATTTTGGGATCTTGCACATCTTTGTGTTTTCTTGTATTCATACTACATTATAATGTGCCTTGGGGGGTTTCATGTTGGCCATATTTTCCATCTTCCTTTTTCAAGTGAGTGTTCCTTCCACATCATTAGCCTCATGATGTATCAATGACACATGCCATTATAGGTGTTTGCACTTCTTTGGCACTCTTGATGTTCCTGGTTTTTCTTTTTGTAGGAGATATTATATTTAGTTTTAGTGTTTATGTATTACCTCTCAGAATTATAGGGGGTTATGTTAGTTCTATTTCTTTCTTGGTTCAATGGAGTGAGCTATGTATTCATTATTTGATCCTATATACTAGGCAATTATAGTGGCTAGATACCTATGCATTTCAGTGAGATGGATCATTTACCATATAGATATTATTTCATTCCTAATTTTGGAGGGCATGAAGATACCTTCCACCTTTTTTTAATCAGCTCCTTGGGCTTAGTCTTCTCTACCTAGAGATTTTCTATACAATGGAGGTTCTCTAGATCAATAGTTTGGCAATATTTGTAGCTTCATACTTTAGTGGTGTTCTTCATGATCATCTTTTGTTCCTATCTTATGAAACATTATTTCCATCTCTTTTTGGAGTAGGGTTTTTCTCATGTAGTTTTCTCTATTTCTCCTAATTACAAATTTTTGGTTATGCTTAGATACCTCATCATGTCTTGTTGTTAGGACCCAATTTTCTTTCAGCAGTAGTTTCTAGGTTTTTAGCTACTCCCTAAGTTTATCTTAAGTTGGGGGGTGTTAGGGTAATAAGATATTGCCTTATTAATTAATTCATTTTGATTTAATTATTAAGTAACTTATTATCTCTAGTATACTTAAGCTAAAATTTAGGGATATAATAATTAATTATTAAATTAATAATTATCATGAAACCTAGGTTTTACCTATTAGGGTTTTGATCTCCTTTATAAGAATGATCTCTCTTTGTAATTTATTCATTCACTTTTGATAATAGTAATTTCTCTTTTTACTCATCAAGAATGTCTCATCTATGGATCTGGCAATTCTAGCCTCCATAGTCTCTTTTCGTCTCTCTATTTGTATGACAAGTGTTTGCATGCAAGTGATTCTTGGGAGCTCTAGGGTTGATCTTTCATCAAATTCAACACTTCTTGTGCTTGCTTTAGTCCATAAAAATCATTTTTAACTTATAAAACATGTTCCTCTTATTAGGTTCAAAGAACCCTTCTAGTTTTTTAGTATAGAGTTCTTCCTTAAGTATACCAATCAGAATTATAGATTGAAATCTTCAATCATCATGGTGTTCTTCACTTAGTTGAGGTGTAACTTACTACTTTGGTTGTTCTATCTAGTTTTGGGGTTGAGTGTTCTATTTATTAGATGCTATTGTCTATATCTTGGTAGTTTTATATTGTAACTCAGGTAGAGTGACAGGTGCCTCTCCATAGACATATACAAACTTATTATAATCTTTAGGTTCCTTCTTTCTTTCCACATCATTCCTTTTTGCAAAATCATCAAATCTAGAATTTTCACTCTCAATCATAGTGTTAGTAGCTTTGTTTAAAGATTTACAAGTCCTACTCTTAGATGAACAACCAAGAAATATACCTTCTTCTTCTAAATAAAAATTTCCATTACTTTCATCCGTATGAATGTTTAACATACTTCCAAATATTCTTAAACAACTTACATTAGGTGTGTGACTATATCAAAGTTCATAGGGTGTTTTGTTTATTCCTTTCTTCATCTCAATTTAGCTGAGAGTATAAATAGTGTAATGCCCCAAGATTGGCACCTTGATACTCTGAACCAATTTTGGTGCATTAGTCTCACATCACCAAATATTTGATCAATAAAGTCTTATTGTACTACACATTTCTGATTCTGATTATCTTTACTGGACTTAGATTTCAAATGCAGAAAACCATTAATATGCATTAATCATAAACTTTATTTACTTCCTAAATGTTGACTTAGTTTGACTACTAAACCCTTATAATCAAATTATTTAATTAAAAGATCTCATACATTTAATTAAATTAAATCAACCCCTTTTAGCTAAATACACATGAAAAAGGAATCAAATATATTTGATTAAATTAAATACACTCATTTCAAATATCGAATTTAAATATTCAATTAATGAGGTCATATTTAATCAATAAATGAAATATAAATCTCAAAAATCTTTTCTTTAGTTTAGAAATGGAAACTTTGCATTAACTTGGGGTTAAAAGAGAAACAAATCAGTTAACTCTTTCACATAGGAAACTTTCCATTTGAATTAAACATTCATCAAATCCAAACCATTCATGTGATTTAATCTCAAATGTTGATTGGTTCTGGGATTCTATAAAATTGGAAGTCCTATCTCTCATCTAGATGATGCCATTATTGAGTAAGGAAACTATGTCATTTTGATAACTCAATGCTTATGCATTCAAACACTTATTATTGCATTGTCATTTCAATTAAGAATTACAAACATGCTTAGCCTAGTTTCTCTATTGTTCTTAGATTAGATTTGCATTCCATATAGATTAATCTCATGCCTTTGCATAGAAAATTCCCAAAAATCTAGACTAGCTTGCATCAATTCTAGCTTAATATTGCATTTCATATATTTAAATACTTTGTTCTAGCATTGGCCTATGTTTAATGAACTATCAATACTAATGGCACATTCAAAACCCATCTAGATAGAAGGCAACAAGTTGTCTTATTTGGATATTAAAGATGAATGGCCTCATGTTCATTCTTGGATGACTCTCATAAATAATGACCATGTTGAAGTGTGTTTCTTACCACATTTAGCATACACACACAGTATTTTTGATGGGATTCATTATTAGGAAGTCACTAATTTTGCTATTCATAATGGACTTATGGTCCCAATCTATGATAATCTCAAAGAAAATTCTATTGGGTTGTCCATTCAAGGAAATTTGAGTTGAGGGAGGAAATAAAAGGTTGTTATTCCTTTGATGATGAGAATTTTTTCAATGTTGATATCAATGGGGGTTCAAAATTAGAGGAAGAAGAGGGGAAGAGTACCAAGAAAAAAGGAAAAAAGACTACCACTAAGAAGAAGACCACTTCTAAGTAATGAGGGCACAACCCAAGACAAAATGAACACAACAAGAAAATGGAAAAATTATTATTAGAATTGATATGTTTTTACATTCAGTACAATGAAAACAGGCTCAATGACCTATCTTAGGGGCTTACAATGTTGTCTAATTCTGGAGAAAAATACTCCTCACAGTACCTTCTCCCAAACTCCACAAAGAAATTATATTTACAATGCCAAAAAGGAGTAACCCAAATTAGGTTTAGGGTTAGGAATACATTTTAGAATATTCCATTTGGAATCCACTACCAAAATAGAATATTCTAGAAAACACATCAGAAGTCAGTGCAAAACTAGAAGAATCCAAAAATTGTAATCCAACGTTCAAGATGCATAACTTTTGATCTAGGACTCTGATGTATGAATCATTTACATTTTTTGAAAGCTCTCCAAGTGCTCTATATCCTTATGGAAAAATTTTCTTGTGTACCATTTTTTGGGCAGTGCCTCAATTCTAACTTTGAGGTGCTCTTAGGGGGTCTCCAAGCAACTTAAAACTACAATAACTTTCAAATCATAAAGCCTTTTTGTTTGATTCTTTTTCTGGAGTGCTTTAAATTACAAGTATAATCATCCTTCCAACTTAAACATTCTAACTCATCATAGTTATGGCTCGATTACAAAATAATCTATTATCTACATTGGCACATATCCCAAGGTGCTCAAAAACACTAACCCAAAAAACCAATAGTGGAATTGTGAGAGTTAGGATCCCTATTCGACCCAAATGGGTATCTAGAAATAAAAACACATTAAATAGAAACTAACACTAAGCATATTTTTGGGTGATACATGATTGCCCTTACACCATTGGATGCTCCTACATTAGACCCCCAAGGTAAATTGAAAAGTGACCCTATCACTTTATAGCTAGTAGAGGAAAACTCAATTGGGCAATCTCCATTGTGGATATCCAAGTTGAATCTCCCACTAGTCGTCCTTCCATTTCACTAGGCATTCTTCATACTACATGTTTCTAGTACTCTGACCAACACAACTATCTACAATTCCTTCAATCTCTTCCTTCTCAAAAGTAGGAATTAGACATGGCTCTAGCATCAACTCCTCCTCTGCACCATCATCATGATATTCTGTTAAGTTTGCAATATTGAAAATAAGAGAAATGTGAATCACATCTTGTAACTCCACCTCATATGCATTTCCTCGTTCATGTTTCTTCAAAATTTTTATGGACCAAATTTATTCATCTTTAGCTTGTTGTAAGTATGCACTAGAAATTGTTCCTTCGTCAAGTATACCATAACTAGATCCCCAACTTCGAACTCCTTATGTCTCCTCTTTTGATGTACTCTAGCCTTATACTACAGGTTCTTCTTGGCAATATGTGCATGTACCTCCTCAAGAAGTTTTCTACCTTAATACATGTCCTCTCTCCATCTTGCTTAGCTCTAGTGTAGTCCTTGGACTACTCCCATACACAATTTGGAATGGTGCTCTAACAATACTCAAGAATTCATAGAATTATTGTAAGAAAATTTTACTTGTGGTACAATCAAACCCAATCCCTTATACTTATCTCCTTCTAAGAACATCAAAAAATTGCGTAGACTTCTATTCACTACTTCTATTTGTCCATCAATATGCAGATGATGTGTAGAACTAAACTTTAATTTTGTCTTCAACTTGTTCCACAAAGTCCTCTAGAAATACCCAACAAATTTAATATCTCTATGAGAACAATACTTTGTGGGATACCATGTAGCCTCATCACCTCTCTGAAAAAAAAAATTGTAATATGCACTACATCATAAGTCTTGTGACATGGAATGAAATCTGTCATCTCAGAGAACCTATCAGCCACCACAAATACTAAGTCATTACCCCTTCGAGTTCTCTACAATCCAAGAACAAAATCCATACTTTTGTCCTCCCAAGGCATCGATGGAATGGGAAATAGATGATAGAGTCCATTATTTTGACTAAAACCTTTGGCTTTTTGTCACACTTGACAACTCTACACAAAATTCTTCACATCCTATGACAATTGAGGCCAAAAATAATGTTCACTAATAATGGCAATGGTCTTATCTCAACCAAAGTGTCCTATCATCCCTCCACTATGTTTCTCCTTGATCAAGTTCTCCCTCATAGAACTCCTTGGAATAAAAAATTGACTATCCTTGAACAACACACCATCTTCAATCATGTAATCTAGCCACCTAGTCCTGTCTAGAGTAACAAGTTCTTTACAAGCCTTACAAGACTTTGCAAAGTTAGGGTCCTTAGGCTATAGATTCTTGAGTTCATCAAACCCAACCACTTCAACCTGCATTTTTGTCAACAAAAATTGTCTCCCACTTAATACATCTACAACCCTATTAGGCCTTTCGCTTCTATGTTTCAATACAAATGTATAGCTTTGCACGAACTCTACCCATTTCAAATGTCTCTAATTCAATTTACCTTGGCTATTTAGGTACTGCAATGCCTAATGATCAGTATATAAGATAAATTATTTGACAAAAAATAATGCCTCCATTTCTTTAAGGGTTGAGCTATTGCATAGAACTCCTGATCATAAACAGAATACTTCTTCTTCACATCATTAATTTTTCACTAAAATAGGTAATAGGTTTACCTTCTTGGCTCAATGCAGCCCCAATAGCACTACCACTAGCATTGCAATCCACTTGCAACACTTTTTTGAAATTAAGAAGTGCCAAAATAGGTTTCTCTATCACCTTTTTCTTCAGCAAGTAGTTCACTTGAACTCTTTTTCTACCGCCCCTCATTGTTTTAGTTAGTAGTGCACATATACTACTAAAATTCCTAATGTACTTCCTATAAAAACTAGCTAGACAATGGAATGACCTCACCTCAATGATAGACCTTGGATTAGGCCATCCAAGATGACCTTCACCTTCTCTGGGTCTATTTTGAGACCTTTAGATTATACAACAAACCCCAAATAGACTAACTCCCTTTTTACAAAGGTACACTTCTTTAAATTAATAAAAAAATTCTCTTACCTCAACCCTTCAAAGAATCTATGAATGTGCAATAAATGTTCATCCAAAGACTTATTGAAAATCAAAATATCATCCAGACAAACAATGACAAATTTTCCACAAAATTACTTTATTACCTCATTTATAAGTTGCATGAAGGTGCTTGGCACATTGGTTAGTCCAAAGGGCATGACTAACCACTCATATAGACCCTCATTGGTCTTGAATACAAATTTTCACTCATCTCCCTCTCGTATCTATATCTAGTGATAGCCACTCTTGAGATCTATCTTTGTAAAGTACTTAGCTACACTCAAGCAGTTCATAAGATCATCCATTCTTAGCAAAGGAAATGGTACTTGATGGTTATTTTATTTATAGATTGAGAGTCTATACACATTCTCCACTCTCCATCCTTGTTTTTTGCCAGAACTATAGATATTGTACATGGACTCAAACTCTCTTGAATCAAACCTTTCCTCAATAGCTCCTAAACTTGTCTATTTAGCTCTTCGATCTTAGTAGGAGTCATCTTGTGAACAACCTTGTTAGGAAAACTAGCTCTAGGGACTGGATGATTGATTTTCCTTATTAGAGGAAAACCTTTTGGAATGTTATCAGAGATGACATCTCCATACTCACTTAATAGACAAAAAACTTCAAGTGGTACTTCACTACTACCTTCCTTATCTTGTCTAGGACTTAAAGCATAACACATGTGCTAATGTTTGATGCCATCCAAAACTTTTCTTCCATTGACAAGACATACCCTAGCATTGCTACACACCTTTTCACCCTTCTTTATCAAGGCCTTCAATTTGTGGTGAACTCCATCATTTTTTAGTGAGTATGTATTTGCATGAACTTCATGTATAGCATGCCTATCAAACTACCATGGCCTTCCAAACAATAAATGGTAGACATCCATTAGGATGATGTCATAGAGAGCCTCATCATGGTAACTCCCAATCTTGAAATTTTCCAAACATTTCTCACTAACCAAGACCTTATGATCATCCTACACCCAAGCAATCTGACAAGGATGGGGATGTTTCTCCCTCTTGCAATTTAGCTTTGAGACCATTTCTTCTGACACCAAGTTGTCAGTGCTCCCATCATCAACAATCACATCACAACATTTACCCTCACATTTGTACTTAGTACAAAAAAAACTCCTCCTTTGTCTAGGTTCAGTCTCACCACTCAACAAGACCCTTTCATTAACTAGAACCTCTACTCTTTTTGCATCCTTTGAATGTGATGACTATGCATCATCAACCATATGAAAAACCCTTGCTTGACCATCAGCTCTCCTATCTGTCCTTCTTTGGTGTCGAGGACATTTGTAGGCATGATGAATTTCTTCATTGTAATAAAAATAGGTACCATAGAAACCTCCTCTTTGTGAATATTCTCCATGTCCTCTATCTCTTCCACTTTGATCTCTAAAGTTTTGATCATGGGAACAGTTGAAACCTCCATTCTTCTGGTTTTGGCAGGTACCCACATCTTCCTTTTTCTTCTCATTCTCATTTTGACCTCCAAATGACTAGCCACCACAACCTCCTCCTTGATTGTGCCCTCTTTTCCCTCCATCAATTTTTTTGTTTAACTTCTCCTCAACTCATAAGGCATATTGGTATGCCTCTTCAATGGTAGTCATTCTAACTAGACTTGACTCCTCTTGAATGCTAGGTCTTAACCCATTAAGGTAATAGGCAACCTTCTCCTTATTTTCTTTTGCATGCCCAGCCCCAATAAGGACTCAAAAAAAATCCTCTCCATATTCCTAGATAGATTTTCCCACTTTCTTTAACCCTTGGATCTTCTTGAACAAATCAAGCTCACAATCAACAAGAATGAATTGCTTCTTGAGTTTGTCCACCATGTGATCCCATCTTGTGATTTTCTCCTTTCCTCTTCTATTTCTTTCCAATTAAACGTCTTGCCACCAAATTTTGGCATGACCTTTCATTTTGAATTTCACAAACCTAACCCTATCAGGGTCCTTCATATCCTCATACTTAAAATATTCCTCTAGCTCATTGATCTAGTCGATCAACTCATTTGAGTTTAGATTTCTCGAAAAGCATCAAATTTAGGTCTTTTTCCTAGCTTGGTAATGACGCACCTTGTTTAGGACTTCTTTTTCTCCTTCTCCTTCCTACACAATATTTCCTTCTTTCTTCATTGTCCTCCTCACTTTTGTCACCTATGGTAATATTTAGCCCTCTATAGATCTCCACTTGTAATGCCTTAACTTGTCTCTAGAGGGCTCTAACCTTAGGAGGAACAACTTTGGCCCTTCCACCATGCTCCCTTTGTAGAGGATTCTTCTTAGTATATCAAAACCCACAGCCACATAGTCCTAGTGCAAAATACCTTATAGTTGGTGCTCTATCTACATACTTAGGAAAACCCGCTCTGATAACACTTGATGAGGGCATAGCCCAAGACAAAATGAACACAATAGGAAAAGAGGAAATTATTATTATAAGTGATATGTTATTACATTTAGTACAATGAAATTAGACTTAGTGATGTGCCCTAGGGGCTTATAATGTTTTCTAATTCTAGAGAAAAATACTCTTTATAGTACCTTCTCCCAAACTCTACCAAAAAACTAGGTTTACAATGCCAGAAATGACCTTAAGTAACCTGAATCAAGTTTAGGATTAGGAATAAATTTTATAATATGAAATTTAGCATCCACTACCAAAATAGAAGGTTCTATAAAATACTGTAGAAGTCGGTAAAATTTTAAAAGAATCAAGAAATGGTAGTCCAACTTCTGGGTGGCATAACTTTTGATTTGGGACTCTGATTGACAAACTGTTTACATTTTTATAGATCTCTCCAACCTCTCTATAGCCCTATGGACAATATTAGCTGGTCCCCCATTTTTCTAGCCCATATGAGGCTATTTAGTGCCTTAGTTTTGACTTTGAAGCACTCTTAGGGGGTCTCCAAGCAACTTAAAATTGCAATAACTTTCAAACCGTAAATCCTTTTGACCTGATTCATTTTCTGAAGTACTTTAAATTACAAGTATAATCATCCCTCCAACTTACACCTTGTAACTCATCATAATTATATCTTGATTAAAAAATAACCTATTTTTTGCATTGGCACATATCCCAAGGTGCTAAAAAACACTACCCTGGAAAACCAATAGTAGAACTATGAGAGTTGGAATCTCTATTTGACCAAAATGCGTATCCAAAAATAAAAACACATTAAACAAAAACTAATACTAAGAATTATTTTGGCTGATACAAGATCGGCCTTACACCACTAGATGCTCCTACATCACTAAGACTAACATGTTTGTAGGTACTAAGAGAAAGAATCCTAAAAGTAAGGCTCCTTTGATGAGGGATACAATGAGAATGATGTATAAATGGACATTGACATGGATGAGGATGTAGAGGAAGAGGAAGAATCCTTGTCCCAAATATATTGTTGGCTTTAGATTAAAGAGAATTTTAATAGCCTCTTAGATGATCATAAAACCTAGGAATTAGCTAGAGACCATAATGGGTATTCTAAAATAAAAACTAAAAGGACTAGCTAAAAAGACTCTAATGCCTTCTTTAGTTTGAATTTTGTAGGATTCGGGTAGTTATACCTAGGAATTCAATATTTATCTCTTTAATACTCAAACTCTCAACATGAATTCCAACATAAAAGATGATTCAACCTTTATTCTTCAAACTCTAGGATAGTAAAAGAGATGACAAATGACTATTTTATCAAGCCTTAGAACTCCATGAATTGAACACATGCTGACATTTTAAAAATTCAACAACAAAATAGTAAATGATTGATTTATATAGTTTCTTTCACCATATAAGATATTCCAACTAGATCAATGTTAGAGGATGAGCAGTGCCTAATCCATTGGGCTATTAAATCACATGAATTAGATATCTAATTCTACATCTATTTTAACACTTTGTGATAAGATTATCAATATTAATTTCTAGATCTCATACTTGTCAAAATCTTCAATGAAAACCATAAAGATCTTCCAATTTATATGAAGAATTTACATAAACCATTAGATTATTAGAAAAACTAAATTGAAATATAATTCAAAATGAATTACAGCTGAAATTTAATAAACTTTTCCATTAAATCTTAGAGAACAAAATAGAAATAAAAGAAGAGACATGATCTAGGATGAACAACTAGTTTTCTAAATTTTGTATTAACTTCTTACAATTTCAATGAAAATCCCTATTAGAAAACAACTCTATTAGACTAGCAACTGTTAACTTTTTTCATTCAACTTTGGAATCAAAATTATATAGTATCATGGATTGAAACAAAACATGAACAACACTCTATTCATAATAAAGAAATCTTGGGCCCTCACTCCACATCTTGGAAATCCATCTATAGAATAAGGATTGCGAAAAGATTTAGATGGGAGGACACGTGTTGCGGTGATCAATGAATCTCATATTTTCACGTGCTATCTATCCATCTTCCCAAAAGACTAAGATGCTTCCACACATCGCCATTCTAGCATTTACTCATACTACGATGCTTTCTTAAGGTTCTAAAACCCAAAATTTACCACGTGGCAGGGGCTCCACCTTTCATGCTATTTTCTTCCTTTATTGGGAAGAGTCTCCTCACTACATCTCAACTATTTTTTAGAAATAAATGTCATCTACATTAATGAATTCATTTTAATCTCTCATTGGGGAGATTCTCACCACATCTATGTCATCCATTTTGAAGGGATGATCTATATTGATGACCAACATTTATTTTTAGGAAAATCAAATTCCCCCCATGGTCAACCTTGCATTTTGTGAGCAAATAACATGTCATGATATCCTTCCCCATGGTTCTTGCAACTGTGGCATGTTATTAGAGCCTGTGCTTCAATGCTGGGTGACTTCTTGGCCCTTATTAGCATGACACCATTGGACTCCATACTTTTTTAATGCATGAAATGATCAGATTTTTGGTCATTTGATCTCTTGCAATCAGGTGCACTTTTTTTGGTCTCTTCCTATCACTTCCAACAATAGATCACACTTCATGATCATATTTCTTTCTAATTCTTAGTTATTTCTTTCCTTTGTAATCCAACTACATGTGAAAACTTCCTCACTTATGGCTGCTTCAAATTCTTTACAATTGAATGCTCCAGCCAATTTGATCACCATGTAAATTGAGACCTTCATGTTTGATGCCATAACTTAGAAATTTATTCATTTACAAAGGGGAGCCTTCTTTATTGCATCATTTACACTATGAATTCATGTGTTACAATGTCTATAAAATTTGAAAATACAAGATTATCTGTGATATTTCTTCTTATTTTGAATTTTGACCATAGATATAATCCAACTTTCCTTTTAGATGATCTTGATCTCCCTTTGAATTTTCTTTATAATCCATGTATCACCTTGGGCCCAATTTTTAGCCACACGAAAAACTATTGAAAAGTTTTAGAAGTGGGGATGAGCCAAACATGTATCATTATCTTGCTCAATCTCTAGACCAATGGACTTTCCTTGAGATGATATGTAGATCATTGATCTTATAATCTCTTGTTGAGCCAATGGATGACTATGATTCATTCAAGTTTTAAATCTTGACTATGAGAAATTTCCTCATGCACAAAATGAGAGTCATAATCCCTCGCATTGGGTGGGACACGTGGAGTCATAACGATCTATCTCAAAATAAAACCCATAGGCTTGTGAGAGAGCATGAATCATAGATTTTTCTTCCATCATATTTCACTTTCCTCTCATTCATGGACCCCTTCTAACACCTTGCAAACATGGACCAATCATCAGTTAGGTCCCCCCAATTTATCAGGTTTCACTATCAACATCACTACCCATAGGATGTCATGTGTCAATATCTTGTTGAATCTCAAGCTTCCTATATTATTTAAGTGAAACCATACAAGTTGTAGATCTTCACATCTTTCTTTACTTTCTACATTGGCCCTATCTTTGGATAACTTTTCAAGTAAGTTTTGATCCTTTTAGTTTTTGGACCAAAATTCATTTGGATGTGGACAAGTGTCATTATTCCAAAAACTTTATGCAAAACCTTTTGTCCTTTAAAATTTTGGCCCAAAATAAGCTTTATACTATTGATTTTGAAGTCAATCTATGGCTAAATTTGATTTTGAGTGCTATTGTAGTTGCCTGATCCCAATCAACATGCATCACAATGTCACAATGTCACTTTAGCTAAAGGATTGGAAACTTTTCATAATGACATAATGAGAGTTGTTGATCAAGGATCCATTTGATAATGGAGGAACAACTTATTTCCAAGTTAATAGTTAGCATGAAAATGAACACAAAATAGGCATGACATAACTGAGACAAGCAACATAGGACAAAAAGGATAAATACCCTAACCACAAAAAAAAAAAATTGCAACATAGTAAACTATGGTTTTATCTTTTGAAAATTTTCCTTCTTAGAGAAACTAAACAAAAAATGCTTGGAAGTTGGGAATTCAAAAATTTCTCTAAAGTAGTAACTCTCAATAAGAGGCCAACAATGGCTCTATCTAGGGATGCATGTCCCTTGTGGGCATGGTACAGATTCAAATCTTTGGTTCAATTAGACCACATACTTGGAAAATTAATAATTTTTTCAGAGAGCTACACACACATAGGAAAAAAAATATATATATACAAAAAGAAAACAAAAAACTATTGATCATGGGAAGAAAAGTACCTTCAATAGAAGTACTTCTTCAAGAATTGTCCATGAAGTGGAAATTCTAGAATATTTCCTAATAGTTTCTATATGATATATGAATCTTCACCTCATGTGGATTATATCAAGTATGGGCCAAGCCATATTGGATAAAGCTTTACATGCTTGACTCTCTTCAATTCTATCATTACACATCAAGATGAGATCTTTAGGCTAAAACTTTCTTGCAAATTCGTTCTTGTCATACAAATATTTTTCCTATAAATGCAACTTTACATTTCTGGTAGAGGCTTCCTTCTTGATCTTAGTTAATCCAACCAACTCATCCATCTTTTCTTGCATGTTATTTATGATATCTTCATCATATATTTGGATGTAATTGTATAGACCTATTAGATTGTTTTGAGGAATTCTTCCTCGAACTCCATAAACTAAATCAAAATGTGAAACAACTATTGCTTTCTTAATTGTAACTCTGTTAGCCCAAACTACTAGATGAAGCTTGGAATCTTGTACCTTCTTGTTATCATCTAGTGTTCATTTGATCATCTTTAGCAAACTTCTATTAGTAGATTCATCTTTTCCATACCCTTATAGATGATAGGGAGACAATGTTGACCTTATAATGCCATACTTGTCACAAAATTATATGAATTCTACTAATCTAAAGCACATGAAATTATCTATTACTATCATTTTGGGATATCTAAATTTGGTGATTGTATTATTCAACAAAAAAATAATTCACAACCTTGCTAGTAGATTTTCTGGTAGGAATGGCTTCAACACATTTTGTGAAGTAATCTATTGCTACTAGAATCCATGAATAACCTATACTAGACTTATTTTGTAACACCCCGCCAAGGGATCCAAAAGAATTAACCTAAAGTTTTACTAAGTTTGCCAAACAATTTTTTTTTATAATCATGAAAGATAAACCATTCATATCAAACACATAGTAGCAGAAGCAATAACATATATACAACTAAAAACATAAATAAGCATACATAATAGGTTACATTCCTTAAGGATCCCTTGTCATTGAGTCACATTTAATTTAACTAATACTAAGTCTAACAACTACCACATCCACATGAAAGAATAATTAAAGGTCCACTATCCATAATATACATTTGTTATGAATGCCTTTTGGCAATTAAATTCGGAATTCTCAATCATCCACTATACATGTCACAAGGTATGAAAGGCTTAAAAGATTAAACATATGTAAAAAGAAAGATACATCATCCTCATCGACCATGATACAAGTGCAATAAAGTAAATGAAACCAATAACATACATGATACATCCATCCATCATAAAACACATCTAACTAAGTGTGTGGTTCTTCCCAACCATCAATAGCATCATTAGACCATTGTGGGCCCTAGCCATCCCCCATGCATAACATCCCAAGCCACCAAAGAGATCATTGATACTATAGTAATAGAGATGTCACTCCTAAATATGCTACAACATATGCATAAAGAAACCTAACATGCAAGAATAAAGCATAAGATGATCCTACAAAGTAGATAACATCATCTATCGCATGCTAATCATCAATATAAAAAGACATGTCAGTAAATAAAATCCATCATAAGATCCAAGAATAGAATGAAGGTAAATGCCAACAAAGAATGCTCCAGCCATGGTGACTACAGACAGATCTCAATGGTAAGAGTGAAAAAGCAATACCACCCGACCATGTGGAACCTAAATGGTCCACTCCCACCACACTGAGGAGATAATCTCAAGTCCCAAATAGGATATCAAATCACATAACAAAAATACTCTCTAAATCCAGAAATCCTAAAAGTATAATACCTCAAAGGTTCCAACATAGACTGACATCTATACCTAGAGGCACACAAGACATGTAGGAATCTACTATGTAAGCAGGAAAGTGTCATCACATGAATCGCGCTACAGTTACCTTGGTAGTCTCTCAATAGACCCTAGCCCCCTAGTGATCCCTATGTAGCCACTAGTATCCTCTCATACTGACAAGGCATACTGCAGAATGCAAGGTTGCAACCAAGCATTCTCTCTACTCCCATACTAGTCTATACTAGCACTCGAGGCATGGGAAAGAACATACAATTATCTTATTAGGTTCATTTTAATCCCCATTTAGTGTAATGTTTTCACTTATTAATACAACTTACAATGAGTCACCCTAGCAACCTCTTAGGGTTTTAGCCCCCATTGCAAGCTACTTCCCAACACTACATATAGATAACCTACCCTAGGCTCATGAAATCACAAATCACAAAATCACCTCAGTCCTATACAAGTGACTAGAAAGCATCAAAATATAATCTACAATATTCACATTAGTTCTCCATGAGCAACTAGAAAGAGTCAAATGATAGATCACAATATCCATCGGTTCTCAGCGAGCAACAAGAATAAATCACAATGTTTATTAGTTCTCAATGAGCAACTGAAAAGTATCTCAAAACAATACTGATCAATGACTCCAAAATGGTCAAGTCAAACATGTCACGACATGACATCATCAAGAACAAATTAAACACTTTAGTTCCATGAAGGTGACTAGAAAGTAGTCCAAGTATAACTGATCGATGACTCAAAAATGGTTAAGTCAAGTGTCTCATACACATACACTTTAGCTTCGCATAGGAATAATGGAAAGTAATAACAATCAATAAACCACACACATCATAGAGCATGACATCGCCTTACCATGGTTGGGTTTAAAAAGAATCGAGATCAAATAACATTAGCATGACATCACATCTCATAACCCCCAAACCTCTAGTTGACATCCTATAACTAGTCAACAATCTAGTCAACCCTAGAAAATAGATAGTATAGAGAAACAAGATACAAACACATGTTTTGGTTTGCCTTTGAACTCACATGCTTAAGCCAAATATGAGGTTTGATTTTTTGTTTCAAGTATATTTCAAGTGTATAAGATTCCCCATTTAATCTCTAAGTCAACACATTTACCTCTTCGAATAAACATAGAATTATCCCTTCATTATTTTAAAACAATTTTCTAAATTAATTAGAAGATAATTATTTACTTATTTAAATCATTAAACACATTCCCATTTGTAGACACCTAAAAATCCTTTAGAAAATAAAATATTTTTATTTTCTGAAAAAAGTCTTTGATGACATCATCATTAATTAATTAATTTTGTATGCCATTAAATCCCTTTATCTTAATTAAAAATATTTAATTAAGGAATCCCTCCCAAAAATGTTTAAATCTTATTTAAACATTATTTCCTTATTTATTAATTATTTAATTAATAAATTGACCAAAAATCCCAAAAAAAATAATTTATTTATTTTTTGCCCAAAACTTGCCCAATTTCCTTAAGACCACTAACCTCTTCCAAAATCTTCTAATCCTTCTTTAATTTCTTTTATCTTAATTAAAATATTTAATTAACAAATCCCTCCCAAAAATGTTTAAATCTTATTTAAACATTATTTCCTTATTTATTAATTATTTAATTAATAAATTGACCAAAAATTTCAAAAAAATAATTTATTTATTTTTTGCCCAAAACTTGGCCAATTTCCTTAACACCACTAACCTCTTCCAAAATCTTCTAATCCTTCTTTAATTTTGATTAAAGGCTAATCCCATCATTTCCTACCCCTAATCCCAACTCAAAATATTTAATTAAGATTAAATATTAATCCTCATGTTTATTAAAAATATTTTAATAAATATCTCCTCAACCCAAACCCTTGAAATAAATAAAACTTTATTTATCCTCATCCTAGGGAGTTCTAGACTCTTCTAGAAAGTCTTCATCCTCATCCAAAGCCTAGACTCTTCTAGAAGATGTCAATCCTTATCTTTAATCCTAATCCTAATCTCCCCGCTAACCTTGTCACATTCTCTAAACATGGGTTAAGACTTGCTAATCCAAGCCAAAGTTAACAAATATCTCCTCCTTCACCCACCCTCATTAAATGCCATCCACTTGCCCATCTCTAACAAGCCTAATCTAATCTTAACCCAAGCCTAATCCAAGCCTTAATCATTTGCACAATCCTAAACAAGCTTAAGACTTTCCTAAGCCAAGCCAAAGTCTATCCCCTCAAAATATCCCAACCATAAAACTTTATGAAGCCCACAAAGCTAGAAATGACTCTTACAAGCCCATTCATTGCTCTTACAAGCCATTATGAGGGTCTTTATGAGCTTTGAGCCTCTTTTGTTGACCTCTCAACCCCTCTTGCTCTAATCAATGACTTTGTGACATGTGTCACTCTCTAATTGGCTGTAAAGAAGCACAATCCATGTGCTCCTCTCTCATTCAATCTAAACCTTCCATAAGCTTTTTCCCATCTTTGCATCCTAGCCCTTGATCCCTTAAGCCCTTTGCCTATTTAAGGAATCATCTCCCAAGCCATTTTAACACAATCTAGAAAGTAAAGCCATAATGTCATTTTGAGAAGCCATTTTTACATCAAATCCATTCACCAAAATCTATCAAAAATTCTCCATTGAAGCCCATTTGAGCATTTGAGCATACATACATAATCAAGTCATCTTAGCTATTAGACACACCTCTACATCAAGTGATCATCCTCATTGAGAGAGCCTATCCATGGCTCATATTCTCATTTGAGGAATTCACTTTGTCTCTCATGAAGTTATGTTAAATTAGTATGCAAATGCTTTTGATTGTTTTAATTTGGTGTTTCTAACATACTAAAGTAGCATAAACACCATTGAATTTTAATAAAATCATTTTACTAAAATCAATGTTACTAATAACTAATTAAAATTCCCTTAGTTCTAAGAAGCATCTCCCTTTATTCAATAAATTAATTAAATTAAATATAATTTAATTAACCATTGTGAGAATATAAAATACACAAAGTTACCCCTTTTGATTTTTGGTTGATATTCTTAAAATTATCAAGAAGTAATAATTTATTTAATTTATACTACTTTTTGATTTATCAATGAAATAATCTATGACTTAATTTAAAAATCAGTATTAAATAAATTTAATACTCAATCGAACATCTCCCAGGATTAATTAATCTTAATTAAATTATATCTAATTAAATTAATTGATAAATTAGATAAACTAATTTTATTAATCTTCCATTAATTATTAAATCACTCGATACATTTTATCTTAGGAAAGCTTCTAGAGCAAGCTAGAAAGCGCTAAGAGATAAGTGTGATAACTAAGCATACGTCCATAAAAAGGTGGAATATCTTTGATCAAGATGAGAGGATAAGTATGACTTAAGTAGGAACAAACTCCCATGTTGTCAACAACTCATCACAAAATCCTAGATGACAACTAAAGTCTAAATGCATTAATCTTAAGTAAAATAATAAATAATCAATAAATAATTATTATTAGTAAATAACAATTTAAAATGTATATTTTTTTTTTAATTTTAAATTTTTTTTCAAATCTTAGAATTAATTTGAAGGATGAACACAACACACCCCCTTTTTTTAATAAATTTTCTCTGAAAATATTTTCCATTAAAATTCAAACCCTTCCCAATAAATTTCTCATTCCCTAATCTACTAGAAGAGGGTTATACAGATCTTATGATTTTTGATTAACTAGAAGATTTAATATTCATAATAGGAATGCATATTATTGAAAACATTCATCACAAGAATTCTTCATAAAACATTCAACAAACACAATGAAGATAGGAAAGAATAGAGTGTATTAAAATATGCAAATATCACAAGCATCTACCTGGACACTGATGCTAATTTGCTACGCCTTAGAAAATTGTAGAGAAAAATCCCTCCTCTTAGAACCTTCTCTTTTCTAAAAATTCCTTCCTTCTTCAAAATCCATGGCACAAACACACAGTAGGCCAAAGGGTATGGTCAATATGAATGTTCATTATTATTAGCTGCATGTGGAAGCCTCCCCTTACACACTAGGAGTGCAGGAATATAAAGACCTCTTAGGAAGCACCTAGAATATCTCTAGAAGCAACCAAGAGATAAGATAAGCATTGGCAACTAAGCACAAGCCTTATCCAACCTTCTAGATGAGTGAATAAGAATGATAAGGTTGTAGACACCATGTGCTTAATTAATACACTTACTCCTATGTTGTAGAGAACACGTGCATAAAAGAGGTGCACATACTCCTAGGTGAATAATTATTAAAATAATGTACACTACTTTATTTAATATTCACTTGACTCCTTTTTAAATTAATTTATTAATTATAAATCTCAGATCATGAAATTTTAATAAATTAATTTCTTTTCCACTTTTAAATTTATTTTCAAAACTTAATTGATAACATATTTATTAACTTAAATAATAATATTATTTAGCACTTATTTAAAAATGAACTCTAAATATATTATTATTAAATTAAATAAATATTATCATGTTCCAAATTTAAACTTATAACTTTTATCTCCAAATTAATTCTTTTTATTTAATTAATTTCCCAATTAATTAAATAAAATAAAATATTATAATATTATAATAATTTTCCATTAAATTAAATAATTAATTAAATCTTTTAATTAGACTTAATTAATAGAAAATTCACCAAAGGCCCCTAGAGTAAAATACAAAAACCCATCATAGAAAAAATGTAACTTAGGGGCAGGCACTACATATTTTCTATTTCACCTATGAAGTACATTCCCCACTATTGGAAAGGTTCATTTGCTTCTACTAACTTTAAATGAGTATTTCTAAAGAATTTCAACTTACCAACAAACCCTTGGTAGGGATTACATTTTCTGACTAGGGCATAGGCATTCTTAAATAAGCTTGGCCACCAAAAGTGAGTCCTCATCACCTTATGAGTAGTAGTTTTGGCCACATAATGACCTCCACATAGTCCTAATTGAATTTCAATAAGTACTTTTGTTCTTTCCTTATGATCAATGCATTTCAACAATTCCTTCAAAATTTCTCCACCAATGGCTTCCACTGACAATAACATATTTGATTTCCTCCAGCTTTACATACCTCCTTTCATTATCAATCAAATGAGATAGAGCTTTTGTATGTTGCAAGCAGTAAATAACATTCTTATATTATTCACATTCATCCATATCACATGTATATGGCCTATGATCCTCATCTGCAACATTTCTCTAATTGGCATCCAACTTTGATTGGGCCACCAACTTAGCCAATTCCTAGCCTCTCACCCATTTTGTAATTTGGATTTCATTGTTATATTCCTAGATTTTGTTAATCCATATGCATCTCTTTCCAGATGCTTCTTGTTGGGAAAAAATATCCTTTACAAAAACACTAGGAACAAATGCTATGACAGTAGCACCTACCAAATAACATCTAAAAGCTATAACAACCTTCGCAAGAGAAAATGCTTGTTTTTCATTAAAATCATACTTCAACTCTGCTGGTAGGAGTGACTTACTAAAAAAGGCAATAGGTTGTTCAAAAACCTCTTCATTCTTCTGGAGTAAAACTATGGCAATGGTGTGGAAGGAAGAAAAAGAAAATATATGTATTGGCTTTGCATAGTCAGGTGTCCTTAGCATTGTTTTGGTGTTTGAAAACTACCATGCAACAAGAGACCTAATATACAAGGTTTTAAAGATAAAAATAGCCTAATGGTAGCTACTTCCTATAATCAACTAGAAAATCTTCAGATCTAGACCAACTTCAATATAATCACAGGGAATCTATATTTTTGGTTCTGCAAGATCAAGCTAGGTGCACCTTAGGAACTAAAATGACTAGATATTTGAAACTTTCTTTACAATTCACTCACTTACACTCTAGTCTTAATATATATCCCCTATAGCAGATAATGGTCACTATTATTCTTAGATTTGCAAGTAATTATTAGTTATAGTAGCCAACTATAACTGATAGGAAACTATTTGCAAATAAGTGTAGACCAACAATTAAAATCTTCAAACAATAAAGTAAATTTGATTTGATTTTATAATTGTGCTTTGTGCAACCACATGATCTTTAACAATTTACCTTTGAATTGTTGATCAATGCCTTACCAATAGTTATATAGAGTCTACCCAACAAACCTTTAAACTAATTAATTGCCTTACAATTAATTTTATCAGCAATGACCCTTGAATTAAATTCTTATGAATACCCCTCCCAAATATTTAGAAACCCTATCAATTCAATGGAAGAAATTACTTAACTCTTTGAATTAAAAGCAATAAATGAAAAGATATACAACATATCCATTGAAATGAAAGAATCATGTTAATTCAAACTCAAAATTATAGACACATGGAAATGGAGACAAATTCAAAGGAACAAATATTATAAAACATTACTTTTGTATTAATCCTCTTTGAATAAAATACATTACTTGTATAATACTCAAACATAACTCAAGATATGAAAAACTATCATTTTATGTTCACTTGTATTCTTAGATTTTTCAAAATGAATACATCGCACACAAATTACACAAAGAATGACTGGATTGATTGCAAAAATAGCATAACTCTAAAAATCACACAGATTTTGGACCTCAACTACACATCTTGGAAATTCTTTTATAGGAAGGAGTGCAACAAGCTTCAGATGGGAGGACACATGTCAAAATTATAATGGAAATAAAATATAGAGATGTTTTATATTCAATTACATTTGAACATTCTTTGTATTTGGATCAAAACTTTGGATGCAGTTGCAAAACCAACAAGTGATACTTTGAGCAAGTGTCTTTTAGAAAATTTTATTAGTCTTCATGCTCTTGTCATTTTCCTTTCCTTTTTATTGTTTCCTCTACCTCTAACTCTATCCCTACATTGGCTAGTCACTATCAATAGATGGTATAGCCTTTATATTAGCAATGACTTCCCAAATGGCAATGTCAGTATCCACATCTGGCCATGTGACATCCTAGATGATATCTAACTTACCAATACTCTTGTTCCACTTAGTATTAGTTATATCCTTTAAGTCTCTTGTGACCTTATTCATATTTGATTCAATCTTGAACACAAATTCAATCATGTCATAGCTAGCTATTACATCTCTCTCATTATTGCAATAGGCCATAAATTATGAATGTCCCAAAATATCCTCAAAAGAGGAGGACAATTCTTGCCATTATTTAATCACTCCATCAACATCTAGGATAGTAGGAATAAAATTTGGAATCCTAGTAGAAATTTCCTTCATCTTTCCTTGTATTAATTGCATTTTTCCTAAGAAAAACCCATGCAATTCCTTCACTTTGCTAATCATCTTTCTTGCATTAATAACTACTGCCTTGGGTAATTCCTTCTTTTGGGGTAACAGGGGAACCAAACTATCAAATAATTCTGTATATAGTTCCCATGCTATGAATAAATGGGATACAAGGGCTAAAGATTCTAAGCACTAGAATTTAGCTCCTTGCAGTGAGATGTAACTGCTATACACGTTTTGTAATACAATTTGTATGGAATTATCTTTTGCATCATCAAGCTCTAAATTGTCTTGATTTCCACCTCCTTAGCACCATCCCATTCATCAATGTCCATCTATTGGCTCTCTCCTACATTTTCTACATCAACTTTTGTTTGGGTTTCTTGGCCTTTTACCTCTGTGATGGGCCTTTACACATTCCTAAGGCTTCTTGTTTCTTCTTCTAAAGAAGCCACCCTTTATTTTAGGACATAGGTCTTTTTCAAATCTTCTTCATACTTTTTCCTAATATCAATGGATTTTTTGTATGTTTGAAATGATTGTTCTTCTAACATATCCATTTTTCTTTTCCCATTTAATGATGTTGTGTTCTATGAATTATGGATTTGATCACTAGATATAGTAGTAACATTTGAAAATATCACATTACCTTGGGGGGATTCCTTTATTTACATGAGATTTGGCTTATTTCCCTTAGGATCCATGCTCCACACATCCATTGTTTTATTGTCAATGTTGAAACTAGAATCTTGCAACTCCCCAACAATGTTGGTCTCTTTAAAAGAAACTGATTTGTCCTACCTTCTAATTTGATCTAACATAAAGGATGAGGTGAGCTTCCAACTTGGAAAGAGAAGCATCCCACTTCTAGCCACAAGCTCTCTAGCTTCTTTTGTTGTGAGGTTTTTATTGCTAGGATTATATTCCTATAACCTTTGCACCAACTCTACAGTCTTCTCAAGGGAATCACTTGGTTGCAATTGTAGGGTAAGCTCATTTTGCTTAAAATTTTATAAGAATGACTTGAATTCATCTAATTTTATGAGTTTATCATCCTTCATGAACTCTTAAGCTTGAATAATCCACTCATCCAACATCAAAATTTACAATTCATTTTTTTTTTTGGATTTTTTCATGTTCACCAACTTGCTTTAGCATTAAATTTGTCTTATTGTGTCAAAAAAATTGGATCCCTTTAGAAAAATTTGCAATGTCATTCCTTTGACCTTATTAGGGATCTAATTCTTTTTCTTTTTCCTCCTCTCTTTTTCCCATGAGGAACTTTCTATCTAGTCATCATCAACCTTAATGGTTATGACCTCCTCCTATTGAGGGATTTGAGGCTTTGCCCTACCTCTAATTTTATCAAGCACTTATTCCATTATCTGATCAATATTGTCCAAGTACCAATTATATCTATCTAAGTAGGCCACCACATTGTAGAAACCCTGAAATGATGGATCAACTACCTTCATGGCTTCTTTAATTTTCATTATCTTACTCCATCTTTGAGTTTTATCTCTACAAATATATGTCTCTAGATAAGTCATTATGTAGTCTTCTTCCCAATTTGGTTTGTTGTTAGGGAGGGTATACTTTCTCATCTATTTTAGAGAATGCCTCACCAAGTCATTTGGATCATAGGTTCTAGTAGGGGATGAGGGAAACTTGAGCTCTACCTATCTCCTCTATAGCACCTTTTCCTATTAAAAAGTAACCTATCTTTGTATTCCTTGCTACAAAAGAGCCTCTCTTAATAGTATGAACTATATATTCTTTATTCATCATTAGCAATTTCCAAAAGAATTCTAGTTGGCCTAATATTTCAGGGATATATTTTGGCAATACATGAGGGGGCTGTAGACACCCAAAAATCTTATAATTAATTTTTTTTCAAAGAGAAATAAAGTAGCCTAATAATGACTAAGTACCCTATTCCCATTTGGGCAAGAAAATGGTCTTATCAACATTATTACACCTCTAGGTACTATTTTAGTAATATCTACTAACATGTTTGTAATAGGAAAAACAAAATCATTTTAAAAAGAAATAGCACTAACATAGGGATAAAACCTTTTCCAAAAGTGAGTCCACATCTGTAAGTGAAATTTCTCTACAAGGGAAAGTTCTCTTCATTATCCTCAGTGTCTTCAATGAAGTCTAGAATGATATGCCCTATGTTCTTCTATAAAATCTTGTGCATCAGCAATGAGTAGTGGAAGAATCTAAAATTTCCAAGTTCCCATTTTGAGATACCACAATTTCATCATGCATCATATTTATGATGTACTCCACAAAATCATACCCAACATTATGATTGAGATCCTAGATATCCAAAGTAATGATATATATATATATCCTAGGGCATTATTTGTGATGTTCATTCCTATCACCTTATTTATCCCAATAATAGTATAATTGAAATATTTGTAGAAGAAGTCAAGTGGCATTAGGTATCCTACCTTCTTTGGCATTTCACCCTTCTCTAAATTTGATTTGGTAATGTGACTCTTCATGAATCTTCCTATGAAGAAACACTTAGAAGTTTTGAAAGTTTCATTCATCTTCTCCATTTCAATTTCCTTTGTCATAGGTCCTCCTAGGTCAAAAACTTCAATGAAAGTATCCTTATCTAGTTTGCATAGGATACTCATATCCTTCCTATGGAAAGGTTTAGTTTTTGGATTATGGGATTTGATCAATTCCTTTATGAAATCAACATCTATTATTACTTTTGGAATAATCAATATTTTCATATTTCTAACCCACAGGTTGAAAATTGGTGACTTTACAAACCTATTCTGATGGAAATACCAGAAAAGTTCATTTCCATTCATATCAAGTATAATGGAATCTCAATAAAAAAATGTATTTCTTTGAAAAATGTGCATTCAAGGTTTGAATATGAGAAGACCCTAGAAGGAAATATACCCACTCCTTTGCATAAATGGTTGCCAACTTTGGTTTTTCCTATTTAGTAGCTTGTGAAGACTCTTCCATGTCAATTTGGACTATCAACATGCCTTCTGCCTATGCCATGATTTCTGCAATCAAATTCCTTACAAACAAAATCTATCAATTTCAACTTCTAAAAGCTCTAAAAATCTCTGCAAATGCTAGAAATCTCTTAATACTTTAGCTTCTATCTTGGTTTGTGCAAAATACTATAGCTCAAAAAGCTATTATATCAATCTTATTAATAGAGAAAAGACACCAGATAAGCATTTATATCTATTTATGTCAACATGCATGAACAATCTTAATTTCTATAAAAGTTCCAAAATCTTCTTATACTACCAACCTTTCCTAAATTTTTATGCACTACTAATGGGACATTCCATAATGAAGCTCTTTAACAATTATCTTTTGCATTAAAACCTATCCTCATGACCCAAAAATTCCCTTTTTTCATCGTTCTATAGTCATCTTCTACTTTAGCACTTAAATACCAGTGACTGGGTGATCATAGCTTTATATCCCTTTCATTGCTTTACAGTATAATCACCACTTTTAGTTGTTAATCATACAATTGAGCACCTTAAAGATTTTATGTCTCTTTAACTTTTAATCATACAGTCACTTCATTTCATTAACACTTATAATTATTGCTTGCAACCATGTGAATGCCCCTAGGAATCACTAAGTTGTGGCTTCACACACATTTCATGCTTTTAGGGTTTTATTCCTATGACTATGCAATAAAGATAGTATATGCAATTTGAACTTAAGACTTCATCACTCCTCACCTTGGCTTATATTAAAAAAAATTACTTTGCAACCGTGTGGGAAAAGGATATTTTATGCTCTTTCAACCTAGTTTCTACTTCATAGTTTATCCTTTCTGATACTTCTTTAACATCATGACTATGTGATCTACCATATTCTTCTTTGACCCTGACTTGTTTTCCTAGTCACCATTTAAACATTTCTTTTGATCCTTAATCATATGACCCTATGAATTAGAGCCTTAACCTATTTCACCATGTCACAAATTATCTCAACCACTTTCTTCTTATCCCTATGATAGTGTGATCACATATATCTTTCCTATGAATGGACTACACCACTAAGTCACTGACTTAATTACTCTTATCTTCTTTGACAACACAACTAAGCGAACAAACATTTCATGCATTTTGGAGTGGTGATCACTAGGTTGCAACTTATCCTTTTTACTACTTAGATAGCATCACGACTACAAAATTTAACACTTTCTTAACCTTTTCACCTAGTCGCAGTTTGAAAATGAGATATTTATTTTAACTATGAAACCCAAGGAAAAAACACTAGTTGGCTTCATAACTGCCTTTTTCTAGTGTGCATTTCATTTTGCATAATATGACTTAACTACCTTGACCATGCGACTAAGAATCATTTCAAATATTTTAAATTGGTTTTCACTGTGTAGTCACATCTCCTAACCATCTGGTCATCCTAGCAACCATGTGACAAAAGATTCTTTATGGGCTTCTAACAGTTTTATGTAGTTGTGGTCACCTTTCAGTCCTTATCTTTTGAGGTCATGACCATGTGAACATTATATTTCATCTAGTCATTGTGATTATTCATTATACCCTTCACATTCAAGTGATCATATATTTGAGGCTTCACAAACTATTTCACTCAGTTGCAGTGTAAAAGGAACTTAAGCACTTAACCTTCATGAATCAACAATCAAAGAAAAATGAACTACTTTACTGAGTTGCACCATTTGTTGCCATAGTGTGATGAGGAGCTTCAATGTCATGATTAAATTGGTCACCTAGTTATGCACTCAAAATTTTATGATCTTACATTAAAATGCCAAAATGTTAAAAAAAAATACAACCCTTTGAAAAAATATGAAATTTTAAACAACTTAGAAAGGGTGTGGACTTGAAATAAAAGGTTATTTATTAGGGAAAATAATTTGATGAGATTAGGGAAATGCTAAGCTCTAAAAATAGTAAATTTTATTAGATTTAGGTTTTTTATCAGAGGATTGAAAAACATATTATATAAAACCCTAGCTAAACATCGCAATTCAAGACATTTTCACACTAAAATTTTGAGAGATTGATCAAATTAAAATGAGGGTCAACACACTGGAGCAATTTTTATTGCATCATTGATTTCCTAAAATGCTATTGATGGTTCAATCTCCTAATTTATCACCGCCCCTTTCTTAAGCATTTTTGATATGGGTCTTCTAATCTTAGAAAAATTTGTCACAAAACTTCTTTAAAAATTAACTTGGCCAAAGAAAGTTTAAATACCTTTGACATTTTTTGGCTTAGGGACTTTATCTATTATTGTGATTCTTTCTGAATCAATCTTTATCTCCATTCTTGGATACTATATAGCCAACTAATTTCCTTTTTATAACTCCAAAGGTACACTTCTTTGGGTTAAATGAGACTCCATACTCCAAAGCCTTGAAAAATATTATTTCTAAATGCTTGCAGTAATCTTTAGCTTTCTTGGAACAAGCTATCAAGTCATCTTGGTAGAAAACCATGAATTTATCTATATATTCTTTAAATGCAACATCCATGGCTCTTTGGAATGTATCCCCTAAATTCATTAAGTCAAAGGGAATTCTAACATATACATAAGTTCCTAATGGGGTAGTGAAGGTTGTCTTGAACTACTCCTTCTCATCAACCAACATTTGGTTGTACCCAAAAAAAACCATCCATCATGGACATCAATTTAAAACTAGTGACACATTGTAGCATAACTTCCATGTTTTGTAGACCATAATTATCTTTTAAGGAAGCAATATTTAGGTTTCTAATGTCTATACACAGCCTAATGTCACCATTCTTCTTCCTAATAGGCACTAGGTGTTATACTCATGAGGAATGTCTTATAGGTTTAATAATTCCCCCATCCCTAAGATTCATCATCTCTTCTTGCATTTTGGGGGCTAATGTGTTGGAATTATTTAGAATAATTGAGGTGGATAAATTATTCAAGTTCTAGATATACAAATAAAACTTTTCTCTCAGCTTAGTGAACCCATAAAACATTCATACTCATGCATGCATCCATAGGATAATGCATTCACTAAAACTTGTAGCTTACTATCAAATTAACTTGCAGAAATGTAAAGCATGAAATATAATAGATTCATCAACACTCTTGACATAATGATTTATGTGGAAACCCAATTTGGAAAAAAACCACTAGTAACATGCTACTCTTTTCACTCTTCTAAAGTGATGCCCTATGAAAGGACAACCATGTTAAAGGTTACAATACAAACTGTTAGGTGTGACACAATTAAAGGATTTCAATTACCCTATTAGGAGTGAGCCTTATTAGAGGACTTTAGGCCATTCACTTGGAATGTAGCCCAGTTAAAAGATTTAAAATGAATATTAGGTCAACCTTAATCCAAAGGATTTACCCTATACTGATATAATTGTTAGAGAGTAACAATAGAGATTTGATCTGATACAACTTACAACTTCTCTTGCAGATTACAAATCACAATTCAATCCTTAATTCTACTTGGCCTTCATACATTGTAGTTCTGATAGCTTGTTCATCCTTTAAGCATACATCTTCTTAAGTCTTCTTTCTTAGCATGCCAATGTAGTCACCTTTTAGGTCATTTGATGAAGAATAGTCCTTGACTTCTTATCTTCCTTGGATTTTCACATCCAATTCTCTCCTCTCACTTATGCTTCATGACCAACTATTCCTATAAATAGGGAATTAAGATAATTTTCTGCTCATTTTTCATCATCCATTTTAGGGTTTGGATGGATTAGGTAGGATACAATGTATCTACCCCATATTCCATCTTTCTCCTAGAAACTTCTAGAATGCTCTTTGAATTTACTTTAAAATAGTTTACCTTGAATTCTATGCCACTGGCTTCTCAACCTTATCTTCCACCTAGTTCACAAATTTCAAGAAAATAAACTTGTTAGCTTGGTTTCATTGAATTCATGATTTTTAAAATAATGTAGCAACTCAACATTATGAATCTTTTAATGCTCAACACATACTCCACTATAATATTACTTGGCATCAATTAAAGTTTACTAGCACTCAACATCCACTATTTTGCTTGGCATACACTAGAATTTTCTTTTACTTGGCTCCAATTGACTTTCTTCTCATCTTGTACTAAATTTTCTTGGCACCTACTATCCATTCGGTCAAGCTTGGTAGACAAACTTTTTGAAACTTGTTCTTCTCAAATTTCTAAGTAACCAATATTTGTAACCTTAAGTTGATTCTCAATACATCATGTCATCACTATCTTAACTGATCTTTGTACTTCATTACATAATCATAACCTAACCTTTCCTCTAGGTTCTATTTTTACATATTATTGATCAAATCCTCTTCATCAATCAACGAAGTGATAGTACTTGAATCTTATAAGCAATTGTCTTATGAGCAAATAACAGGTTTGACATTAGTGACAAAACAATGATTAAAACACAGTCTTTTTCAGCAATCTCCCTTTTTCAATAATCTCTTTTAGCAATGATCTTTTCAATTAGATCTCAACAATCTCCCTCTTTGGTATTGATGGAAAACCAAACTGATCAATCAAATCACCTAAATGATAAAACACTTTTTACAACCAAACTAACTAGATTAAAATAGTAAGACAATACCAAAATGAAAACTTGTATCAAAATTTTTCCCTCTATCAACAACTTCCATCTTCTAATTAGGTTACAAAAATATTTCTTATAACTCCCTCTAAGTTCCTTCTTGTATAACTCCCTCTGGGTTCCTTCTTGTAACTCCCTTTTACTAGGTAGATTAAGATTTCTCCATGGTTCTCTTCTGATCAACAACATGATCAATTAACTCCCTCTAAGATTGATATCTCTTTCTGATGATGATTAGATTAACTCTTTCTCCCATAATGTTCTTCTTATGATGATAATCAATTTACGATATTTCTCCCTCTTTGACAAGAATTCCAAAGAAATATCATTTTTTCATTTTAAACATGTAGATATAAGCTTTTGTAGTTTCCTTAGTTTCTCCCTCTATCACCCTGTTTGTGAATATTTTGAAGTTTTAGCACTTTGGTTACTTCAGGAAGCTCCTAAAGTAAGATCCTTTGCATCAATTTGTAACATTTGAAAATTTTCTTGTTTGATGCAAGGCACTCCTTTTGTTACTTAGTTAACTTTTGATAGGGGTATCACCCCTAGTTTACCTTTTAGATTTTAATGAGCATCCTTAGGTAATGGTTTTGTGAAGATATTAGAAATTTGCAACTTTGAGTTAACATATTCCATCTTCACCTCTTTATTTTGAAATAAATCTCTCAAGTAATGATACTTGATTGCAATGTGTTTTATCTTTGTGTGCATCATTGAATTCTTTGATTTATTAATAGTACTTGTATTATCACAATAAAGTATTATTGGTTCTTTGATTTCTTCCTTCATTCCTTTGAGTAGTTTCTTGATCCATACAATATTTATGCAATTTATAGGAACAACAACATATTTAGCTTCAGTAGTAGATTGTGACATGTAGTTTTCTTTCTTGCTAGTCCGTGTAACTAGTCTTCTGCCTAAGAAAAATGCTCCTCCACCAGTGCTCTTTCTGTCATCTATGTTTCTAGCCCAGTCAACATCAGTGTTGACTCTTATTTCAAATTTTTCATTCTTCTTGTAGTATAGACCAAACTCTTCTATCCTTTTAGATATTTCATTATTCTCTTTACAACCATCAAATGATTCTCCTTGGGATTTGAAGAGAATCTTTCAACTATCCCTATAAATAATGCAATATAAGGTCTATTATGTACTACATATTGCAACTTCCCAATCATAGACCTATACAATGTTTGATTTAACTTAGCTAAATCATTATTCTTTGACAATTTTCATCCTATCAACATAGGTGTACTTACCAATTTTGAATCCTCCAATCCAAAAGTTTTTAATATTTCCTTGATACTCTTTGACTAAGTGATATATATATACCATATTTCATATGATATACTTGCAAACCTACAAAGAACACGATCTCTCCAAACATAAAAATTTCAAATTCTAGCTTCATCTAATTTGCAAAATCTTTACATAAAGCATCTTGACCTCCAAATATGATATCATCAACCAAAGTTTTAGATAACATAATACCTTTTCCTTTCTCTATCTTTATGTATAGATTGTTGTTATCATTAGTTATTTCAAATCCAATCTTCACAAGATACTTATTGAAGTCTCTCATACCATGCTCTTGGTGCTTGTTTCAATCCATATAGAGCCTTATGTAGTTTATGTACCATATTCTTATTGTTGATATTAGAAAATCCTTCTAGCTTTTGTATGTAAACTTCTTCTTTAATATGCCATTCAGAAATGTAGATTTAGCATCCATCTAATAGACTTTGAATCCTTTGTATGCAACATAAGCAAGTAGAGTTATTACTCTTTCCAGTCTAGCAATCAGGGAAAATGTCTCTCCATAGTCAATTCCTTCTTCTTGTTCATATCCTTTGTAAACTAATCTTTCTTTGTTCCTTGTGACTTCACCATTTTCATCTAGCTTGTTTCTAAATACCCACTTGGTGCTAATCACTTTTTTGTCTTCTGGTCTAGGAACTAAAGTCCATGTTTTATTCTTCTCAATTTATTCAATCTCTTCTTCCATGGCTTTGTACTAGTCAACATTTTCTAATGCATCTTTTACTAATTTGGGCTCCTTTATGCTTACCAAACATGCTTCACTTCTCAATCTGTTTCTTTTCATTGGTCTAGCACCTTTATCTCCAATGATTTTAGCAATAGGATGATGTCTTTTGACACATTTTGACAATCTTAGCTCAAGTCTTATTTCTTTATTTTTTCTTTCAACTTTAGAATTAATATGTACTTCTTTCTTAGGTATTTTATCATCTCTTTCATTTACACTAACTTTAGAATCAGAATGTGAAACTACTTTATTCTATAACTTGGCATCTGAATGTAGCTTGGTTCCTAAATGCAACTTGGTATTCATAGGATGTGACTCAGCAGACTTGAAAATTTCTATTGATTTGTAACTTGATTTTCAACATATTCTTTAGTAGGCATTCCTTCATAAAAGTATAAAAATGATTTTTATTCTTCTAGCTTTTTCATGGATTTATCCTCATGTACTTCTATATATTCATCAAAATTCACATTTTCACTTTTCACAATTTTGTTAGTGTTACTATTCAAAAACCTATAAGCTTTACTTCTTATGGAGTAGCCAAGGAATATACCTTCTTTACTTTTTGCATCAAGCTTACCATTCCTAACATCTTTAAGAATGTAACATTTTCTTCCAAATACTTTAAATTATTTTACATTGGGTGAGTATCCATACCATAGTTCAAAAGGTGTAAAATGAGTACCTTTCTTGACTTACACATAGTTCAAAGTATAGACAGCTATGCTTATAGATTCTCTCTAGTATTTCCAAGCAACATTCTTCTCCATCATGAGTGTTCTAGCATAGTCCATTATAGACCTATTATTTCTTTCAAAAATTCTATTTTGTGGAAGGGTTCTAGGTGTAGATGTATGTCTTTTGATTCCTCTGTCATTATAGAACATCTCAAACTCATTTGATGTGAACTCTCTTCCTCTGTCAGATCTCAAACATTTCATAGTTTTACCTATTTCCTTCTCAACTCTTGCTAAGTACCACTTGAACATTTGAAAAGCATCAAATTTTTATTTCAGAAACATGAGTGTCATCATTCTAGAATAATCATCAACAAATAACACTATATATTTATCTCCCTTGTAGTTTTGTACTTCAACTGGTCCACACAAGTTAGTATGAACAATCTCTAGTATTTCTTTAGAGGTATAAGTTTTACTCTTAAAACTTGACTTTGTCATTTTTCCCAATTGACATTGTTTTCATATTACATTATCAAGCTTCTTCAACTTAGGAAAACCTCTAACTTTCTTCATGTTACTAATACTAACAAAGTTATCAAAATTAACATGACATAACCTTTTGTTCCATAGCCATACATCATCAAATTTTACAACAAGACAAGTAACATCCTCTATATGAAGATACAATAGATTACTTCTAGTTTGATACCTTGGCAATCTTGTTTTCAAATTCAAACTTACATCCCAAATTGTTCAATTGTGACACACTCAACAAATTGCAATTTAATCCTTCAACATAATAAGCATTTTCACATGAGATCTTATCTATGAGTTTGATAGAACCTTTTCCTTTTATCAAACATGGTGCATCATTACCAAATCTTACACTATTTCCATCATAACAATTTAAGGTAATGAACTTATTTTTGTCTTCAGTCATATGATGTGAGCATCCACTATCAATGATCCATCTATCATTTTTGTTTAGACAAGTCACAAGTGTAGTTTCCTCATCTTTATCAGATTCATCCGTCATTGCAACATACACTACTTCATCATAATGTTTATCTGAATCATCTCCCTTGGCAATGTAGCATTTCTTTCCTTTGTATTTGTAATCCTTGTTGTCTTCATTTCTTCTACCTTTGTATTTATCACTACCTCTATGGTTCTTCTTCTCTAGACATCTAGCAACAATATGACCAATCTCATTGCAATTAAAACAAATGATAGGTAACTTACCTTTGAACTTGCCTTTACCTCTATGGAATATTCTTGCTAGTAGTGCTTCTAGTTGTTCAACACCTTCTTCATCTATATCAATTTCACTAAACATATATTTTATCTTTCTTTTCTTCTTTTGCTTCTTCTCATCAAAATCCTTTAATAACAACTTAGTCTTGAAAGTAGATTCAAGACTCTTTAGTTTGTAGTTTTCATAATTAGATAGCTCAAAAGTAGTGAGTCTACGTACCAGACCTTCAAGAGTTAGATCATTTCCTATAATAAACCTCAATTCTTGAGTTTTAGAAAATATAATAGCATAAATAGGCAGTAGTGTTCTCAAGACTTTTCTTAGCATAGTATCATCATCTATCTAACTAGTAGCTCCTTTTATTGCACTGACAACTTCTTTTATCCTAGCAACATATTGACCAATATTCTCACCTTCTTCCATTCTCATATCATCAAAATTACCTTTGAGAGTCTCAGATTTGGCTCTTTGAACATTTTTTTCTCCTCCATAGATAGTGTGTAGGGCATCTCACATTTTCTTTGCAGTGTTATAGCCATTGATATCATCAAATTTGGCATAGCTTAGGGTAGAGGTAATGTCCAACATTTCCTAATTGTGTTCTTTATTCTTCTTCATGTCTTCAGTAGTTGGGACTCCAAAAGGATCAACATGCTTGGTGGTAATGGTAGATTGTGCATGATCTCCTAGTCCTCCAAGGTGTAGCTTCATCAAACTTTGCCATGCAAGAAAGTTGTATCTATTAAGATTGGGTACATCTCTTTTTGACATCTTGATCTTTGTGCTTTTAGTACCTTCAAACTAGTCCTCTTAAGTAGATGGTTCTAATACCAATTGTAGGAATTCTTTAGAATAACTAAGAGGAGGGGTGAATCAATTATTCAATGTCTAGATGTACAAATAAAACTTTTCTCTTAGCTTAGTGAACCCATAAAACATTCATACTCATGCATGCATCCATAGGATAATGCAGTTACTAAAACTTGTAGCTTACTATCAAATCAACTTGTATAAATGTAAAGCATGAAACATAATAGATTCATCAACAACTTGACACAATAATTTATGTAGAAACCCAATTTGGGAAAAAAACACTAGTAACATTCTACTCTTTTCACTCTTTTGAAGTGATGCCCTGTGAAAGACCAACCCTATTAAAGGTTACAATACACACTATTAAGTGTGACCCAATTAAAGAATTTCAATCACCCGGTTAGGAATGAGACTTGTTAGAGGACTTTATGCAATTCACTTGGAATGTCACCTAGTTAAAAGATTTACAAATGATTGTTAAGTCAACCTTAATCCAAAGGATTTACCCTAGACTAATACAATTGTTAGAGAGTAATAGTAGAGCTTTGATTTGATACAACTTACAACTTCTCTTGTAGATTAAAAATCACTATTTAGTCCTTAATTTTTCTTGGCCTTCATACATTGTAGTTCTAATAGCTTTTTCACCCTTCAAGCATACATCTTCTTAAGCCTTCTTGCTTAGCATGCCAATGCAGTCATCTTTTAGGTCACCTGATGAAGAAAATTCCTTGACTTCCTATCTTCCTTGGATTTTCACATCCAATTCTCTCCTCTCACTTATGCTTCATGACTATCTATTCCTATAAATAGGAAATTAAAATGCTTTTCCACTCATTTTCCATCATCCATTTTAGGGTTCAGACATATTAGGTAGGATACAATGTATCTACCTTATATTCCATCTTTCTTCTAAAAAATTCATCTAAAATCCTCTTTGAATTCACTTAAAAATAGTTTACCTTGAATTTTGTGCCACCAGCTCATCAACCTTATCTTCCACCTGATTCATAATTTTCAAGAAAATAAACTTGTTAGCTCAATTTCATCAAATTCATGATCTTTCAAATAATGCAGTAGCTTGGCATTATGAATCTTTTGATGCTCAACACATACTGCATTTCTGAACATCTACTATAATATTACTCGACATCAACTAAATTTTACTTGTGCTTGACATCCATTAAAATTTACTTAGCATCCATTGTTCTACTTGGGATACACTAGAATTTTGTTTTACTCAACTCCAACTGACTTTTTGCTCAGCTTGTAGTAACTTTTCTCAGCACCTACTATCTATTCGGTCAAGCTTGACAAAAAAACTTTTTGTAACTTGTTCTTTTAAAATTTCAAGCGTAACTAGTCTTTATAACCATAAGTAGATTATCAATACATCATGTCATCATTGTCTTAATTGATCCTTGTACTTCATTATATAATCATAACTCAACCTTTCCTCTAGGTGCTATTGTTACATCTTATTGATCAAATCCTCTTCATCAATCAACTAAGTGATAGTACTTGAATCTACTTGAATCTTATAAGCAATTGTCTTGTGGGAAAATAGTGGGTTTGACATCAGTGACAAAATAATGATTGAAATACATAGTCTTTTTCAATGATATCCCTTTTTCAATAATCTCTTTCAGCAATGATCTTTTCAATTAGATCTCAACATAATGTGGGGTTGATAGGTCTCTATTTTTGTCTAAATGGCTTGACATTTTCTCTTGGTGGAATAAAATGTTGAAACATGTCTTCCCTATAAGCCTTAAGGTCATGATATGATCATGAAAAAACATTTTTAAATTTCACTAGCAAATCAATCAAAGACTTTCTAATGGTAGGATATAGAGTCTTACCTACGTACACCTTCTTGAGAGACTCAACTATTCCAAGGTTCACTTCTTTAAGCTCATTTGGTTTCTTGTCTTTAGCCTCTAGGTGGACCCTTTCTTGGTTATCAAAGACACTCTTCAGTAATACCAATCCTTTAGGAACCTTTTTTGTCTTCAGTTGCAAGATCTCTTGGCCAAAAATGGTATCCCTCCCATCTATGTTCTCAACCAATGTGTTTTAGTCCAAATCTTGGCCATGGTATTTTTCCTCTTTTAAAAGAATAATCAAAATATCTTTATCATCCTCAAATACCTTCTAGTTCTCTATGTTGTCAAGAATTGATTGTCTATTCTGCATTTCAATCTTTGAACAATAGCAAATGATATATCATCATGCTTGAGGTCTATATTAACTAGAAGAACAACCATTTTATTATTACTTCTGTCCATCCAAGAGATTCCAAAAGCATCAAATGTTTCAATTTGATCCCATACAATATTTATCTATTATTTCAACCTCTTGTTCTTTGATGCATATATCTTCTTAATCTAAGACACAACTAATTTAGAATCACCAATAACGTGTAACTTTTTAATACCATGATTTTCTACCACTTTTAACCTAAGTAAAAGTGTTGCATACTCTACTATGTTATTTGTACAAGTAAAATTTAGGGTAAATGAATATCTAAATGTGTTCTTCTTTGGAGAGATAAAGACTACTCCAGCCCAAAGATTTAGTGAATTCTTGAATGATAATCTTAGCTCTAAAAGAATTTACTTCTATATCTAGAAAACAAGTAGAGTTTGTATCAATGTTATCCTCAATCATGTGAATAAATATTGGTTTTCTAGTAACCTTGATGAATTAATCCTCCATGTGAAATGTAGAAAAAGATAAGTCACATATAGGCTACCCACCATTTCAATACTCCACTTTCTTGAGAGAAACATTCCATATTGGGGAGGAATTTCAACTACTAGGAAAGTCATAGTCAGGTCAACATGAGGACAAGCATCTCATCTAAATGACAATACATTAATTATACCTATAATAGGGACCTCTCTAGCATTCATGGCTCTACTCCTATCCTATTTTATATCCACCTCTAGACCAATGGCTTCCATGAAATTAAAGGGCATGATAGTATTAGAGGCTCATAAGTCAATCACACAATTTTTAAAGGTCTTTCCATTTATAATTAGGCTAAGGAAAAAAGGGTCAATATTTTCTATTTAAACTGTAGAAGAATTCTCCAATTATAATTGATGTATTTGGCACATGACTCCTTTTTCATCCTTCTCTTTTACTGCAAGTTGTACCTCCTACCCTAATGATGACTCTCTTTCAATGATATTACTCATTCTAATCCCCCCAACCGAAAAAGGGCTTTAAACTTATGTTCCTCTATCCTAAACATTTTAGATAAAGGGACTTAATAGTAATCTATGATAACATGTAAATCATGTCAATGGGATCATAAATAATAGGTTTGCATAGATTAACTTTTGTTTCTTGTACTTGAATAATAGGCTCCTCCACCTATCTAGTAGTATCAAGATTTGACTTATTTTCTTTTATGCTTCTCTTGACTGTCTCTACACCTTGAACTTGCACTTTCTTCTTTGGTTCCCACTTCTTGGCCTTACTATCCTTGATCTTTACTACCACTTGATTCTCTTCTTTTTGGCCATCTTTCGTAATATGGGTTATGTCCTTAATGAAAATACCAACTACTTCCTAACAACATTGTTCACTTTCCTATTCCTCAAATTATAGGTGTCATGAACTTGATCCACCATTTCATTAGTAGTTCTATCAATTTATTCTTTGGATGGTTTTCTTAAATTCATATTCTCAACATTTGACATCATGTTGCACATCTTATCTTCATCTTGATTTTCATCGTCTAAAAATACTTATTGATGGTGTAACTAATATATGCTTCTCTGATTACCAACATCAATCTTAGATTCTTTCTAACCAAAATTTTCACAATTATCACATAAATTAATCATATTACATGCCACATCATCATGGATCTTTTTCTTCATTCTTTAGGCTATGTTTTCTAATTTGTAGAGAAAGAATGAGCAACACAATAGTTAGGAGAATGAGGGGATTGGAAAATGATGCATGAAGACATTTCTTCCATCATATTTTAAGAATTTCTCTACAATGGATCTTTTTCTTTTCTTCTCACTTGTGCCTTGGGAAAGGTTAGGAGTGAACTTTCCATCCTTCCACTATGTGTTATAGGGATAAATATGTTGGAAATGATTTAGAATAACTGAGGGGGTGGGGGGTGAATCAATTAGTCAAGGTCCAAATGTCTTAATAAAACTTTTTCACTAAGTATAGTGAGCCCTTTAAACATTTCATCCATCCAAGCTAAACATTCTAACTAGTAAGTTACTATTAAATCAACATGCAACAATAAGACATGAAATATCAACACATAACATAGTGATTTATGTGGAAACTCAGTTTTGGAAAAACCACTAGTAACATGCTACTTCTTTCTCACTCTTTGGAAGTGATGCCTTGTGAAAGGCCTACCTTATTAAAGGCTACAACACACACTGTTAAATGTGACCCAGTTAAGGGATTTCAATCAGTCTATCAAGAGTGAGCTTGGTTAAAGGATTTTACAATATTCACTTAGAATGCCACCCTATTAAAGTATTTTCAAATGGCTACTAAAACAACCTTTGTCCAAAGGATTTTCCCTAACTAATGCAATTGCTAGAGAGTATTTGTAAGAATTTGTCTTAGGCCAGAATTCACACACAAGCACACAGTAGAAAAAAATAGATAGAGTATGATCAGAATGATGATATTCATTCAATAATTGGATACAAGATTACACTAGGAGTGCCTGAATATAAAGGCCTCAAGAGAGGTTCTAGAATGCATAGAAATCAGCACCATGATATGTCATACAACTAGGCACATCTCCAATAGATATGGATTATCCTCCATTAAACACGAGATTAAGTGTGATGATGTGAGGATAAGCCTACAATGGTGTAGCACACAAATCAGTGGAGTAGACAACATGTGCTAAATAAGGAGTGCAGATAACTGTGTTGTCATCATGATAACTCAGCGAATGATGCATGCTCTTGTGTTGTAGACACAATGTGCATAATTAGAGTTGCGTAACTCAATGAGAGTTCACAAATCCTAAGTGTCTCATCTAAAATAATAATAAAATAATGCAAAATAATTAAATAATGCATTAACCTAAGTAAAACTTAAGTAAGTGTAATAAGTAAATACTTATTTACACCAACACCCCCCCTTAAGTGCAAGTTATGGGAATGCCCTTAAGCTTATGAACTCTAGGATGAAATGCAATATGAGTCCTGGCTACTAGGCCATGTTAGGTACCCATGTACATAAAGATATGCATCTCCCATAAAGTTGGGAAAGAGGGAAAACCTCATGGGAAAAACCCTCCCCCAAAAAGAGAGATAAAGAAGGATGCATGGATGGATGAAGTAATCAAGACCCCCCCATTATGACATAGATCTAGTATATACATAATAAAATGATGAGAAGAGGTAGAGAGATAGGATGGGCTCCCCCCCCACCCAAAGAAGAATGCCAAACAATGACTACTCCAATGAAGAAGCTAATCTAAGACTGCAAAATACTGTTCCTCCCCTTAGGAAGAAACAATGCTAAGGGTACAAATGAGATGCTTCCACTATGTGTGGAAAGAATCCCATGAATGAGTGATGTATTTGAAACTTGCTCAACTGGTTGAAGAACCTATCCCAAAGAACTGTCTATCCCTACAACTGATGAAGAACCCTGCTGCAACTGTTGATCATAAGTATCCACAATCACTTCAACTTGTGATGATTGATCCTATAGAGAATGAACAAGAGAGTTAGATGGGACCCTCATGAAAATTGAAGAAGGTAATTCTACATCAAGAAGAAGAGGCAGATCATGAATACTATCCCCCAAATCTATCACTAAACCTGTATCTGGAAGACTATATGTACCCTGTTGTTCTAGACCTATCACTGTGGCAATGTATGCATGCAGACTGAACTGATGAAGTGACCTCTCATTGTATCTATTGATAGAAATCCACATGTCTAAATCTATTGAATCACTATCACTGGTGTCACTATCAGTATCCACACTATATGATGTACAAAGAGAACTAGAGGACAAGCTTGGAGAACTTCCCGCAAAATGTACATCCTTCTCCACAAATATCTGATGTGTCTTAAGATCTAGAAGTCTGTATGCCTTCACACTATCTTCATAACCAATGAAGGTACAAGGCCAAGATTTCTATGCCTTTCATCCCTTGGAAGATCTATTTGCCCATGTAGGACAATCGAAGACTTTGAAGTGTGTCACAATAGGTGTTTTGTCACACCATGCCTCAAAAGGAGTTTTTCCATTTAAGGCTAGATGAGGAGAACAATTAAGAATGTGAGTGGCACTTGAGATTTCTTTGACTTCTAATGATGGATCTAGATACTTGGCATGAATCATGCAACTTGCCATAGACTTAAGAGTTCTAATCCTCAAAGCTACAACATCTGTCTTATGTGGACTAAATGTTGAAGGAGTTTGAAGATCAATTCCCTCATGTCTACAAAATTCCATAAGTCTTCCATTCACATCCATGTTTCCATTTTCCATGCAGAGTATTTTGATGGCTTTCCTAGATTTTTATTCAACATGAGCCTTGAAGTCTAGAAATGTGTCCAACACTTCATTCTTACTATATAGAAAGTAGACCCAAGTGAAGTAGACCCAAGTGAACCTTGAAAAGTCTTCAACAAAGGTAAGTATGTAGCAACCCTGATTGAATGCAAAAGGACTTGCTAATACCATGTGAACCATTTGTAGAACACCTGTGGCTCTAGAAGACTTCCCTCTTTATAACTTCCCCTCTGGATGAATATCCACTAAATTTTTTGAGCATTTACCCTTAGAAAAGTTGATTTTAGGTAGACCTTTCACCATTTGGTATGTGTAAAGTTGTTGAAGATAGCGTTAGTCAAGATGACCATACCACTCATGCCATAATTGCATGTTTGAATTTGATTGAGTTAACAAGGCCTTTGAAGAATATTTGGGTACAAAGTGTGAGAAAGAGTACAACCTCTTGTGATCATTCACTTTGCCCACTACAACCAAGGAATCATCTTTAAGACTGTGTACTTTTACTAAGTCTAGAAGGAACTCAACTCTATGTCCATCTCCAAGGTGAGTGATTTGGTAGATTGAGAGGAGATTCAAACTTAGGTTTGGAACATAGAGAACCTCTTAAAACTCTTCATTTTCCATTTCCATGTTTCCTTTTCCTTCAACTTCCATTTTGCTATCATTCCCCATGAAGATGTGTGATACCTTTGAGTGATTCAATGAAGAAAAATCCTCTCTTGAAGAACCCATATGATATAGGCACCTGAGTCAAATATCCATTCCTTTGAAGAGTTTGCATTCACCATGAGTGCTTTCCCTTTTCCCTTTGAATTTGAAGATGATCCTTTGTCCTTACAAGCATTAGGCAATGGAACATTATGTTTCTTCATGATGTGAGTCAACTCATCAATCTATTTGATATAACACTCATGTTCTTCATGACTCGGTTTCTTGCAATAAGCACACTTCTTCTTATCCTTATTGTTGTCCCCTTTCTTGTTGGAATTTGAGGACTTGCCTTGTTGATTAGATTGAGGTGTTTTCTTTTTTGCATCCTTAGATTTGTCTTTCTTCCATTTCTTCTTACCCTATCCTTTATTTGAAGACTATCTAGCTAAATTTTGAGAACCCTCATTGTCCACCAATACTTTGGACTGAGGTGATTTGAGAATCCTCATTGTTTTCAACTTCTTTTCTTCATCATCCAATAATTTAGCATATTCATCAAAAGTGACTTTCTTGTAGGCAGACCCTAAGGTAGTCTTTGAGGTGTTAAAAGAAGATATAAATGTGGAATATTCTGAAGGTAGCTTGTTATGTATGAGATAGATCAGTTTGTCATCTTTGATAGAACTCCCACAATCAGTAAGCTTTGTCCTTAATTCATTCACCTTAATGATGAAGTCCTATATTGAGTCATACAACTTAGGATCTAAGGAAACAAGCTCATCTTCAATCTTAAACACATCCTCTTCAGACATTTTACCATAAAGGCTTTTGAGGGTATCCCAAGCTTCCTTGGATGTAGTACATTTATTAATTTGATACATGATTTTATCATCTACGCCAAAACATATATCACCTAGGGCTTTCCTATCCATGGCTACCCAATTTTAAATATCACTAGAAAAGATATTATCATCTACTAGTTTAGGAAGAGTACCATCTACATATTGTGAAACTCCATTATGCATTAAGTGATACAAAATTTTGATTGACCACGAAGCATAGTTATGAGGAGTTAATTTAGGAAACTTAAAGTTGCCCATAATACAGAAAATGAAAGAAAATTACAAAAAAGAGAGAACACAACACCAAAAACACCCCCCCTTTTCACTAAATCAAGAAACACCCCCAAAAGAGATGCTTTGGGCACTTTATCAGTAGTGCGATTACAATGTGCCACTTGCCAATTTTGGCCTTGGTGGACTTCTAATTTTTCTTGTTACAACCTCTGAATAGAGTACAAATCTAAAACTTTACAATGTGCTACAATTTTGAAGCATTACAAAGAAAAGAAAGGCCCTATTTCTGAAAGTGACAATTTTTTCCACACAACACTACAATTTGATCCTAGATCTAGAAAGTAGACAAAAAATAATGCACTTTTAAAAAAAACAAAACTTGTTTTCAACACTAGATGTGCCCATATAGAGCGTTTGAAGTTGCAAAATGCAAGATTATCGAGATATAGTCACCAAAAAATGCAATTTCTAAACAATTCGTCTACCAAAACTAGAAACTAGCTACAATTTTACCCAATTTCAAAAAAAATTGCACCTGATTTGGAGTCCAGATGTGCGAGTTATGGCCTCTTGAAGTCGGATTGAAAAAACCAAAATCAATTTGGTGAGAGGTTGCACCAGCAAAAGATGGGGTTAAATTTGATGGTCATATGACCGTCATAGTAATTATAATTTTGCCTATTCTGACATCTAGATGGGCATCAATTTTAGGCACATGCACTGGATGATGTCAACAAAATTTCACATCTTAATGATGTGGTATGTCGTACCATACAAATATGTATGGACTATCAATGTGTCCGCTGACTGTATGTTGACGTGGGTTGATAGGGATGTGACTAGACTCTACTGTCTGATGAGGTGGCAAGGTCAGCTGACGTGGCACTGCATTGGCAGATGTCCATGTGTACTCTGCGTGAGCTAATTCATGGACAATGCATGTCCAGGGTAGGTTCATCCTGTGCTCACCGCGTGGCACACTCTGTGTGCGGATCTGCAGTTGCCAGAAAGCGTTGCCAGGATGCTAGAGTCACTGCTAAATTCATGCTAACATTGTCAGATTAGTGGGAATGATCCAACATGCACTATGCTTTGTTTTGCATAGTTATATAAAAACAAACTCCCATGACCATAAGAAGAAATAGCAAGAATTCCTCTAGATTGCAGGGAAAGGAATGAGGCTGCCAGTGTGTAAATTTTGATACCGAGATCTGTGCCAGATTTCGTCGATTGTGTGGGAAATTTGCTGGGGTAGTTTGTTGCAGATTTCACAGTGTACAACCTGTGAGTTAAATAAAATATTCCTTGTGATTAAATAATAAAATCCCACCAAATAACAAAGAGCCGAGCTGGGGTGTCAATGCCCAGTTCGGCCAAAATATTTTCTCTGCATGTAGAACTACAGAAAAAATAATTTCAAAAAATTCTAAAAATACTCAAAATTGCAAAGACAAAATTGAATAAAGATCTGAACATTAAATAATCAGATCAAATAAAATGACCATACCCAATTGCAAATCGGGGCCTTCGGGTGTCAGTTTGCAAAAAAAATTTGCCTCTTGATCAACTTTCACTTAATATAGGCAAGTTTATAGTTGATCTTCACCGAATCGATGCTCCAGATGCAATGGTGAGGTCAGATCTAGCTCTAGACACTCCCAATTTTTGTGGATCCTCTAAGATCATGTCGAGGTGCTAAAGCATGAACGGTCTCAAACAGCTGTGTGATGAGAACCCTCCTTGGCTCTAATACCATGTAAGAATTTAGCTTAGGCTAGAATTCACCCAAGAACTAAAGAACTCAACACAAGCACACAGTAGACCAAAATAGATAGAGTATGATCAGAATGACGATATTCATTCAATAATTGGATACAAGAGTACACTAGGAGTGCCTGAATATAAAGGCCTCAAGAGAGCTTCTAGAATGCATAGAAGTTAGCACCATGATATGTCATAAACCTAGGCATGTGTCCACCAGATATGGATTATCCTCCATTAAGCATGGGATTAAGTGCGATGATGTGAGGATAAGCCTACAATGGTGTAGCATGCAAATTAGTGGAGTAGACAACATGCGCTAAATAAGGAGTGAGGATAACTGTGTTGTCATCATGACAACTCAGTGAATGATGCATACTTCTATGTTGTAGACACCATATGCATAATTAGAGTTGCGTAACTCAATGAGAGTTCACAACTCCTAAGTGTCTCACCTAAAATAATAATAATAAATGAAAAATAATTAAATAATGCATTAACCTAAGTAAAACTTAAGTAAGTGTAATAAGTAAATACTTATTTACACCAACAGTATTCAATAAGGGCTTTTCACCTAATAAGACTTACAACTTAGCTTGTAGATTTTAGATCTCAATTCAATTCACAATTCTACTTGGCTTTCAGTCACTGTAGCTTTGACATATTGTCCACTCCTCAAGATTCCATCTCCATGAGTCTCCTTGCTCGTTGTTCCAATGTAGTCACTCTTGTGGTCACTTAACAAAGAAAATTCATTGTACTTTGTTCTTCCTTCTTAATGCCTTCTCCTTGACACTACACACTCTTACCTCCCACTTACTTTTCTTCATGACCAAAAACTCCTTAAGTAGGAATTTGGAATACTTTTCTCACTCTAATTTCCCTCACTTAGATTAGGGTTTGAATTGATTAGGTCAGATACAATGTATCTACCCTTTATCTTGTTTCTTCTAGAAAATTCATGTAGAATCCACTTGCATTCACCCAAAAATGGTTAACCTCAAATTTGGTACCACCAGCTCATCATCCTTATCTTCCACCTGGTTCACAAAATTCAAGATAACAAACTTGTTGGCTTAGATCTGGAAAATCTTTGACTTTTCAAATAATTCAGTAGCTCAAGACTTATTTACTTTTTGATGCTCAACACATACTATATTACTTGGCACCTACTATGGATTCACTTGACACTAACTAAATTTTACTAATTCTCAACACCTATTACATTTTTCTCGACACCAAGTTACTTATCGAACACTAGATTTTGTATTTACTCGACACTAAATGTTAATCTGCTTGGCACACACTATAGACTTTGTTTAGGCTTTGCAGGCAGTCTTTGTTATAACTTGTTATTCTAAAGTTTCTAAGTGTAGCCACCCTTTGTATCTTCAAGTATATTATCAATACATTATTTTACCGTTGTCTTATCTAATCCTTGTACTTCATTACAAAATCATAACTCAACCTTTCCTCTAGATACTGTTGTTACCTCTTATTGATTAAATTCTCTTCATCAATCAACTAAGTGAGAGTATTTGGATCTTATAAGAAATTGTCATTCCAATAGGTTTGACATTAGTGACAAAACAATGATTGAAAACATACATCAATAATCTCCCTTTTTCAACAATGATCTTTTCAATCAGATCTCAACAATCTCCCCCTTTGGCATTGATGGAAAACCAAATTGATCAACCAAGTTACCTACAAATGAACTAAGCTAAATCAGTAAGGCCAAATGCCAAAAAGAAAATCTTGTTCTTTCTTTCAACATTCTTACTATCATTCTTCATATTACTCCCTCTTACAAGATAGATCTTTATCCTAAACTTGTTTCTGCTAACTCCCTCTAAGTTCTTGATTTTCTCCCTCTTAGCTACTTCTTCTTTTTGATCAAAGCTAAACTTCTCTTGTTATTAGCTTGGCTATCTTGTTGTTTCACTTATCTTGTTGTTTCTCCTTCTCTTCCTATTCTTTCTACTATTTCTCCTTCAATAGTTCTCCCTCTATTTGATCCTATAGATTTGATCAGTTTCTACTATTTCTCCCTCTTTGAAAACAATGTCAAAGAGATATTATCTCAATATTTTAATCATGTAAATGCAACATTTTTAGTAACTCCAGTTTCTCAATCTATCACCTGGCTTGTGACTATTTTAGAATTTTAGCACTTTGATTACTCCAGGCAAGACCTAAAGTAAGTATCCTCTACATCAATTTATATCATTCACCAGTTAACCTATTTGATGTAGGGTAGTCTTGTTTTTGCTTAAATAGCCTTAGATAGGGGAATCACCCCTAACTTACCTCTAAGATATTCAAATGCATCTTTAGGTAATGGTTTTGTTAAGATGTCAACAATTTGTTCCTTTGAATTAACATATTTGATGCAGGAGCATCTACAGGTATAAGAGCAATCCTATGTCACCCAACAAAATGTACTTAGACTTAGTTTTTGTTTCACGTGTTTTCATTTTTGGATACCCATTTGGGTCAAATAAAGGTTCCAACTCTCTCAGTTCCACTATTAGTTTTCTAGGTTAGAGTATTTGAGCACCTTGGGATATATGTAAATGCCATAAAAATAGGAGTATGTAATTGAGCCATCATTTTGCTAAACTAGAAGGTGTAAATGGGTCAAATGATTTTAATTGTAATTTAGAGCATTCTAGAAAAAGAATTAGGTCAAAAGTCACCATGGTTTGAAAGTTATTGCAGTTTTTTGGTTTCTAGAGACCTCCTAAGAATGCTTCAAAGTTAGGTTAGAGGCATTAAATGACCTCAAACAAGGCTGAAAAATGGGGGATGAGCTAAGCTTGTACATAGGGCTATAGATCACTTTGAGATCTTTCTAGAAATGTAAACAGTTCATCAATTGGAGCTACGGTTCAAAATTATGCCTCCTAGAAGTTCGATTACCATTTCTGGATTCTTCTAGTTTTGTGCCGACTTCTAATGTGGCTTCTAGAGCCTTCTATTTGGTCGGTGGATGCCAACTAGCACTTTCTAGAATGTATTCCTAATCCTTAACCCTTTGGGGTTTATTTAAGGATATTTCTAGCATTGTAAAAGGCAATTCGGAGTGGAGTTTGAGAGAAGGTAGAGGGAGAAGAAGTTATCTCTAGATTTGTTCTATTGTAAGCCCATAGGGCATGTGTAGAAGTCTATTTTCTCTATACTAAATGTATTAGCATATTTTCATAGTTAATAAAATTTTTCCTTTCTTATTGTGTCCATTTTGTGCTTGGGTCATGTCCCCATCAAGAAGTAAATCTAAAAATTTTCCCTTTCTTGTTGTGTCCATTCTGTGCTTGGGTCGTGTACCCATCAAGTGGTATCAGAGCCAGTTTCCCTGAGTGTGTAGATAAAGTGCCAACTGTAAGGTAGTTTGCACTAGGACTATGTGGTTGTGGGTTTGAAGATGCCTCCACGAAGAGAGCATTGTGGAAGGGCCAAAGCTATTAATCCTGAGGATGTTAGAGCCCTCCAAAGGCAATTCCAAGCATTGTAGGAGGAGCTCCGTAGGGGAGAAAATGTTACTGCAGGTGACAAAAGTTAGGATGACAATGAAGAAGAATTTGGACCAGAAGAGGAAGTAGACGTGGAAGTTTTGAATTAGGAAGAGGAAAGCCTTTTTAGGGCCATTACTAAGATTGGAAAAAGACCTACAATTGATGTGGGTGTATTTTCAAAAAATTTGAAACTAGATGAGTTGATCGAATGGATCAATGAACTAGAGGAGTACTTTAAATATGAGGATATCAAGGATCTAGATAGGGTTAAGTTTGCAAAGGCCAAACGTAAAGGCCATGCAAAGATCTGGTGGCAAGAGGTTCAATTGAAAAGAAATAGAAGAGGAAAGGATAAGATCACAAGGTGGGATTGTATGGTGGACAAATTGAAGAAGTAGTTCATTCCTGTTGACTATGAGCTTGATCTATTTAAGAAGATGCATGGGTTGAAGCAAGTAGGAAGATCAATCTAGGAATATATGGAGGAGTTTTACTAACTTCTAATTAGAGCAGGGCATGCAGAAGCAAATAAGGAGAAGGTTTCTTGTTATATCAGTGGGTTGCAACCTAGCATCCAGTAGGAATTAATTCTGGTAAGAATGACCAGCGTTGAAGAAGCATACTAGTTTGCACTACGAGTTGAAGAAAAGCTAAATAAAAATTTTGAAGGGAGACAAAGAGGGTGCGATCAAGGAGGAAGGGGTAGTGGTAGTTCATCTGGAGGTTAAAATGAGACCCAAAAGAAAAATGAAGATGTGGGTACTAGCAAGAACTAGAGGAATGAGGGTTTCAACCGCTCCCATGATCAAGACTTTGGAAATCAGAGAGGAAGAGGTAGAGGATGTGGACAAGGAAGAGGAGGCTTCTATGGTACTTGTTTCCATTTCAATGAAGAAGGTCATCGTGCCTTTGAATGCCCTCAATGTCAAGGAAGGACAAATAGGAGAACTGAAGGCCAAGCTAGGGTTGCTCATGTGGATGAGGATACATAATCATCACATTCAAAGGATGCAGAAAGAGGAGAGACTTTAGTAAATGAAAGGGTACTACTAAGTGGTGAGATTGAACTAGGACAAAGGAGGAGTTTATTTTGTACCAGGTGCAAGTGTGAGGATAAATGTTGTGATGTGATCATTGATGGTAGTAGCACTGATAACTTGGTATGAGAGGATATGGTCTCTAAGCTGAAGCTCAAGAGGGAGAAACACCCCCAGCCCTATCAGATCACTTGGGTGAAGGATGATCATAAGGTCCTGGTAAGTGAACAATTTTTAGTGAAGTTCAAAATTGGGACTTACCATGATGAAGTTCTCTATGATATTATTCCAATGGATGTTTTCCATCTATTGTTGGGTAGACCGTGGTAGTTTGACAAGCATGTAGTACATGATGGTCATGCAAACACATACTCTCTAAAAAAGGATAGAGTTCACCAAAAATTGAAGCCCATGAAGAAGGAAGGTGAAAAGATATGTAGCAATGCTAGGATTTTTCTTGTTGATGGAAGGAAGTTTTTAGACGGCATGAAACATCAGCGTATGTGTTATGCTTTGATTCATAGAAAAGATAAGGAAGGTAGTCGTGAAATACCATTTGAAGTTTCAAATTTATTAGGTGAGTTTGGAGATGTCATCTCTGATAATGTTCTAGAAGGATTGCTACTGATAAGGAAAATCAGTCATCAGATAGATTTAATCCCAGGAGCTAGTTTGCCTAACAAGGTTGCTCATAGGATGACTCCTACTGAAACTAAGGAGCTAAAAAAACAAGTTTAAGAGCTATTGAGGAAGGCTTTTATTCGAGAGAGCTTGAGTCCATGTGTAGTACCTATAGTACTGACACCAAAGAAGGATGGAGAGTGGATAATGTGTATAGACTCTCAAGCTATAAATAGGATAACCATCAAGTATCAGTTTCCTTTCCCAAGGATGGATGATCTTATGGACTGTTTGAGTGGAGCTCAGTACTTCACAAAGATAGATCTCAAGAGTGACTATCACCAGATACAAATAAGAGAAGGAGATGAGTGGAAAACTACCTTCAAGACCAAGGAGGGTCTTTATGAGTGGTTAGTCATGCCCTTTGGATTGACGAATGCCCCAAGCACCTTCATGTGACTTATGAATGAGGTACTTAAGAAGTTCTTGGGAAAATTTGTTATTGTTTATTTGGATAATATTTTAATTTTTAGCAAGACTTTGGAAGAACATTTATTGCATATTCATAGTGTCCTTGAAAGGTTAAGGGAAGAGAAATTGTTAATTAATCTAAAGAAGTGTATCTTTGCAAAAAGGGAGTTAGTCTACTTGGGGTTTGTTATATCACCTGAAGGTCTTAAAATGGATCCAAAGAAGGTAAAAGCCATCTTGGAATGGCCTACTCCAAGGTCTGCTACTAAGGTGAGATCATTTCATGGACTGGTTATTTTCTTTAAGAAATTCATTAAGAATTTCAGTGGCATATGTGCACCCTTGACTAACACAATAAGATGGGATAGAAAAGAGTTCAAGTGGACTGCAACAACTGCAAGAAGTTTTGAATTGTTGAAGAAGAAGGTGACAGAACAACCTATGTTGGCACTTTCAAATTTTAGAAAGATGTTCTAGGTGGATTGTGATGCTAGTGGCAGTACTATTGGAGCTGTATTGAGCCAAGAAGGTAAGCCTATTGCATATTTTAGTGAAAAATTGAATGATGCGAAGAAGAAGTATTCTATTTATGATCAAGAGTTCTATGCAATAGTTTAGGTCTTAAAGAAATGGAGACATTATTTATTGCCAAAGGAATTTGTTTTATATACTGATCACTAGGACTTACAATACCTAAATAGCCAAGGTAAATTGAACCAGAGGCATATGAAGTGGGTAGAGTTCTTGCAGAGCTATACATTTGTGTTAAAGCATAGAAGTGGAAAATCTAATAGGGTTGCAGATGCATTAAGCAGGAGGCAGTTATTGCTTATAGTAATGCAGGTTGAAGTAGTTGGGTTTGATGAACTCAAGAATCTGTACCCTAAGGATCCTGATTTTGTTGGAGCATGGAAAGCTTGTAAAGAGCCTTCTGCTGTAGACAGAACCAAGTGGCTATACTATTTGATTTAGGATGGTATGTTGTTCAAGGGCAGCCAATTATGCATTCCAAGGAGTTCCATGAGGGAAAATTCGATTAAGGAGAAGCATAGTGGAGGGATGGCAAGACATTTTGGTCAAGACAAGACCATTGCCATTCTTAGAGAACATTATTTTTGGCCTCAGATATCACAAGATGTGAAGAAGTTCGTACAAAGTTGTCAAGTTTGTCAAGTGGCCAAGGGATTTAGTCTTAATATTGGACTATATCAGCCATTTCCTGTTCCATCGAAGCCATGGGAGGACATAAGTATGGATTTCATTCTTGGATTGCCGAGGACACAAAGGGGTAATGACTCAGTATTTGTGGTGGTTGATAGGTTCTCCAAAATGGCACATTTTATTCCTTGCCACATAACTCATGATGCTGTCCATATTGCAGACTTGTTTTTCAGAGAGGTAGTGAGACTACATGGTCTCCATATTTTTGGAGGACATTGTTGAAGAAGTTGAGAATAGACTTGAAATTCAATTCCACACATCACCTGCAAACTGATGGTCAAACTAAAGTGGTAAATAGAAGTTTGGACAATTTGCTGAGATGTTTAGTTGGGGATAAGCCAAAGGAATGGGATTTGATTCTACCACAAGTAGAATTTTCTTACAATAACTATATAAATAGGAGTACTGAAAAATCACCATTCCAAATTGTATATGGAAATAGCCCAAGGACTGCACCAAAATTAAGGAAGATAGAGCAAGGGGAGAGGACAAGTGATGAAGTAGAAGAGTTTGTTGAACATATCAAGCACCTACATGAGGAGGTCCAGGCACACATTACCAAGATGAGTCAATAGTATAAAGCTAGGGCTGATCAAAGGAGAAGACATAAGGAGTTCCAAGTAGGGGATCTAGTCATGGTACACTTAAGAAAAGAAAGATTTCTAGTAGGTACTTACAACAAGCTAAAGATGAAGAAATTTGGCCCCTATAAAATTTTGAAGAAACATGACTCAGGAAATGCATATGAGGTGGAGTTACCAGATGGAATTCACATTTCTCCTATCTTCAACATTGCAGACTTAACAGAATATCATGATGATGGTGCAAATGAGGAGCTAATGTTAGAGCCATGTTTGATTCCTAGTTCTAAGAAGGAGGAGATAGAAGATATTCTAGATCATCGTGTGGGCAAGTGTACCATAAATAGGTAGTATGAAGAGTATTTGGTTAAGTGGAAAGGTTGATCGATCGAGGACTCAACCTAGATATCAGCAGCTAAGGTTTCCCATTTGGGATTTCCTCTACCATCCATAAAGTGATAGGGTCACTTTTCAATCTACCTTGGGTGTCTGATGCAGGAGCATCTAGAGGTATAAGAGCAATCTTGTGTCACCCAAAAAAATATACTTAGACTTAGTTTTTGTTTCATGTGTTTTCATTTCTAGATACCCATTTGGGTCAAATAAAGGTTCCAACTCTCTCAATTCTACTATTAGTGTTCTAGGTTAGAGTATTTGAGTACCTTGGGATACGTGTAAATGCCAAAAAATAAGAGTATGTAATTGAGCCATCATTTTAGTAAACTAGAAGGTGTAAATGGGTTAGATAATTGTAATTGTAATTGTAATTTAGAGCATTCTAGAAAAAGAATCAGGTCAAAAGTCACCACGGTTTGAAAGTTATTGCAGTTTTTCAGTTTTTGGAGACCTCCTAAGAATGCTTCAAACTCAAGTTATGGGCATTAAATGGCCTCAAATAGGGATGAAAAATGGGGGGACGAGTAAAGCTAGTCCATAGGGCTATAGAGCACTTCAAGAGCTTTCCAAAAATGTAAACGGTTCATCAATCAGAGCTACGGTTCAAAAGTTATGCCTCCCAAAAGTTCGGTTACCATTTTTGGATTCTTCTCATTTTGCGCCAACTTCTAACATGGCTTTTGGAGCCTTCTATTTGGTCGGTGGATGCCAACTAGAACTTTCTAGAATGTATTCCTAGACGTTAACGCTTTGGGGTCTATTTAAGGATATTTCTGGCATTGTAAAAGACAGTTCGGAGTGGAGTTTGAGAGAAGGTACTGGTAGAAGAAGTTATCTCTAGATTTGTACTATTGTAAGCCCATAGGGCATGTGTAGAAGTCTATTTTCTCTGTACTGAATGTATTACCATATTTTCATAGTTAATAAATTTTCCCTTTCCTGTTGTGTCCATTCTGTGCTTGGGTCGTGTCCCTATCAAGAAGTAAATCTGAAAATTTTCCCTTTCCTGTTGTGTCCATTCTGTGCTTGGGTCATGTCCCCATCAATATTCCATCTTCACCTATTTGTTTTCAACTAGCTCTCTTACATAATGATATTTGATTTCTATGTGCTTTGTCTTGGCATACATCACTAGGTTCTTTGATATGTTAATGGCACTTGTGTTATCATAAAAAAGTATCATAGGTTCAGTTATTTCTTCCTTCATACCTTTAAGAAGATGTTTAATCCATACAATATTGGTGCAGTTGATGGTAGAAACAACATATTCTACTTTAGCTATGGATTGTGAGGTACAACTTTGCTTTTTACTAGTCCAAGTAACTAGTCTTCAGCCTAAAAAGAGTGCTCCTCCACTAGTTCTTTTTATGTCATCTATATTTCCTCCCCAATCTACATGAGTGTAGGTTTTCAACTCAAATTTTTTAGTCCTCTTATATTATAGGCCAAAGGCATCTGTTCTTTTAAGGTATCTCATGATTCTCTTTACTACCATAAGATGATTTTCTCTTGGATTTGTAGAAAATCTTGCAACTATACCAATAGATAATGCTATATCAGGTTTGCTATGGACAACATATTGTAACTTACCAATCATTGACTTGTATACTGTCTAATTCACTTTAATTGATTCATCATTCTTTGATAACTTATGTCCTATTATCATAGGAGTACTAATAGGTTTTGAGTCTTCCAGTCCAAAAAAAATTAGTATCTCCTTGATCTACTTTGGTTGGGTAACAAATATGCCATGCTTCAGTTGGTAGACTTGTAATCCAACAAAGAACTTGATTTTACCAAACATTGACATCTCAAACTCATGTTTCATCTGATTGGAAAATTTCTTGCATAGTGCATCTTTACCTCCAATTATTATGTCATCAACAAATATTTTTTATAATAGTATGTCCTTACCATTTTCTATTTTGATGTATAGACTATTTTTATCATTAGTTCTTTCAAATCCAATCTTCACAAGATATTTGTGAAGTCTCTCATACGATGCTCTTGGTGCTTGTTTCAACCCATAGAGTACTTTATGTAGTTTGCACACCATATCCTTGCTGTTGTCATCCACAAATCCTTCTAGATGTTCTATGTAGACTTCCTCTTCCAATATACCATTTAAAAATGTAGACTTGACATCCATTTGGTAGACTTCATATCCTTTGTAGGCAGCATATGCAAGTAAAGTTCTTACTCCTTCCATCCTTGCAATAGGGGCAAATGTTTCCCCATAACCTATTCCTTCTTCTTGAGCATATCCTTTACAAACTAGTTTGGCTTTGTTCCTTGTGATCTCACCATTCTCATCTAGTTTGTTCCTAAACACCCACTTAGTAACAATTACATTTTTATCAACAAGTCTTGGAACTAGGGTTCAACTTTTGTTCTTTTGTATCTACTCAATCTCCTCTTCCATGGCCTTGTACCAATCATCACTTTCTAGTGTATCTCTCACTATTTTGGGTTATATCTAACTCAGCAAGCATGATTCACTTTTGAGTATATTCCTTATCATTGGTCTAGCATCTCTATTTCCAATGATCTATTCAATAGGGTGATGTCTTCTGACATACTTGGATAGCCTTGGTTCTATCCTTATTTCCACATTTGGTATTTCAATGTTAGAGTCACTGTGTGCATCTCTTTTAGGTAACTTAGCATCTCTATCATATGTGCTAACTTCAAAATCAGAATGAGCATTTTATTCATTCTACAACTCAACACCTGAATGCAACTTGGCATTCACTAGCTAAAATTTGATAGTTACTGAAACTTGTTGTTGATTCCAAACTTGATTTGAAACATCTTCCTTAGTAGGCATTCCCTCATAGAAGTATACAAATGATTTGTATTCCTCTAGTCTTTTGATGGGTTTATCTTCATGAGCTTCTATGTATTCATCAAAATTTACATTTGCACTTTCCACAATTTTGTTAGTGTTAATGTTCATACACTTATATACTTTACTTTTTTGTGGAATAACCAAGGAATATGCCTTCATCACTTTTTGCATCAAATTTACCATTTCTAATATCTTTAAGAATATAGCATTTTCTACCAAATACTTTGAAATGTTTCACATTGGGTGAGTGACCATACCATAGTTCAAAATATGTTGCATTTGTACCTTTCTTGATTTGTACTTGGTTCAGGTTATAGACAACTATACTTACAACTTCTCTCCAGTATTTTAAAGCAACATTTTTCTCCATCATCAATGTTCTAACATAGTCCATCACTAATCTATTTCTTCTCTCAACAATTTCATTCTGTAGAGGGGGTTCTTGGTGTAGAAGTTTTTCTTTTGATTCCTTTGTCATTGTAGAATGTCTCAAATTCTTTTGATGTGAACTCAACTCCTATGTCTGATCTCAAGCATTTCAAATTCTTTCTTGTTTCTTTTTCAACCTTAGCCAAATACCACTTAAACATTTGAAAGGCATCATATTTTTGCTTTAAAAATATAACAGTCATCATCCTAGAGTAGTCATCAAAAAACAACATCATATATCTTTCTCCTTTGTAACTTTGCACTTCTATTGGACCACACAAGTTAGTATGAGCTAACTCTAATACTTCTTTGGAAGTATAGGTTTTTCTTTTGAAATTTCCTAGCTAACATTATTTGCACATTGTATTGCCAAGCCTTTTTAGTTTAGGTAGACATCCTACTTTCTTCATATTACTTATGCTAATTAGATTTTCAAAGTTGACATGACATAGCCTTTTATGCCATAGCCACAGATCATCAAATCTTACAATCTTACAATAAGATAGGCAGCATCTACCATATCTAGGTAAAACATATTACTCCTAATTTGGTCTCCTTTTCCTATTAGATTTCCACTAGTGTCATAGATCTTGGCAGTTTTGTTTCCAAATTCTACTTTACATCCTACATTGCTTAACTATAACACACTCAAAATATTGTAGTTTAATCCTTCAACATATTATGCATTATCATGTCAAATCTTCTCTGTACACTTAATAGGACCTTTTCCTTTTATTAGACATGGAGCATCATTTCCAAATCTAACACTATTTCCATCATATTGGGTTAAGGTAACAAACTTACTTTTGTCTCCTATCATGTAATGTGAACATCCACTGTCTATGATCCATTTGTCATTCTTGTTCACACAAGTAACAAGTGCAGTTTCTTCATCTTCATCTAACTCATCCTTCATAGCAACATAGACTATGTCATCATTATGTACATCTAAGTCATCTTCTTCAACAATGTAGCACTTCTTGCCTTTGTCTTTGTAATCTCTGCCATCATCTTCTCTTCTTCTTTTTTACTTGCTACCTTCTCTATAGTTATTCTTTTGTGTACACCTTGCTTCAATGTGACCAACTTCATTGCAATTAAAACAAATGATAGGAAGCTGACCTTTGAAGTTACCTTTGCCTCTATGAATTCTTCTAGCAAGTAGGTCTTCCAATTGTTCAACATCTTCTTCATCTGTATTTTTGTCATTGGATGCATACTTTATCTTTCTTTTCTTCTTCTTTGGTTTCACCTCTTCAATTTCTTTCAACAAAAACTTGGCCTTGAAAGCAAATTCAACACTCTTACGTTTGTAGTTGTCAAAATTGGATAATTCAAATGTAGTAAGTCTTCCTATTAAACCTTCAACAGATAGTTTGTTTCTTGGTATGCACCTCAACTCTTGGATAGCTGATACTCTAATATCATAGATAGGTAGCAAAGTTCTTAAAACTTTTCTAAGAATAGTTTCATTATCTAAATGACTAGTAGAAATTCTAATTGCACTTACAACTTCTTTTATTTTACAAGCATATTGAGCAATTTTCTCACCTTCCTCCATTCTCATGTCATCAAATTTTCCTCTAAGGCTTTTATATTTTTCTCTTTGGACATTTTTATCTCCTCCATAAATAGTTGTTAGGGCATCCCACATCTTGATTGTAGTGTTACATCCCTTGAGATCATCAAATTCAATGTAGCTAAGAGAAGAGGCAATCTCCAACATTGCCTAATTGTGCTTCTTCTTATTTTTCATATCTTCAATAGTAGGGACACCAACTGGATCAATATGTTCCACTATAATTGAGGTTTTTACATGATCACCTATTGATCCAAGGTGTAGTTTCATTAAACTTTTCCATGTAGAGAAGTTGTCTCTATTGAGCTTGGAAACTTCTCTCTTAGACATCTTGATCTTTGTACTTCTAGTACTTTCAAACTAAATCAGCAGATGGCTCTGATACCGATTGTTATAAATGCTTTAGAATAACTTGGAAGGGGGGGGGTATGAATTAGTTATTCAATATCCAAATGTCCTAATAAAAAATTTTCAATAAGTATAGTGAGCCCTTTAAACATTTCATCCATCCAAGCTAAACATTGTAACTAGCAAGTTATAGTTAAATTAACATGCAGTAATAAGACATGAAAAATCAACACATAACACACTAATTTATGTGGAAACCCAATTTGGAAAAAACCACTAGTAATATGCTACTTCTTTCTCACTCTTCTAAAGTGATGCCCTGTGAAAGGCCTGCCCTGTTAAAGGCTACAATGCACATTGTTAAATATGACCTGGTTAAGGGATTTCAATCACCTTGTCAGGAGTGATCCGGGTTAAAGGTCTTTAAAGAATTCACTTGGAATGGCACCCTCTTAAAGGATTTTCAAATGGTTGTTAAACCAACCTTAGTCCAAAGGATTTTCCCTAACTAATACAATTTCTAGAGAGTATTCAATAAGGGATTTTGACCTAATAAGACTTACAACTTAGCTTTGAAATTTCAGATCTCAATTCAAATCACAATTCTACTTGGCTTTTAGTTATTGTAGCTCTGATAGCTTGTCCACTCCTCAAGCTTTTGTTTCCATGAGTCTCCTTTCTTTTTGTGCCAATGTAGTCACTCTTGTGGTCACCTATCAAAGCAAAGTCTTTGTACTCTATCCTTCCTTCTTAATGCCTTGTCTTTGACACTACACACTCTTACCAACCACTTACTCTTCTTTGTGACCACCAAATCATTAAGTAGGAATTTAGAATTTTTTCCCCACTCTAATTTCTCTCACTTATATTAGGGTTTGAATTGGTTAGGTCAGATACAATGTATCTACCCTTTATCTTGTTTCTTTTAGAAACTTCATGTAGAATCCACTTGTAATCACCCAAAAATAGTTAACCTCAAATTCTATACCACCATCTCATCATCCTTATCTTCCACCTAGTTCACAAAATTCAAGAAAACAAACTTGTCAGCCTAGATTTAGTGAATCTTTTACTTTTTTAAATAATGTAGTAGCTTGACACTTATTTACTTTCTAATACTCGACACATGCTATGTTACTTGACACCTACTATGGATTCACTTGACATTAACTAAATTTTACTGATGCTTGAAACCTATTACATTTTGCACGAAACCAACTAAGTTACTGCACATACTAGATTTTGCATTTACTTGACAGTAACTGATAATCTGCTTGGCATGAACTAACTTGCTCAACTACCACTATAGACTTTGTTCAGGCTTTGTAGATAGTCTTTGTTATAACTTTTTTTTCTAAAGTTTCTAGGTGTGGCCACCCTTTGTATCTTCAAGTATATTGTCAATACATTATTTCACCATTGTCTTATCTGATCCTTGTACTTCATTACAAAATCATAACTCAACCTTTCCTCTACATACTGTTGTTACCTCTTATTGATTAAATCCTCTTCATCAATCAACTAAGTGATAGTAGTCGGATCTTATAAGCAATTGGAATTCCATTAGATTTGACATTAGTGATAAAAAAATGATTGAAAACATTCTTACATCAACAATCTCCCTTTTTCAACAATGATCTTTTCAATTAGATTTCAACAAAATATGCAATCCAATTTTCCTATTGTGATTGTTATTGTACTATTTATTTTCATAGAATTAGGCTTATTAGCATGGTTTGATGGAGGATTTAAATTCCTAAGTGAGTTTAAAACCTAATCCTTTGTCTTCCCTAGGTTTCTTAGTTGTGATAGGTTTGTTATCTTCTTTTTGTTTCCCCTAGGGTTGAATAGTTTAGGGTCATCTCTCGTTCCAAGCCTACTAGATGCTCTTCTATTGTTTTCAATGTTGATAGGTATTTTGAAACCATCCCTTAATGTCCTAGGATCTTTATCTCTTAGAATATATGGCATTTTTCTATCAAAGGCATTAAAATAGGTAGTGAGAGGCACACACATTCTCACCTATCCTCATAACTTGAAATAATTTATACATTCCTTTGTGGAATCTTACAATAAAATCAATGTTGATTGATTCTAATTTTTCTTAATATTATTGAACTTATTTAACATGAAACTTGCATTAGTTTTGTCACCATATTTCTCCTTGAAAATATTTTCTAGATCATCCCATGAACCAATACTGTCATCAGGTAATCTTCTAATTAGTCTCTTGCATCCTTAGTGAGTGAATGCACTAACAATTTCATAACAACATCCTCATACTCCACTTCAATTTTTTTAGCATCTCAATGAACTTTATAAAATTCTTTTCACTAGTTATGACATTATTTCCTGAGAACTTAGTAACTTTATATCTCAAGTCATTGGAGATTGGATGGGAAAAGATAAGGATACCTAAAAAGGATATTTTCTTGTATCTTTCCATATAAATGGGTCTCTTCTAAAAACCTGAGATATTTGAGGTACTAAGTCCATACCCTTTGGTTTATATAGGGATTTTAACTTGTTGAGTTGTAGCTATTTGGATAGTAGTAGTGCAAGAAGAAGATGGTATTGATTGGGTAAAACCTTGGCTATTTATTATAGGTCCACAAGTTGGAACAAAAGGCATAGGTTGTGAAGGTTGGTTTAGCCAAGATTCTAAACTAGAGGTGGATTTAAGGAAAAGTATCTTTCTCCTTGTTTTTTCAGCCTCAACCTCAATTTCAACTTTCTCCAATTCCTTAGAAAGATCTTCCCTCTCCTTTTTTTCTCTCTCCAACTCTAAGTCAACTTTTGACATAACAAGGTTCTTAGAGGCAACTTAAGGTTCATTGATTTGTAACCCTAACAAACTTTTTCTTTACTTTATCAGGGTTCTTAATGGTAAGATCTATTATGTTTTCTTCAATACGTTTAGATGGATAGATTTGGAAAATAATAGGTCCTTCATTCTCTTTTAGAAGGCATTCTTGGTCTTGAATCTTTGACCTTATCAGTCCCATATCTCTAAAGATATATGAATGCAAAGTAGAGAATTTCTCTTCTACTCTTTCAGAGCTTCCATCCTTCTAAGAAAATATTCTCTCTATGAGAGAATTAATTGTGATTACTTATTTTTATTTTTCCAAATGAATGCATTTGGCATCTTCTTTGGAAACCTTCTTTCTAAGGGTTTCAATTTTAGACAACAATTCATCAAGGTCTATAGAGGTAGTTTCTAAATCTATAGGACCATCTAGATCTATGAGATGTATTTTAATATATGGAATGTGGACAAGGTTTGGCCTAGGATTCAAGATTTTCTTATATCCTCACCTTTAGTTTAATTCTTTAGACACATTGGCCCTAAACATGCTATCTCCTATAAAAGAGATAGTTTTATCTTAGGAGATTCTTTCTTCTAGTAATGGAGTTTGAACATTTCACCTAGAAGTCTAGTACTCTCAAATTTAGAATATTATGATGAATATTCTCTCTCCCACATGATGATATTGGGAGTGGGATGAGGCATTATCTTTGGATTTCTAAGTGTGGTTAGGATCTCCTTTCTTTTTGGGCTGATTCTTCCTACCCACATGAGGTAGTCATGTGTATAGAGGCACTTCTAGATTTCCCTTCGTGTATGCTCATGTATTTTTCCTTCTATCTTCCATTTCAAAAAACACTTAAAATATATAGCACTAGCTACAAAACCTTAGACCAAGCTGCCTCCTAGTGAAAGGAATTTTTTTAATATGGCTAGAAGATAGAAAATAACATGAGAATAAAATAATTGACCATAGATTTGACACAAGTACCTATGTCATGATGCACTTTGGGAAAAGAAAACCCCATCACACATACAAGGCACTCCTCAAACACAACCCACATCATGGACTTCTCATTGTATTAGATTTTTTTTTAGATTCTCAAGGTTTGTTTATTAAAATAGACCAATACTAGCATGGGAAAAACACAACTGAAAAATATGAGTATAGATGTACAATTTATACAAGAGAATCTATTATTTTAAATAATGAATTTCTTCAGATAGTCCCTAGAAGAGTTGTAATTTTGTTGGCTAACTTGGATGGGAAAACCATTGTTGAAATACATGAATCAACACATGCAATTTATAACAGAGATTCATGCTCTTTTAATAAATCTTATTGCAACCCTTTCCCTAGCACAATCACCATTTTGTTGGCTTATGATTTTAGAAAATTTTAACAACCTCTTATATGATCAGAAAACCTAGGAATTAGCTAGAGACCATAATGGGTATTTTGAAATACAAACTAAAAGGACCAACTGACAAGAATTTGATTTCGTATCCACTTTGAATTCTGTAAGATTTAGGAGGGTATACCAAGGAATGAAACCTTTATCTCCTTAAAATTGAAAACTTCGACATGAATTCCAACATAACAAATGATTTAGCCTTCATCTTCTTATTCTAAGATAGTAAAAAATATGAAAAATGGCTATTTTATCAAACCCTAGAACTCCATGAATCAAGCATAGGCTAAGATTTAAAAAATTTAACAACAAAACATTAAATGATTAATTTATATAAATTTTTGCACCATATAAGATATACCAATTAGATCAACTTAAGAGGATGGCTAGTGCCTTATCTATTGGGCTATTTACTTACAGAAATTAGACACATATACTTTTGGATCTATCTTAACACTTTGTGATAAGATTATTAATATTCATTTTCAGATCACGTACTTGTTAAAATATTCAATGAAAACCATAAAGCAATTACAATTTACATTAAGCATTTACATAACCAATTAAATTATTAGAAAAAATAAACTGAAATTTAATAAACTTTGCCATTAAAACTCAAAGAAAAAAATGGAGATAAATGAAGAGACATGATCTAGGATGAACAACTATATTTTTTCATTTTTTATTAAATTCTTTGCAATTTTATACAATTCAATGACAATCCCTATAAAACAAAACTCTATTAGACCAAGAATTGTTAACTTTTTTCATTCAACTTTGGAATAAAAACTATATAGTATCATGGACCAACTCAAAACATGAACAACACTGTGTTTAGAATAAAACATCTTGGAAACACATTTATAGAATAAGGATTACAAGAAGCTTCAGATGGAAGGACACATGTTGCGATGATTGATGACTTTCATATTTTGGCAAGCTATCTACCCATCTTCTCGAAAGACCAAGATGTTGCCACACATCACCATTCCAACATTTCCTCATATTTTGATGCTTTCTCAAGCTTTTGAATCCAAAAAAATTTCCATGTGGTGGGCCCCCCACCTTTCATTCTATCCACTTTCTTTGTTGGGAGGAGTCTCCTCACAACATCCCAGCCATCCATTGGAAATAAAGCTTATCTATATTGATGATTACATTTCAATATCACATTGAGGAGATTCTTGTCACATCTAGGTCATCCATTTTGAAGGTATGATCTATATCAAAGACCAATGTTTTTTGGGAAAACCAGATTCCCCCCATGGTCAACCTTGCATTTTTTAGGTGTATAACACATCATGTTATCCTTCCCCATGCTTCTTGCAACCATGAAATGCTATTAGGGCCTATTCTTCAATGTTGAGTGAGTTCTTTGGCCTTTTTGGCATGACATCATTGTACTCCATGCCTCTTTATTGCATAAAATGATAATACTTTTGGCAATTTGATCTCTTTTGGCTAGGTGCACTTATTTTTGTCTCTTCTTGTCACTTCTACTAGTAGCTTGCACTTCACAATTATATTTCTTTTTGATTCTAAGTTATTTCTCTACTTTGCAATCTAACTCCATGTGTAAGCTTCCTCACTTGTGTCTACTTCAATTTATTTTCAATTGATAGCTCCAACCATTTTGATTACTCTGTAAATTAAAACCTTCATGTTTTATGCCTTAACTCAAAAGTTTTATTAATTTATGAAGGGTAGCCTTTTTTATTACAAAATTTACACCATGAGTTCACGTGATACAACTTTTACAAAATTTGAAAATGTAAGCTTCTCTGTCATATTTATTTTGATTTTGAATTTTGACCATAAACACAATCTAGCTGGCCTTTTAGATGATCTCAATTTCCCTTTGATTTTTCTTGGCATTCTATATATTAGCTTGGACCTTGTTTTTAGCCAATAGAAATGAAAGAATCAACCATGCAAGTAACTATTGAAAAGTCTTAGAAGTGAGGGTGAGCCAAACACATGTCATAATCTCATTTAATCACTAGACCAATGCCCTTTCCTTGAGATGATACATGGATTATTATCTTCTAATCTCTTGTTGAGCCAATGGATAACTAAAATTCATTCATGATTTAAATCCTAGCCATGGAAAATTTCCTCGGACACAAAATGAGAGTCATAATCTTCAACATTGGGTGGGACATGAGTCATCACACTCTATCTCAAAAAAAACCCATAGACTTGTGAGAGAGCACAAACTATAGATTTTTCTTATATCATATTCCACTTTCCTCTCATTCATGGGAGCCTTATGTCACCTTGAAAATGTGGACCAATCATCAATCAGGTCTTGCTAACACATTAGGTTCCACTACCAATGTCACTTCCCAAAGGATACCACATGTCTACATCTCACTAAATCTCAAGCTTTCTATGTTAATTAAGTGAAACAAACGTGGGTCATAAGTCTTTATATCTTTCGTTGCTTCTTTTGTTGGTCTCATCTTTGGACAATTTTTCAAGTAAGTTTTGGTCCTTTTAATCTTTGGCTTGGAATTCGTTTGGATATGGACAAGTGTCATTATTTTGGAGACTTTCTCCAAAACCTTTTATCTTTTAACATTTTGGCCTGAAAGAGGCTTTATACTATTAATTTTAAGGTCAATCTATAGCTGATGTTGATTTCAAGCACCGTTGCAATTTTCCAATCCCACTAGAAATGCATCACAATGTTGCTAGTCTCTTTGGCTAAAGGACTTGCATCTTTTCATAATGACATAGTGAGAATCATTAATGAAGGATCCATCTGACGGTGGATGAACAACTCATTTCCAAGTCAATAATTAGAATGAAAAATTAACATAAAATAGTGAAGACATAACCATGAGAAGCAACACGAGATAAAAAGGGATAAAAACCTAACTAGAGAAAACAAAAAATTCACAACACAATAAACTAAGGTTTTATCTTTTGAAAAATTTCCACCTTAGAGAAATAGAGTGAAAAATGCTTGAAACTCAGGAATTCAATTTTTTTTCCAAAGCAACAACTCTATAAAAGAGGCTAATATATGCCACTAAAATACTAGAGGAGAGTGTTAGGGAAGCCTCACCTCCTATGCTCTAGATGGTGAGGATTCCAGTCATATTTAGGATAGTATAAATAATGTTAATATACCTTATACTATGGAACCTAAGAGTTGGAAGGTGGTAGACTTGGAAAATTTGAAGATAAGGATCCCAAGAAAAAATGTTAATATGACCATAAATGTGTTGGATGTTTATTGGGAAACTGAGATAATGAGAGGGGGGGATGAATTAGGATCACTAAAACTTTAATCTTCAAAATAACCTAACTTCATTCACCACATTATCCATCTCATATCTAGATTATGCATAACATAACTTAGAACTTCAAATTCTGAAATAAATCTAGCTATGTTACACATCCATCATTGTGAAAAAGTAAATGCATAACACAAAGATTTTGGTTACCCATAAACCCTCTAAGGTGAAGATAAAACTAGGGTGGAGATGACACCCACAAATCTTCACTACTGAAGTAACAAAGTTAACCTATTAGGACTATAAATTTGATCACTTCTGATGATCTACCCTATGAGAGGTCTTCCTTGTTAGGAGCTTTACAAAGACTATTAGGTTTACTTTGCTAAAGGATTAACACTTACAATGAAGTAAGGAATATGTTTAGAGATTTACATAGGATTTTTAGGACCACTTTGTCAAGAGATTTATCCTAATTCACTTTAACCCTTCAGTCTACACTTATAATGCTAATTGTGGATCTTTTCATTCTAATCTCTGATCTAATCTTCTATCTAATATATCTTTAATATGATTTTCACTGATTCAATACATTGCTAAACTCTATTACTTCACATTGTTTTCTTGTAGTCTCCAAAACTAACTCCTTTACACAATACTTCACTTTATTTCCCAGATTATGCACACACTATATATAAAATAGGTTTTGGATGTGCCCTTATAAATAAATCTACAGATTCTTCTAGAATAAATGATCTAGATTTTTTTCTTTTTTTCCTCTTCATTTGAATGGTTGTCCCTCCTTCATAGGGATCAATGATCCACATCAAAATGCATAATAACCTTTGTAAAAAATTGTGTGATCTTTAAATTTGTTTATATGTTAGCTCAAAATGGTTTACCTCAAATTTTGTAACATTTCATACATTTTTGTACACACTATGTTACTCGATACATACTATCTCTAAATCTTGGTCATATCTATTCTTCCTACTAGTGCTCAGCCTCAACTAACCTAGCTTCTTCTATATGAGATGGCATCCATATACTTTTTTTACTTAGCATTTACTGAACTCATCTTGTATATGAATACATGGTGACCAAAGAATTTCTCAACTCTTATAGATTTTGACATATACAAGATTATTTACAAATCTTTAAATGACTCAGCCTATATAGAGTAACTTGGTCACGCTGATGAGCGATCAACTTTTCCTTTTATATGACTAAGTGTTCGATGCTAATAGACAACAAAAGTAGGGAGATCAATAATATCCCCCTTTGAAATTAGTGGCAAAAATACTTTATCATGATTACATCTCCCCCTATGTCTATGACTCGATTGTTGTATGACTTATAAAGAATTCATTTTTAAACATACTCATATATACAATATATATGTTACACAACTCAAATAGTTTGATGCTTCTTTTCATACCTTTGTTCTAACTTTTGTGCTTCTGATTCTAACTACTATGCTTCTATTATTCATCAGAGCTATGCATCTCTAATTTTATTATTTTTAAGTATCCTTCATTACCTCCCTTGAATTCTTCATTTTCTTTCTTATCCCAATTGATTTTGTCACTTATGTTTGTTGCTAGGGTTGGGAGGTGGAATCGAGCCATACTTTTCAATGAATGACTCATGAGTTTGGATAATCATGGTAAGAGCATGATCCCATGTAGTCCTTATTGATTCCAAAACTTAAATCTTTACCTCCAATTTTTTAACTAAATCAATTAGGCTATCAAAATTAGAAAGATTATTATCTTTTTAACTAGATCCTTTTTTGAAGCCAACTCTTGTTGCATGACCTCCAAGTGAGGTATCAACATCGATTGTATGGAGATAATCTTGGCACTCATTCTACTATATGGTGTGCATAGTTTGACCTACCTCCCTTGTGAAAATAATAATCTATTGTAGTACATTGAGTTGGACCTAACTAATTATGTGATAGAGTTTCCTAATGATTTTAAATCAGCTTGAATCTTTTGAATGCTGGCTTGAAATTAATTTGTGAATGTGGGCATGCCACAAATAATATTGTAAAAATCTTGTATTTTCTTCAAAAGATCTTCTAGATCATGTACAAGTAACAACAACTCAACCTTCTGAAATAAATCATAGTAAAAATGTTGTCTAGACTTTTTCTTTGACCAGGCCATTAACTTTTCATTAAGTTCGATATCCTTAGTGTTGATTGTCTCAACAATTTGCACTAACTAAGAGATAATAGGCGCCTATTCATGGATGTTCTAGATATCAAAAGTATCAACAAATATATCGTTGATATCATACAACATTTTGCATTGTTGTTTCTCTCTTCTCATCTCCTCTTGTCTCTTTTTCCTCACCAAAATATCTTGTATTATTATAGTTTGTTCAAATGTGAGATTATTCAAATCCCAATCAAGAAATTCAATAGTTTCATCCAAGGTAATAACTTTACCTAAAGAAATGAACTTCTTCCCTTTTCCCTTCTTAGAAGTACTTCTACTTGACATAGCTAGGGCCAAAGTGGGTGAAGAGGTTTTACCACTTAGTCTAGTTTGTGTATCAGTCCAAAATAGTAGCATTCACAACAAGTGAAAGATCCTATGGGCCAAATCACACTAAATAGCTAGGGGTGGAGTGTCAACTTGTACACTCAACTGTTCTTGTGAGATTGCATTCTTATCTTCTTCTTTTTGTTTCTCTTTTGCCTTTTCTTATGTCTCTTTGTTTCCCTCTAGTAGAGGTCCCAAGACTTGTGATCCTTCTTGATGTGTAGTAGAATTATCTACTTTTAATTATTTGTCTTGCTTGGTCTATTCATCTGAATCCTTATTTGTTTCCTTTTCCTTTTCTTAACTCTAAGCAAGAGCATTAAAAACTAGAGCTTTTATCTCTCCTATTTTGTGATAATCCTTTATTTTTTGTATCACAAGAGTATTAGGTGTGGTGGAATGAATAGGGGATACATTTCCTTGCTCTTATAGACTTAAGATACTTGTGTCTTCTTCATCACTTTGTATATCTTCAATAATTACTTCATTCTTTAGCATCAATTTTTGGAGGAGATTGTGTAAGAGTTTTTCACTGTCCTATACACCTCCTTTATCTTTCCCATTCTAGTTAGTATCATCTATAATTAGTCCAAAAATAATTGTCAACAATAATTCATTTTTCTGTATAACAACCTCAACTTTATTTTGCAATATTATGAATTCTCTATATATAGGAACAAATCTATTCCTATATTTCTCCAAAAATGGTTTATTTTTCTTAGTTTTTATCTCAAGCATGATTTTTTCCAATGCCCCTTCTCTTATTTTCTTTTTAGTTATTTTTGCCTATTGCCACTTGTCATCGATTATGTTATACAATTAAGTAGGAATCCCTCTTCCTATCTCTATAGTTGTTAGTTTGAACTTAGCCATCATCTCTAACATGGCTTCTTCTACCTTAGACTTATCAAAAACACTAAATTTTCCATACTTTATAAATTTAAAACTTGTTAAGCTTGTAGAGTTTCAATTGGTGTTACATACCTCGTTAATAGTACCAGGATTTATATGTACAGTGACTCAACATTGACCTAGTTCATTAGATTCAATCCTCTCTATATCTTCCACTTCAACATATTTATTGTGCTACCAATTTTCTTTTCTTTTTCTAACCTTTAGTGGCTGGAAATTTTCTCTATACTATGCTTGTACCACTAGAGCCTTCACTAGGTTTTGCAATCCTTACACACTCTTTTTCAATGGTGTCTCGATACTTTCTATTGTTTCTATTGCTCTGGTTCTTAGTCTTAGTGGTATAGGAGGAGAGAGGAGCTTCAATATTATCTTCTTTACATTCTTCCTCACTATGATTTTGATTAGTCTTGCCTTCTTTGTAGGTGGGAAGATAAGTGCTAGGAATACACCCTATTTTTTTGCACTTTTTTCCTCTTCCTCTACATCACTACCATTTTCTTGATCCTCCCCAAGACCTCATGTTATCATTAAAGGTCCTTTTCCTTTAATTTTTGTGCCTAGCCTCCCTTCTAAGTATTGAATTATTTTTATCCTCTTGTTGTTATTAGAAGAAAACTTAATATCCATTGTTATTCTTTCTTTTGCTTCTTCATATTTTCCAAATGTCTTAGCCTTTTCTCTACACTCATATCATCAATATTGATTTCAGATCGAGAAGGTTTAAGCTGACTACCCTTAGTTTAACTATCTATACATATGTGTAGTTAGTTTCAACTAGAAAACACACATCATTATAGTACTTTTCAACTAATGAGGTGCTAGAATTCTTTAGAATAACTTGGGGGCTGAATTAGTTATCTAAGGTCCAAATATAAAAATAAAACTTTTCTATGTTTAGTATATCGATATCTATAAAACCTTGTCATGCATACATCCATTATATCATTCAATGCTTAAACTTTGTAGGTTGATGTCCTAGGTCAATTTTATTTTGCAAAAATGTAAACATGAAACAACATATCAACATTCACACAATTTGAGACAAGGAATTTATGTGGAAACCCAATTTGGGAAAAACCACGAATAACATGCTAGCTCTTCTGAAGTGATATCCTATGAAAAGCCAACCCTATTAAAGGTTACAATACACACTACTTAATGTGACCTAGTTAAAGGATCTCAATCACCCTATTAAGAGTGAGCCTTGTTAGAGAAATTTAGACAATTCCATTACAGTGTTACTTGGTTAAAGGATTTACAAATGACTATTAGGTCAACCTCAATCCAAAGGATTTACCCTAGACTGATAAAATGATTAGAAAGTAATAGTAAGGCTTGATATGAGAACAAATTATAGCTCACTTGTAGATTATATATCTCTATTTTAGTGCTCCATTCTACTTGGCATTCACACATTTCATCTTTGATAGCTTCACTAGTACATTTGACCCCAATTTTGACCAAAAATTTTGACCATCTAATAAATTGGGGTCAATTTGGTCCAAATGTGCAAGGCAACATCATGAATTTTGTTAAATGTGAGCTTGTGTTGGTCAAAATTTTGACCAACATGGGCTCACACTATGTGAAAATTGAAAAAAGTATCATTTGTCGCCCTAATCTCATTGTTACGTCACCCAAAAGAGAGCTCGTGCACTGAACAATTTTCTACACTATATTTTGTGACCAGGAGTATGCACCAAAAGGGTTTTATAGCTTTAGCACCAATAGGGTTTGACATCTTGGGTTCTTTGGTGCTTGTTTGTAGCAGAGGAGAGCTTGTGAATGCTTCATAGTTGATCCATTGAAAGAGATTTCAGAAAGAAGGTAGTGTGAAAGGATTAAATAACAGCTAGAAATGTTGAAGAGTCTCCTTCCTAGCATTATACAAAGGTGAGTTGAAGTTTTGTTTTATAGATTTGTTTTATAGTTGAAGTTTTGTTTTATAGATGTGGTATCCATTTGATTAATTCATTCAAGAACGAAAAGAAAATGAGATAATGGGTGATCAAGAAAAGTTCATCATACAAGACTAACTATTAGTTTTGAGTACAATAGCAAGATGTGTGGTATGAAAATGAATAAGCTCATCATATTAAGCATCAGGCCTAGAAGGGATCAACTACTGCCAATAATATGATTCCTTACCATTATCCAAAATCAGGATTTCCCAGATTCCATCATTGATCATCTCCACAATATTTGTGTCTCTCATCATCATGATTATCTAACTAATTTATTTCAGTCATGAACAAATCAATTCTTATCAAAATCAGGTAATGCAACTTTGTCCTTCATCTTAAAGGATGAGTAACTTTGAGCCTTACCAAGATCCAACTCTTGATTGTCGTTGAGATACCTCCATTTAATGTACATGCAAAACATATCCTAGTTCAAATTAGCAGCTTGATATAATATCAGAGTAGCCCCACAAAGATATGGATTTCAAATTAGACTCCCAATAAAGTTGAAAGTTGCATACACCAAAAATATTCCTATTTAAAGTTGTCCATGATAATCCTACATTAAAATTTCTTAATGGACAAGCAATCTTGTAAAAGCAGACTGTTATGCTCTGCTAAACTGGGATTGGCAGCCCTTAACAAATGTTGAAAAAAGAAGATTACAGTCCTTGTTAATAATATATCTAAATGTTGAAGTGAAATATATGTTAAATGAAGAAGCAATTATCATAAGGAAGCTATGGATAGATGAGGAAGGATCATCGTATAAGAGGAACAATTATATTAAGCTTGAAGAAGTATAGAAATCATCAGTGTTTTAAAGATCCAACTACCCTTGCATCATAGAGAATATGTATTAAACTAACAATTACTTTGAAAACTTTAAGCCTTTTTCCTTATTTCCATTTCTCATCATACTCTTAATAATCCACCCCATTTCTACAAAATCATTAGTCATTGTAATTTGCGCTTTGATTGCTTGCTTTCTTGCCTTGTTTTGAATATATTAATATGCCCTATACAATGTTTTCCTTTTTTTGGACAAGACATTTCTCATTTTCTTTGTTCCCTAACTTGAGTTTTCAAACTAGTGCTTATAACAACCTCCTAAGATATTCATAAATACTAGTAATCCAAAAGCAAGGCAAACAAATTTGATGAGTCAAAAAATAGAACACAAAACTATCAAAGATCTAATCAATGGTGAAATCCAAGGTATTACCCCTATCATTTCTAAACTCTAGACAATTCAAATTCCAAAATTCTCAAAAAGAATATCTATTATAACAAAGTTGAGTATCCCTATCTAATTTGCATCTACTATCCTCGTGTATAATTACAAACTTATCCATACTTACAACATTCATTCTATACACATGTATGCATCTTACTAGATCAATCTAGATGAAGCTTAGAAAAAGTCAAAATAATAAAATCAACTACTAGAATAACCTACAAATCTTTTACTATGCAATCGAGCCAACTATGCTAGATAGTTTGAGGGTATCATGCCAATGTTAGGGTTCTTAGGGATGAGCAAAGGTGAACAAGTGATGAGAATATTAAACTTCATCAATAATAGAGTCTTCGGCCCTCTAAATGCTCAAAGGGCCAATTGACAAAAAGAGGTTAATGGTTTCTATTATTGGTAGCCTTTGGAAGACATTACAAGAAAGCAAAATCAAATTCATGATGTTATATAGATGTTTCACAAGATAAAATCTATACTGATGAACAATACACAAATTGTCTTGGCTTTATTTACATGAAGAAAACAATAGAGAAGTTTTCATTCTACCAAGTATAATGTACAACATTATAGCATGCCAAAAAATAATGTGAAATGTCAATTTAATTAAAATCCTAAAAATCTCACAATAGAAAGCAATTATGTTGAATAGGCTCATTAGAAAACCTTTCTATCCTACAAGGCAGGAAACATATACTACTTAAAGCTCCAAAGTCCTAAGAGAACATAGTATCTTTTAAGAATAATTCTCATATTCAATTGGACTTTAGAGAACCCTCTAGCTCATGGAAATTATGTGGAATGAGTTTCCAAGAAGCGTCAAGAGGTATCTAACACTAGTACATTTGAGACCATTTTTTGACCATTATTGGTCAAAAATTTGACCCAATTTTGACCAAACTTCAACCAACCCATTGGTCAGAATTTTTTCAGTTGAAATTTCAACCAACCTTCTGGTTGGTCAAAATTTTGACCAATACGTTGGTCGAAAAACCTCCATAGCCATGGTGCAAGTTCTGCCAGGAATTGGTCAAAATTTTGACCAATGAAGGTCAAAAATTTTGACCAATAAAGGTAGAAATTTTGACCAATGAAGGTGGAAATTTTGACCAATAAAGGTGGAAATTTCGACCAATGAAGGTCAAAAATTTTGACCAATGAAGGTAGAAATTTTGACCAATGAAGGTAGAAATTTCTACCAACAGGTAGGTGTAAATTTTTTTTTAGGCATTCTATAAAACAGTCACATGCCTTGCATATGATATGACATTTTGCATGCATCCTGCACTCTCTCATCTGGCTGATGATGGATTACAGAGAGTGATCTGAAACCATGATGCTAAAAAACACACACAATCAAATCCAAAATGAACTTGCATTACAAATGGATTGTGGAAATTTGATATTGTTAATTTTGCATGCATGTCTACTAGGACAAATATATGTTTAAGTTGTGATTGTCCTGGTAGACATGCCTGCAATTTTACCAATATCAGATTTCCACAATCCATTTGTAGTGCAAGTTAATTTTGGATTTGATTGTGTGGTTTTTAGCCTCATGGTTTCAGATCACTCTACATAATCCATCATTAGTCGGATGAGAGAGAGTGCAGGATGCATGCAAAATGTCATATCATATGCAAGGCATGTGAACTGTTTTATAGAATGCCTGAAAAACACTGACAGTAACTAATAAGAAAAATATATAATTAGTTATACGATTGAGAAAAATCATGTACCAGTGAGTTGGTCAAAATTTTGACTAGATAAATTTTGACCAATGGGTTGGTCAAATTTGGTCAAAAATTGGGTCAAAAATTTGATCAATGAAGGTCAAAAAATGAACCCAAATGTACTAGTGCGAGTATGCTCGCCAAGTTAACTCTTTGAGTTCGGTCATCGAGTCACCCCACCAAAGTGCCTCATCAAGGTCAATCTTTAGGTCCGCTCATCGAGCTTGCTCACCAAGTCAGCTCGCCATGTCGCGTCTCTAAGTGGCCTCGCTAAGTCGGCTCGCCAACTTGCCCCACCAAGTTGCCACTTTAAGCCCACTCACCATGTTAGATCGCTAGGCCGGCTCCCCAAGTCAGCTCACCAAGCTAACAATTGAAGTATGCTCACCAAGTCTATTTCTGATTCGTTGTCTATAGCTTAAAACAGGAATACATCTACTAAACAAAATACAAATCACTCAACAAATTTGAATGTGGTAGAAGAGTGATCAACAACACAATGAATTGAGTCTATAGGTTTGTGGCATTGATGGCACTTGCTGGTTTGAGAAGAGATTCAAAAGGAGGCTTGGTTGAGGATGCATTTCAACAGCAAGCAAGAGCGAAGACATGATGCATGCATCACTCTGATGAAAAGACTGGCAACGAATAACATGCAAACATATGCTTATTTTATAAACTTCAATGAAATCTATTTTCTCTTGATCAGATCAAAAGACTGCAAGACATCACTCAAGGCATTCGCATCATGATCTTAGCCAAATTACAGGAAGTCGTTGTAATCAAATTACTTTCTTTCAATATAATGGGAGGAATCTCCTTTCACAACAATTTACCAAAAACAAAAAACTCAAAACATGTAGAAAACAAAAAGTAGAGAATGCCATTTAAAGAACTTTTTCAGTGTGCTGAAGAAAGTTGGTAGGCAATACGGTATAGAACTAGATTAAACATATACCCACCATTTTAATCTCAAACAAGACATCCACTGAATTGTTATCCTATTTTAAAACAAAATCAAGATTCATGAAACTACCAATTTAAAAGGTTCATAGTGCATTCTATCCATTAAGCAAAGTGCAAGTTGAGATAAAATTGTTTGAAAAGTAACCTTCCAGAACACGTGTAAAATGAAACGTACACTTTCTACCAAGTTTGGATCAGGGATGTTCTACTTCTAGATGAAGATGTTCTGCAAGTCTAAAATAAAACTATAGCTCCAAAATCAATGACAATTTTTCTATTTATAGTGTTACTGCTGCCACAAACATAGGAAATATACATAAGAATATGCCCACTATTTAGAAACATTAGACAGTAAGACACGAGATCTTGAAGGGAAAAGAAGAGGAGGTTCATAGAACTAAAATTACAATTAATGAAAAAAAAATCATTTTGGCATATATGTGAAAAAGGAAAACTCGCACAGTCTAAGCCAAGGATAAATTCCATTTTAATTTCAGGCTAGGCATAAAATGCATTCACCAAGCACAAATGATTAAATAATATCTGGAGCAAGTCTTGATCTATTTCTCTAAATTTAATAAAATTTGATAAAATTTGATAAAATTTGAACCCATCATCCAAAGAAGAGTCTTGCTTATCAACATGATGTACTTGGAGATTACCATTATCTCTACTTGTCTAATAAAAATATCTGGCAAGCTTCAGACCCAATAAGAAATAATCATCCTAGGCCTCAACAATTCTACCAAAAAGATCTTTGTGCGCACACAACAAAGCCAACAAGACAGAAAAGTTCTTTCCAAACACTATATGGCATAATGTAACAAGGGAAGGAAAGTTTTCCACTATTTCCTCTGGCATTGCAGATACTATGGAGGATGCAAATGCAGTTGCTACACCAGATTTCCTCTCACAATCTATATTCTCTACAAGTGACAACACTTGGGAAAGAGATCATTGAATAGTAGGATTGCCTTTTTCCAAAAAGTGAGTATCTATTGATTCCAAACTGGATCTCACTTTCTCTTTGGATAATATGCCTTGGGAAAAATGAAGCAAACTTCTCAATGGACTCCATTCACAAAGAAAATCTTCTAAAGCATGATCGGATTGATATACTTGATTGATTTTTGGAAGCAAAGTATTCACAATTGTGAAAGATAATGACCTTGAATTAGCCTGTGAGAGGAAATATCCACTTTTCAACATAAGGATCTGACTTCAAACTTAGAATGAACTATATGAGGAAGAATAGATACACACGTGAGCTTGCAAAAGAAAGTTCATCACACTAGCCACATAGAATGAAATCATTGTCTGGTGGGCAAGCTTTTGACTTTTGGAACTTGACTCGACAACTCGAAGGCACTTTTGCAAGACACAAATCACAAGAGGGCTAAAATGTGGAGGTGAAAGATCTACATAATTTTTAATGAGTAAGTTATTAATCAAAAATAAAAGAGTAAATGAACAGACAAGAAACTTTATTATACAGGCCCAACTAATAATTTTCACTTTTCAGAATGAAATTGTGGTTAGTGTCAGACATCTGTTTTCCATAATTCATTGTGCATCAGCAACTACTCATCAAAGGCTAAGAAAACCATGTAGTGTTTGGAACTAGGCTGTTATTTTCTTCAAGTCAAAGGGATGAAATCATTTGAAAGAAAAAATTATTTTTAAAAAATATATATAATTAGTGCTATAGTTAAACCCAAGATAGACAAGTCATTCTATGATTCTAGATATTTTCCAATAAAAGAAATGGACAGACATGAAATGGACTATCCACTCTAATTTGTGGAAGCTCCCCTGACAGTGCATTTGAAATATCTGTAGGTAACTCCAAAATTAAGTTGTGGGATCATATCAGTGGTTAGTCAAAATTTTCTCTTGAATAGGGTTGTGAGGATATTTTGTCAGCATTTGGTTCCTAATTTACTCAAGAATTGGGGTCTGATAATATTGTCTTACAAATTGTTTATTTTACAATGGAGTTGTATCTTCTATTTTATTCCTGACTAATAGAAGTTTATCTAACCCTGAGATGATCAAATCCACTTGATAAATGTTAATCTCTCTTTAAGTTTTGCACTATTTTCTATATTAGGAATAAGTCAATTCTTGAACTATCTACAACTATTGATTGCCTTGTGTTTCTTTTTATTCTTGTCAGAGCCTTCATTCAACTCTATCTACCCTGCTTGTCATTCCAAAACATAAGGATTTATAATTTTTTCTCTATACACATTATCTGCCATCAAACTAGTATGCTTAATGTCCATTTTCCCATTCTCAATTTTTGTAATCTCCCTTTTTATTGATATTGGTAGAATCATGGTTGAGCCCCATGGTGTTGTTGATATCATATCAAGTGGTTGTGGATTCCCTTCAGGAGTAGTAATTCCATTTATTGGTACCAGAGTTTGTGATGGTAAAAATGGTGCCAAATGCTTCTTTACTCCTATAGGCCCCATACCAGAGTGTAGAATGTAGAATTTCTTCTAAAGATTGAGATGGCATACATCCACTCCAATTCAACTCGAGCTAGTTAGTCCAACCTGCACATTCATGTTTGCACCATCCATGTACACTTGACTATCATTGTCATGAATGATTTAACATATCTTATTTAATACCCTCCTCATACACACCATGCATTGAAGGATAGGTAATCATAAGTGCTAAAAGGTTTCCTTATTTTCCTCTACATCCTTCATTTTCTTTAGCAACAGTTCAAACAACAACAATTTTCATTCCACACATTGTAGCACTTGTAGGATTCATTCCATGAGTTGAGACAGTAATGATAGAAGTTTTGATGCCCATCTCCCCTTGCTTAATGATAAGCATATAACCTTTACAATATCAAGGAATGGAGCATCCTCAACATTAATAGTGCCTAATTTCTTTAATCCACTAATAAATGCTCTCGCCAAACCATGTACACATTCTACATTTTTTTCAATCCTGCCAGACCATGATAGATTGCATACATAGAAGCTATATTGTAATTAATGCTTGTATCATGTAGATATTTCTAGTGGCATTATATTGCCTGATGTGTTGCTCCCTTGTCTACATTTCCATCCTTAGCATAGGATTCCTATGGGAATCCACATTAACTCCAATAATCCTACCAGGCATCATTCATTTTTACTCTTAAGATGTAACCAAGCAATATAAATGAGGGGCCCCCATAGTCCAGGGGGACACCAAATCTTTGAGAAGACCCAAAGATGATATCCACCCCAAATTCCTCAGGAGGCTTCAGTATTGTTAGTGTAGAAAAATCAAAGGCCATGACAACCTTCACACCATTAGCATGAACATTCTTGAAAAAATAAGAGTAATCAATAACTTCCCTCTCTATCCTAGGGTGCTGAACAAGAACCCCACAAACATCCTTGGAACTATAATCAAAGTACTTTAGATCAGATTTCATGACATTCAACCCCAACCAACCTACCCTTATTTGGCACACATCAAATGTCTAAGGATGAGAGTTACTAAAAATGATAGAAGTCTTCTTATTATCTTTGGTTATATCGTTACATATCACAATAGTGTCAAAACTAGTAGTGGCCTCGTCCAAAAGAAAATCATTTGACACGGGAGCCTAGTAAGATCTAATATCATGTTCTAGTGATTCAAAAAAGATTCTAGTATATCATGGAAACCATGATAGGAGGGGACAAGGGATGATGATGGGGCTGAAACCTACAATAAATTATACTCTATTAAAAGTATTAACTTATTACTATGAAAAGAAACATTTCACTTAACAAAAACTAATATATCAAGTACCTCCATTTGAAGAAAAATTATCACTTGTTTCTCGAACATCATGGATACTTAATTGATGAGTAAGTATTGACAATAAAGATGCATATTTTTTTAATCTCTCACGTTTCCTTTTTGCATTTTGATCTTCTTGGAGAAGTTCTTCAATCTTTGCTGTACTCTGAGAGCTGTTTGAAGTAGAATTGAAAAATAATATATGAGGAACACAAAAAACAAATATAACTAGTACCATGGTCATATTAGCCACATGTAATTAACCTTCACCTAACAGAGCTATAAAGTTGAGTTAGCATTTCCTCTTTGGCTTTCTCAACTTGGCAGAGCACCACAGCCTGTCAATCATTGAAGGAAAAGTTAATACTCATGAGAACCATACAGAAGAATGCCTATTTCTGTAGTGCTTTAATGCAAGGATGTTCTAAGGTTCTTACTTTGGGTACATTTGCAGCAAGACTATTCAGAATAGCTTCCACATAACCACATACTTCCTGAGACATCAACCTCAACTCCTCCTCTGGATCAACTGGTCACCTGGCCATTGTATCCTAATTACAAAGAACATGAATAAACTAAACATTAGCTTTGCCTCAATATTTAATTTGTGTCTTGTTAGATAAATTAAGACACATCATGATCAATCAACTTTACAGAAGGAAAAATCCATTCCTAGCATTTTCATTAAATAATTAATAGAAAACCAGCACAAATGTTTTTTACCACATTACATAAGTTTGTTTTAAGAATGCAGACTGTAAAGCGTAGAGCTACTAAAATTTTATTGTAAAGCAACTATGAGAAATAAATTGGAACATTGTTGAAAAGTCATGTGAGCTCCATATGAATGGATATTCCTAATAGTACATGAGTCTGTGTCTCATCTCACATTCAAACTCAGTGACCTTCATTACCTAAGTTGAATTCCTTCTAAAAGGTAGCAACTAAGAGATAAAAAGATTTGTATGGTTGATAATTGACAATAGTTCCATAGGGTAGACTAAAGGGGAATCTATTTGTCCATCTCACATTCAAACTAAGGTTTTTCATATCATCTCCACAGTTGAGTCATTGTCTTTACCTTTGAAATTCCCCTAACCCATGGACTTACTTGGAGTAATGTGCATGTTTGCCAGGCTGGAAATCCTACTTCCAATGCAAGAGGACTTCTCTGAAGGTAAGTTCAGCATTTTGGACATGGGCATTAGAGCTGAGATACTATGTTCCCAGCTTGACTTTTGACTGTATGAAATGATTCCTGAGACAATTTGGCTCAAAATTAGAGAGAAAATTGGGACTTGAATTAGATTTGATAGTCTTGTTTCTGGCACGGGCATCCTTGAACCTGAGGAGGAGCATCTTGGCAGTCTCTTTGCCCATCAAAAGGCAGGTTGCTTCATCCTTTGCAAGTGAACAGTATCACCACAAATTTTTGTAAGTGTCTCTAATATCTACAAAAATAACCAGGCAAATATTAAATCAAAGTTATCCATCAAAGTCAATCATAAATGAATTCTTACTATAGTAAATTTTTTGCACTCAGAATTGAACCAAATATCTCAGTAATGATAACTTAAAATAAATCAAAATGTATATAGAAATTTATAATATTATTCAATACTAACCATCAGAGAAAGAATGTGGATCTTAGGATTCTTATTGGCAATGCGTTTCTTAATTGCTTTGATTACTTCCTTTGCTTGTCTATTCCAACACAATCATATTGACCAATATAGACCCTTCATTACTATCACCATATCCAAATGTCCATTTATAAGAAAGAATTTAGAAGACAAAGTTGTTAACCTACTTTATAAAAACCATACCAACATCTCTTATGCGAACTCTATTCATATAACAAAGATGGGATTACATTCTCTGAACATGGACTACCATTAATGCATAATACAGAGCAACTACCAATCAAATAATGTCAAATTGGATTTACAAAAGAGGATAACAGTGTATCAATATTTGCAAAGCATAATCAAGAAATTTGAACCTAAGGTGGATTAAAGCAATTTAGCATGATTCTATGCCTTGTAACTCAGAGATGAAGGTATTTCCAAATATTTTGTATGACTTCTCATGTTAGACAAAAGATTATACAGACACATCTTATAAATATAGCCAAGATAGAATATATGACAAAAGGAGTAAGATTTCTTTGTGCCATTCAAGGTTCTTGGATAGGCAGCATGAATAAAATGAAATGCTTTCATTTCCTTAAAAATTCTTGAAATCCATGTTTGATTGTGACTACCATACATGTTGATCTGAGCATGCATGGCTCCCAGTTACTGCTATGATATAGTTTAAGATTACTACTGTAACTGATAAGTGGTGATGTAGATGAGAAAATTTGGATAACAGTTTCTATATGTTAGGTGTCGAGAAGCTTCACTTTACAATTTAAAAAATGGTTCTACCATACATGTTGTTTTATTTTGTGTCATCTTGGAAAACATTGGATCATTCATGTAAACAAACCTAACAAGCTCTCTTGTGTGTTTATACTTAAGTTCTAACGTTTCTTTTCCAGCCTACACTAGAAGACTCTTCTGAAAAGTAATTCAACATTATAACATAATCATGAGCTGTGAAAGCATCAACTGTACCAAATCCTTACATAGCTGAAAACTATATAACCCATCACTGAAAAGTGATCAATATTACTCAAAAGATGCATTTGTTAAAACCATTGATTGATTAAAAGATGTACATCTTGTTTCTAGCTCGTACTATTTCCATTTCTTAATCTATTAATTCTTTGAGCTTGATTGTTCTAACACCATGCATAATGCTTTTATTGTTCCTTCCTAAATAGGCTCTGAAAGGTATCAGAGAGAAGGTGCATATTGTAACTAAGTTTGGATTGACTTGGAGTAATGGAGAATTTGGTGTGAAGGGAGATCCTACATATGTCAGGGCTGCCTGTGAAGCAAGCCTCAAGAGGCTTGATATAGACTACATTGATCTTTATTACTAGCACAGGGTGGATATTACTGTACCCATAGAAGCTACTATAAGTCTTCGGATTCCAAACCCTTAACCTTGCACCAAAATACTATTTTGTCATGGCGCTGTAAGTTTTAAGATTCAAAATCTGTACTACTATGACAGGTTTTTTATTTTAATCTTATTTATAAAATTTTGGGAAATGGTTTTTCTCCAAACAATACATAGTTGAATCTTGAATTTGATTTGATGTTAGAAATATATTTTACATATCAATTCTTGAGATTGATAAGTATGAAATATTTTCTACAGCAAGTCAAATTGTGATTTTACTACAAGGATTCAACTGTGTGGTTTTCTAGTGAAACACATTGACACAAGTTATTTTAATAGTGGTTCACAATAACTCATTTTTCATAAGAATGAATGGAACACGTAGTACTCATTACATTTAGATGATGCTCATAAGGTGAAGCATTAAGCCTTTCTAGAAGGTCACTAAGTCCAATACTACTCCAACTTATTGTCATGAGAGATGAGTTCTTATGAAGCTAATGTAACATGAGTCAATGAATTTGTCTCAAAAACAAAAAAATCAAAATTTCAAACCTCTAATTTCACTAGAAAATATGTGTCTAATAATCAAGGTTGTATGGCTTTGGAGGGCAAGATTGTATCCCTCTGGCTCTTTACTGACACCTAGCAAAACATAAGAAATCTGATAATGAGGAAATCAGTTTTCCTTTTATACAGATGGGTGAACTGAAGAAGTTGGTAGAAGAGGGAAATATAAAATATGTGGGTCTGTTTGAAGCCTCTGCTTCAACAATCCGTAAAGCCCATGCAGTGCATCCAATCACTGTTGTGCAGCTTGAATGGTCTCTCTGGAGTAGGGATTCTGAGGCCCAAATTATTCCCACCTCTAGGTAAACGTTGTAATGATATAATACCTCAATAGTCAACGATTCAATGTTTACTTTATAGATTGTAGAGAACTGAGAATAAATATTTGTGAATTGGGTTCACAGTATATACCAAAAGTTGAAGTTTTTAATAAGATTTTTTTTTTAACTTTGTTCCATTTGAACTTAGATAAGGAATACAAGCTTACTTATATTTATTTTATTTCATTTTATTCCATTCATAGGGAGTTGGGAATTAGGATTGTTCCATACAGTCCTTTAGGCATGGGTTTCTTCAGCACAGGAGGAAAACTTCTTCAAAGTGTGACAGATAATGACTTCGTAAGGTAAAGGATAGGATTTTTTTTTTTCCATTTAATAATTGTACCATTTTAAAGATGATCTGATGTTGAGTTCAAACATTGAGACTGAACAACAAAGTAAAATCTAAAAAAAAATCTACATGACAAGACTGACAATAAAGGTGAAAATTAATTTGATTTGATTTTTTCATTTTTGATTGTTTCATATCATAATAATTGATCTGTTAAACAGGGGAATCTGAGGTTTTAAGGTGAGAATCTTGAGCGGAACCAAGATCTATTACTAAAGCTAAGTAAGATCAGTTTAAGAAGAGGGTGCAACCCAAGCTAGGTTGCTCTTGCATGGGTTCAAGACCAGGGAAATGATGTTGTGCCCATTCTTGGAACCACCAAGATGAAGAACCTGGATGATAATATCTTCTCTCTCGATAAAATTGATAGCAGATGACATGAATGAAATCAAAGCCATCTTTCCTGTAGATGCTGCAGCTGGAGACCGACACAGAGCTGTTGATTTGCAATTGACCTAAATAAATTTAGAAATGCCCCCATACAACACTCTCCATTTAATTAAAGCACGTAAATTTTTATGTTCCAGAGCATAACATTTTCAATTGAGCTAGATGAATAAAGGGCTCTAAAGAGTTAGCATCGTTAAAAAAAAAAGAATCTAAATAAATGGATTTTTTAGCCTTGTACTATATCAGTTATAAATTCTTATTATTGAAAATGTAGTATTTTTAAAGTCTATTAATAGAGTATTTTCAGAGCCTATTAATAGAGAGCCTTTGGTAAATGACTCTATAAAGAGTTTTATAAAATTGGTGGAAATATATTTCGTTAATAGTAATGATACTGGCATTTTAACATTTATGCATGACAATATTTATGGACTAGTGATAAACCCAAACCCTTCCACATGGATCTTAAGCAGGAGTTAGTAATAAAGATCCAATAAATGAGTTGTAATGTCTCCAAGGTTCTCTTAGAGACTTCGATATTCAACCATTGTTACTCCACATAACTTGTGGGCTTGGACATCAGGATAACAATATGCCATTTATTATCAGTGCATGCCAAGGATACATTAGAGGTTTTCACCCCATATGTCAACAAATTCACGTTTCAAAGTAGATAATCTAGAATGTCCATCCGGTGCCAATTACATGTTTTATTATCAAGACAAAGCACAAGAACCCATAGCTACAAATAAATCCAAATTTCCTTGAATTTCCTTGAAACAATATGAAACACACTTAGAGAAGTGGTATAACATTGAATAAGACCAATATTACAGTACAAAAACCATATAAAAATCTCAAAGTCTTTCTAATACAAATTTCAAACTCGTTTATGATCATATTAATTTAAACAAAAATAAGTATATAATGGTAAGAAGTTGCATGCAGAAATTATTTATAATACTGCATTCAAATTCATTGATATGCACAGAAGTAGTGCCATGTAGAGTGTGGGAAGGGCCTACCTTGTATGGGTATGTCTCTCTTGATACAGAGGTGTGACACCTGAGAAAGAAATGGTAGCCCTCATTCACTATGTTGTGTACATAGATGTCACTTTTCTTGATACTTTAGAGTCTTAGACACTAATAAAATTATTGTAGGGAAAGTCAGTCAACTTACTAAATCTATTATGACACCTCCATTCTAAACGGCATTATCATATTAGAATTTGTGATCCAACGTATTGAAGAAATTACCTTAATATTGAAGAATTAATACAAGTGATGTTGCAGGTGTAGTGGGATTGCTTCCAAATTCTGACTCTTCCACAATACCACTCTAAATATATAGTCCATGTCTAGTTCCTTTGTGCTCATTCCATTAGGAAGACTCTAGTCGAAGGAGTGAACCAGCGAAGCCAAAATTAAATGAAGCATCTTATCAGCCAAAGGAAGCCCTAGGCATATTCTTCTCCCTACTCCAAATGGTATAAGCTCAAAATCTTGTCCCTTAAAGTCCACAGTAGCTCCCTCTCCCTCCAAAAACCTCTCTTGCATAAATTTGGAAGGCTCCTTCCAACACAAAAGGATCCCTCGCAATCGCCCACACATTAACCCATACTTGTGTGTCTTTGGGGATCACAAACCCCCTATTTCACAAGATCTTGATGCTTTATGAGGGATCAAAAGAGGAACAGGAGGATACAGTCGAAGTACTTCTTTCACCATTGCATGAAGGTAAGGTAGATGATCAATATCAGATTCCTCCACTCTTCTACTATGACCTACAACCTCCTCTAACTCCCCTTGAACTTTTTCCATTTTATCTAGATTATGAATGAGTTTTACCATTACCCATTCTATTGTTGCACTAGTGATGTCGAAACCAGCAATTAACAGATCCTGCATTATCAAAACACCCCATCCTCATTAACCAATTTCGCCACTCTCATCTTCAACCCTAACTTGGCCTCCTCATTAGCAGATGACAACATTGATTGCAAGGATTTCATTAACACCGCTGCTGCCACACCCGTCTCCACGCACCCCCTATACATAGATGCCCCTTTCTCAAAAACCTTCGCCTTTGCCTCCTCTAGCCTGTGAAACCCTTCCTCCATTTTTGTCCTCAACAACAATGAGTTTTTCCCACTTTTAAAAAAAATTTAACATATGAAGCCCGTGTTGGTCAAAAATTTGACCAACACGGGCATGGATTTTTTTAAAAAGATATTTTTCCTTGCATATTTCGACCAATCTAAAACATTTTAATAGATGGTCAAAAATTTTGGTCAAAAATTGGGGTCAAATGTACTAGTGTAAAAATACACGACTCATGTTGCTCATATGATTAGAGGATGAGTACCTCACACTTCTTGAATTTTAGAAGTTATATCCTCTGTCTACCATTTTAAAGGAAAATGAAGCTTTTCCTCATACTTCAAGAATGAATGCCAATTTCTAGCATAGAAAAGGTCATATATTATAGAAAATAAGGCCTAACACAAGGAACAACTCTTTTTGTTTCAACCAAAGACTTGCCGAGCCGTACTCTTGAACATGTTTTGTATCTGTAGATCATGGAGCTACAAAACAAAATTAGTGTATTACTTAGCAAAGATCTTCCCACACAAATTCATTTGTCATAAATACTTTTAAATACATTCAAATATATAACTACCTCCTTTAAGTCCTTTGGGGAAGTCTCTCGCAGTTCTAAAATTCTAGCTACAACAACCATTGACATAAATCTTTAAATACAATATCTCTATCATCTTTTATTAACCAGGAGAAATTTATAATCAGTCACCTTAGTCATACTTTATAATGTTGTGTACTCTTTTGGACATGCTTTGCCTTATCCTTCCTACTTGCAAAATTTATGAACTAAAAAATAGATGGTATTTTGTTTTTGTTTTCTTTGGAGAGCCAAGATTCTGGTGTTCAATCCAAACAACATTTAGGCTATCTTTACTAATATAAATACCATTCCATTAGAACTATAATGTTCCCAATAGATTAAAGTAGGATCATTTTTTCATTGTTGTAATTTGTAATAGAACTTTGGATACATCTTTGCTGAAGATTTATGTTTACCATATGTTTTAGATATGATTAAGTTCTTAAACCATAGCTTTCAAACATGAAGATTTGGAATTGAAGATAGGGTTTGGGAGTGGGTGTGAGTTGGAAGCTAAAATAAACATGTGCTCAAGATTTAGCTGAGCCAACGAGGTGCAATTTAACAAAGAACAATCCAACAATTCCTCAACAAATATGAACTGACATTCTTTTTTCCTTTCAAGCTTAGCATGCTATCATAAGAGCTATTCAATGTTGGAATCAAATAGAATGACCACTACTTAGCATTGACATTAACTAATCTTGTGAAGAGTGAGTGTATTGTGTGATTCATTCATCAATGTATCTTCAGTTCAAAGGAACTTACACTAGGCAAAGATGCAAGGGCAATGCAAAATATTATTAACCTAGGGATGCTTTAGTCTCACAATGCAATTCTAGAAGTCTAGAGTACCTTTGAAGCAAGCCATCTATGTGGGGAGCAAGGTCATGTACTTCTATTTCTAGTATCTAGATAATAGACAAGTACATGGTTCTCATTGATTGGAAAGATCATATGTTGACCAGTAACCCTTATAATACACTTCCATTTAAAGATAGAATGTTCTTTGAGGTAGATTTCAAGGAACATGGTATACATGTACGTTCATCTTGAGGAGTGGATATGGGCTCTATAGGGATGCAAGATCCAAATTGGGTATAGAGATGTGCATTGGGTTTCTGAGACTTGTTGAATACTTGTGAAAAATTCTTTTATTTAAACATAATGTTCCATTTAGTCCATTAAATGCACTTCTAATAGTTTATATAAGAAATCATATTTTTTAATTTTTGTATGCTTGCCAATATTTTTTAGCAAGATAGAGCATTTATGAACTTATTTCTTATCCAATTTTTGCCATTGTTTCTGTATGAAAAGTGTATAGATGTTTTTTTGAAATAGAATCATACTAAAATCTTTTGACATGCTTTTTAATGGCTTAGGTTTATTGATATTTCCTATTACAGGTGTATGAAAAAGGTGTGGCTACAGTTAAGCTTCCTAAATTAATAATTAAAGGCTCAAACTTACTACTCATGGGTTTTCTAAACTATGGAAATTCTTATTACCTCCCAATACAATTGGATACAGATTTCAAGCCTCTTTTTACCCTTTTGGAGTCCAAGCAAGACTCAACAAGTAGATCTAGTCTTCTTTCCAGTTCCATCCACATGTTTCATTTCAACAAGATTGATATTAGAAGAATGCACATGGTGGATCATGAGGTTAACTTGAGCCTTTTAGACAATGGGCAATCATCTCTAGAGAAAGAGATAACAAAAATTTCAAATTTAATGTTAGAATCTATGTCTAATCTTGATGCATTTATAGATTCTGATTTTCAGGGCCAAGGGTGCTTGCAGTCAAGATTTTCATCTCTGGTAGATTATGTATTTGAGTTTAACAAGGGAATGCCATTATCTTGATATTTACCAAAACATAATTTTCTTGTTGAATCTTCACCATCAAATCATCTAAGTGTTGTGTAGGGTATTCAGCAAGGAGGAAAGTATGGTCCATCAACTACATGGGATAGAAACTCTCAGTTGTCCTTAATGAATAATACTAGAAAAACTTCAATTGGAAGCTCACCTTTTAACACTAGGTTGATGTATGAACCAAATCATAAGAATGTATGGAAGACTGGCTCAAGCCCCCCAACTGGAGGACACAATTATGGAGTCAATACATCCACACTCAACCCTGCAAGGATCCAATCTTTTAATAAACTGTCATTAGCTACAAAGTATTATTTTAACCATGATCTCACTTCTTCAAAGTCTCCATTGCATCTGGGATACACTTTAGGTTATCCATCAATGGAGGATAATCATCTAAGAAAAGTAATGGATTCTCCAAAGGAGGGGCTCCCATCACATTCTACTCATTGGAAAACTAGTTCATCATATACAACAAGAATATCATTAGTGCATAGGAATTCCATTCAATAGTTAAGGTCTTCTATTGTTAAGACTTCAACTGGTGGTCAAAAATCAGCTGTATTCAAAAGCTTTGCAACTAGCTTTCACATGATCCCCCCAGCATGCAAGTTTCTATTTCTAATTCACTATAATTTTGAGATGGAAAATGGTAGCATGTTGGGTTGGGCATGTCAATTGTGTCTATTGTATGCCTTCTATTTTTAACTGAATATCATCTAGCTAATGCATGAGGTATACATCTTATAGGTCAAGCATTAGATTCTTTAACTTCTCATGGTAACACATCTGACATAACTCCAAAAGTAAGTAGTCAAAAGCATTGCCTTTTAGATATTGTGCAGTCAATTCCATCCTTGCAAGGAATATCAACTTATGGAGAAAATCAAAAGAAAAGAAAGACCTTTGAATCAGTTAATACACAACATGCTTTTGTTCAACTAAATGCTTCCAACACTTTGGGGAGATTTTCTAGCCATGCATGTGGGAGCATTCTCAGAGAAGCTAATCATGGGAAAGCATCTTCAAGTATATATGTATCTATTCTTCTTCAAGTGATTAGGCATTCTTCTTTATGTATTAAGCATGCCCAATTTATAGGCCAAATGGAAGTCCTAAATATCCCATATATCAAAGATGTGGGCTTGTGAAAGCCCTTTATAGACTTATGGTTTTGGCTGCCCTATTCAAAAGAGGATGCATGGCAACATATTTGTCTGTCTTGGTAGACCTGGAAGCACCTACTAGGATGTCAAGGTAAATGATGAACACCAGAGGCCTACTCTAAAAGTGGATCTCTCCTCTTTAAGAGTGGTCTTAGTCAATAATTCCATATGAATATGTTTCATTTGATTGAATTCATTTATCATTAGTATCGACATGATACCTTCATATCATTTTACTTCTTAATATGATTCCTTATCTTCTAATTCCTCATATTGGTGCACCTCAAACTACAATATTTGCCAATATCTTTCAAAAAATAGTAATGGATGGCTAAGATCCCAGATAGCAATGGATGACCAAGTTGTTATAGTGAGTATCCACCAATTAGTGCCAAGAATTTTGAGTGCTCTTAAAGGAGTTTGATGTGCCTTGTTCTTGCTGACTTGCTATGCCCAATTCAGGCAATATAATTGACATAAGAAAGTAATGCCTAGCTTTAGATGGCTAGAAGTACAAACTACATAGCTATTTATACCGTCAACTGAACATGTGGACTATGAAGTTATTAGCAGCCCAACTCTTCATGGAAAATATTCTCACATGAAGATTTATTGCAAACTTTACTAATATATTTCCAGCTACTCTAATAAGGTTTTGATGAGCATACCTTCTTCCTTCACAACAATATACTTTAATTCACCATAGCCTCTCCAACCGATAGAAATGGTTAAGTTTATCGTAGTGCCTATGTGGCAATATCATGGTGCCTAAGTGGCATAGTAATTGTAATGTGCGCCATTCACTTCTAGGAAACTTTACAATACAGATCTTTACTAACATTTAAGTATACTATAAGTTGATCTCTTGTGATTGTAAAGGCTTTTGGTCTTTTTCAAAAGTTCCCCAAAGGATACAAAAATTGTTTTGTAATTGGAACCTTTAAACTTCTAAATCAAGTAACAAAAAAATGAGATTGATTGTTTTTGTCTATTTATCCTTTTTGTAATTTTGTATGGAGTATTTGGTTTTCTTGATTATCTAGCATGCACCACAAAACTTTTTAATGAATTCATGTCTTTGCTAAGCTTGCTGATAATTTTTACTAAATGAATGTTTCATGTTAGAAGACTGTATTATTGAGGAGGTATCAAATGATGGCACTTTTGATTCTCCAGCTCTAGCTAAATCAAGTTCTAAAAGCTCAAAAAAGGTAAATGGTCCTGATGCTGTAGCTATAAGTCTTACATTCAAAATCAACAACAAGGTTTCATACAAAATAGTACTAAAAGGTGTGTGTCTTTTTGGGGTTCAAGTTTCAAACTACAAGTGCACATATTTGTATATTAAATTGGCACCTTCTATGCTCAAATGGTTGCTGATCTTTGTTTCATGGCCTTCTATTCTAGCACATAGTGCAATTGTGCTAAAAGCAGAAAGTATAGCAGATAAAATAGAGCAGGTTAGCAAAATCAGGACCTTATTCAACCTTCAAAAGGCATATCAACAGAAGGACCAGTATTATTATTGTCTTGATCTTATCCATTATTGTATACTAGGTGTGTTTTTTAGGTAGAAGGGTGGTACTACACATTTTGCAAACATCTACGCCTTCTAGAAATTATAGGATCATTTTAGTTACATTTGAAAACATTAATCAAGAAAAACCATATGTGTAGATATAAACATTAATCACAACATGTCCAATTTATTTGCAAATATATTTTCCTGTGAAGAAAGACCATGCCTAACATTATGAATGCTGAACAAAATGAGACAATGGCTACATTGTGGGCTCAGTTTTGAAGAAAACCTAATAAATGTTATTGTCCTTGCAAAAAGTGTAAAGGCTTAAAGACTTGAAGAATTCTAATCACATCAGCCCAGAGTCATTGTAGGCAACATGGTCATGTTGAAGGGGGCCACGATTTTCATCCATTACTGAATGTGGATTTTCTACTGGAGGAACATGGAGGTGTGAATATCCAAGCTAAGGATAACACTCTCATGGAAGAAGATGATAATGTGCCAGAGGACATGATTGAAGAAGATGGTATTGGGGCAGGTGATGAAGAGACTCACAATGATGGTACTAGTGAATCTAATAATGATGATGAAGATGGTCTCGATATACCTTTACTTGAGAAGGCACACAAGCCCTTATACAAAGGCTCCCGAACAACTCTACTCTCACTATAGTGTAGTCGGTGAACTTAACGGTTATGAATGGTATAACCAATGTAGCAATTTCACGTATGCTAAGGTATGCCATTTTTGTCATCTTCAATGTTAGCATTCAATTACTATTCATTCTATTAACAATGCATAATTGTTGTTGTAGGTTGATTAGTGATTTTTTGTTACCACCATCAAACATTTTTCCTCGTTCATTCCGAGAATTATCTAACATTATGGATCAGATTGGAATGAAGTATCAGAAAATACATGCATGTCCCAATGATCACATTCTATATCATAAATAATATGAATTTGCAGTAGAATGCCCTTATTGTCATAGTAGTAGATATCGTTCAGATCAAATAACAAAAAAAGTGCCTCACAAGGTTCTTCAGTACATTCCCATTATTCCATGTCTTCAATAGTTATTCAGGTGTGCTAGCTTGACACAATTTATGGATTACCATGCATGCAATAAAAGTCAGGATGACATTATGCGAATGCTTGCCGATGGTTCTACGTTTAAAGAGATAGAAGAAACATGGTCACGCTTTAAAGAAGAACCTCGTAATTTGAAGCTTTCATTGGCAGCGGATGATATCAATCCATATGGAGATATGGGATCTGTTTACTCAATGTGGCCTATTTTTGTTATTAACAATAACATTCATCCTTGGATGTCCATAAAGAGGGAGCACATAATGTTGTCAATGATTGTGCTAGGTATTTTTTTCATTTTATAGTTATCTAAATTAATTTATAAATAGTGCATGAAAATGGTCATAATAATAATGTAATGTTTATGTTCATTCAATTGCTAGGTAAATACCAAGTTAAAGATATGAACGTGTATATTGAGCTCCTAATTGACAAGTTTTTGAAGTTATGGAATGGCATCACAATGTATGACATCTCTAGACCGATAGGACATCGACAATTTCAATTCCATGCAATGCTTGTATGGACAATACATGATGCCCCTGGGCTAACTCATTTTTGCGATATCTTATATTGTTAATATCACATATTTTTGGTCTATTATAGTGCTTACACATTACTATCAAATGTTTAAGTTGCACATGATAATTTTAGATGATCTACTTCTACATGATCTTTTAGGTCTTTAGATAAAGGGAAAATTCGCATGTCTAGTTTGTGGTCTGAAGATGAAATCTCATCATTCGAGAACTTTAAGAAAGTAGGTGTTTGATGAGTTTAGAAACTTTCTCCACAATAATTATAGGTATCAAATTGCCGAAAAACATCTTTTCAATGGGAAAGAAGAGACAGCATCAAGGCCACGAAGAATGACACCTCATTTATGGAAGTTGGAATATGATCGACTAAATTGTCAAGGTAATAACCAATTTGTCGTCTGAAGTTTAAAATTTGTATTTTGATAGTCTTATATTTACTAAAGTTGTAATTGATGCTTGTGAAGGTCGTCAAAATTCTCATGTGCGATGATACGATGGGGCCTGTTCTGTAGGGTCGTAAAACAAAATTTTTGGCCCTCTGCTGCTACAAAATTTGCCATGTCATATGGTCAAAGATGCTTAATCAGAAGGCTACGATGCCCCAATCTTATCGTATGATTGAGAATTTCAAAGGAATGGTCTACAATGTTACAATTTCATCGTAACATTATAGACATAATACTTTTCAAATTTGTAAGTTTCAATTAAAAATGTAAGGTGGGCCCATTAAGAAAATCTAAGGTGGACATGTGGCAGATAGAGATAAGAAAAATGATTTTTTTTAAAAAATTCAGATCTTAGAGGACTTCAGCGCTCAGATTATAAATTGGAAAATATTTGAATTATTTTCTAAAGTTTATATAGTTTAGCTATGTAAATTTTTTAAATTTTTCAAATTTAAGTGCTCTGTTCATGGCATGGGGGGCAAAATTTTGAAATGCTCTAAGAGGGGCATTTTTCATCTGGAATATAGAGTGTAATATACTGTTGGAACCATGAGAGAGCAAACTTTCCATTTTTGTAATCAATTTTTGAGCAAGTGTTAACTGGTATCAGCTACATGAGCTTTTCTGATTTTAGGATCCTCATGGTGAAATGTGAAAATTTAATGTTGCAGATGAAATTGCAACCAAATATAGAGATTTTTCATCATTCTATGACTTCTCCAATGAATTTCAAGTTGATTAGATGGTTGTTGAATGCAGTTGGAGCAATTATGGTTTTTGGTAGTAGAGCAAGTTAATTTTTTCGGCAAATACAACTTGACATGTTGAGATCAGATTTCAAAGGCTTTAGTACAGATTGTGATGATTCTTAATATGTTCTCCATGAGATATTTTGTTAATTGGTCCAGAACTAAGATTTAGCCTTGCTGAATATAAGATTTAGCTCATCCTTAGGCATGTCCTTGGTCTTTGTTTCTTGGTATCAGGTTTAAATCTACTTGGTGTGTTCTTTACCAAAAAGAACTCCAACACGACCTTACCTTGAATTGCCCCCACATCCCTCTTAGATATGACACATCCCCAAAGGATTAGCTTTTGTTGGAGTTCTCACCCATACATAAGTTTTTGCTTAGTATATTTGTGTAAGCTCTTGTGGCGATGTTTTCTTTCTCTAGTTCTTTTGATTCTAGATTTTATTTATACTCAAAATAATTCCAATCATGTCTATCATTAATGCAAATCTATAACCAATGAAATTTTCAATGGACCATCCATTGTAGTTTGTCAATCATGCATCACATTAAGTGGCTAGCATCAAAAGCTAAAGTTAAAAGCCTCTATTATTGAATTCTCTTCCCTATCACTCATATTCATTTCCTTTTCTATTCATGCTTCACATGGGAGTCTTTTTATATGATGATTTATTGTCAATAATGTCCATTCACTATGAAACAATTCTTATTCTACAAATTTGAGATGCTGGAACTTTTGTGGATGTGTAGGCCATCAAAACATACTGTAGGGAGGATAACGAACTTAATCTCAACTGTCAAACTCAAGTGATACAAATTGTAAAATCTTAACATATGGTTGTTCAAATTTTGTATCTCCTGAATGATTTCCTTTTAGCGTATAACTTGTTGTGCATAGTTGCCAAGTTTTCTTATTGTATCGGGCATATTAATGAAGAAGCATATTAGTTACTAGTGGTGATTACGATAGTTTGATTAGTTATTGTCGATATTTTTTAGGCATTCTATCTAATAGTTCACATGCCTTCCATATGATATGACATTTTGCATGCATCCTCCACTCTCTCATTTGGCTGATGATGGATTACAAAGAGTGATCTGAAATGATGACGCTGAAACACACAATCAAATCCAAAATGAACTTGCATTACAAATGGATTGTGGAAATTTGATATTGTTGATATATATATATATATATATGTTTAAGTTGTGATTGTCGTGGTAGACATGCATGCAAAATCAAAAATATCAGATTTCCACAATCCATTTGTAATGCAAGTTCATTTTGGATTTGATTGTGTTTTTCAGTGTCATTGTTTCAGATCACTCTCTGTAATCCATTACCAACCAAATGAGAGAGTGGAGGATGCATGCAAAATGTCATATCATATGCAAATCATGTGAACTATTTTATAGAATTCCTAAAAAAAAATTTACACTCAGGCATTGGTAGAAATTTCTACCTTGATTGGTCAAACTTTCTACATTCATTGGTCAAACTTTCTACCTTCATTGGTCAAAATTTTTGACCTTCAATCATCGAACTTTCTACCTTCATTGGTCAAAATTTTTGACCTTCATTAGTCAAAATTTCTACCTTTCTTGGTCAACATTTTCCACCTTCATTGGTCAAAATTTTTGACCTTCATTGCTCAAAATTTCTACTTTCTTGGCCAACATTTTCTACCATCATTGGTTGAAACTTCTACTTTTATTGGTCGAAATTTATATCTTCTTTGGTCAAAATTTTGACCAATTCTAGGCAAAACTTGCACTATGGCTATGGGAGTTTTTCGACCAACCAGCAGGTTGGTCTAAATTTTGACCGGAAAAATTCCAACCAATGAGTTGGTCAAAGTTGGTCAAATTTTGGTTGAAAAATGGGTCAAAATTTTGACCAATAATGGTCAAAAATTAGCCTCATATGTAGTAGTGCTTGTTCACCCTTCAAGAATTCATACTCTTAATCATTCTTGCTTTGCATGCCAAACTTCTATTTGGCTACTAAATGGAGAAATACCCTAGACTCCTTATCTTCCTTAGGTTCTTGCACATGATAAACTTTTCTTTTAACCAGTTATCTCTATAAATAGAGGATTAAGATATTTTTCCACTTAACCATAATCGTCCATTTTAGGGTTAGGTAGGATTAGGTAGGATACAATGAATTTACCCATTTTTCTATTTGGTTCCACTAGAAACTTCTTCTATAATCTTACTTGAATTTGTCTCAAAATGGTTTACCTTGAATTTTGTGCCACCAGCTCATCATAGTTATCTTCCACATGCTTCACATAATTCAAGAAAACAAAAATAGTGTGCTTAGATTTGACAAATATTTTACTTAACATATTTACTAACACTCGACATCAACATATTGTCACTTGGCTTATCTACTATTCTTTCACTTGGCTAACACTAGATTACTCAGAAAAAAGTAAAGTTTATTGATGCTCGACATCAACTAAATTTTACTTAGCATATATTGACAATCACTTGGCCTGCATTATTTTTCATCTTTTCTTGGCTAGGTTTATTTTTCACTCGGCTTCTACTAATTTTTTCTCAGCTTCTACTAAATTCTCAACAAGACTTAGTAGACACTTTTCATACTTGATCCTCTTCTAGTCTTAACTTGAGTAAATTTTCATTCCAAACTTTAAGAAGATAAAAAATAAACTATAGTATCAATATCTTACTTGGTCTTAGTTCTTCTTTTACATACCAAATAACTCAACCTTTCTCTAGGTGCTATTGTTATCTCCTCTTCATCAATCAACTAAATGATAGCTTTTAGACCAAAAAGTAATTGTCTCACCAAAACATAGCAAGTTTGACAATATTGACAAAATAATGACTATGCCATTACAGATTCTTCACTTCAAAATAATCTCATATCAACAACATATAGGAATCCTTTTTCTTTTGCTCATTTTTTGTTTCAATTCATCAAAGTATCCATCTAATACTTTCTCAAAACTATCTCCCAAATTCATAATATACTCTCTTATTTTCCTGCTAGTAGGTTTACCTTGTTCTCACACAAAATTTCCAATAGTAGGAAAATAACTCTGAGTATAAAATAAAATACACATTATTAGTGATCCAAACTTACACATTGAATTCTTTTCTTATCTAATTAATAATTGATTCTTTTCCAAATATAAGCATTGGAGCTTGACAAGATCATATTCATGGTCTTTCATTACAATCTTCCACACCTAATTTATGACCATACATGGTACACTATTCAGTCAGCTTGACTGGTACAATTTGTGTGCAATCACTCTTACTCCAAACTCAATCAATCAATCAGTGATGTTTGAAATAGACATGCCACATCCTTTCCACTTGGCCTTGGCATTTTCCTTAATTTTTTCTTTACTCTGGCATCACATAGTCTTCTTTTTATCAAATGTTGGGTATCCTATGGTGGCATGAATAATCTCCTTTGTAATTTTGACCATCCCATTCTCTAGCCATAGCTCCATGTCATGAATTCAACTCAACATAGCCTTCATCCATCTGATTTTGATTTATTTTTTGGAAAATCTTGGGTGTACATTAACCCTTTCCTATCAACAATCTTGAATTCATCCTTCAATACTCTATTGAATAATTTCTAGTATGCCAAAAGAGTTTCATTATCTCCCACTTCACCAATTGTGTACATATAACAACTCTATACATTGTATATCATAACAAAATTAGCTGGTATCAATGATAACACACCCATTGGATCTCCTTTTATAGTAATTATAGGAATAACAAAAATTTAGGTGGAGGATAAGTGTCACTCTTCATTAAGTGAACAATGATTACCTCTTCTCCTTGATTCTTCACTGATTTTGATGATGATGCCATGTTAGGGTTTCAAAATTTCTTGCTAAACACTCAATTTAACTAAAAAAAAATACTAGACCACACTTTCAATCTTTAAATCTACTTTCACTCACCTTAAAAGTCACTTCATAAATTGTTCAAATCACTTTGGGCTCTAAAATTTGAATGCAAGGTGTGTATAATGCTTTCAAAATTTTGATATATACCTTCATTTGTTCAAATTAGGGCTCTCATAAATGTTGTGTGCTCAATTAGGTAGAATCCAATTATCTCAATCATCATTACACTTTGAACTTAGTTTCCATTATACATCTTGATCAATACCATCTAATTATGCCTATACATCAATTCGGTCATTGTGGGTACTCGGTCCATATTGAAATTCTTGGTCAATATAGATGATATTACTGATGTTTGAAAACCAATAATTTAAATGCTTCTATTTTACTATCCTTTGTATAAATATTTGCTACTGCATCATGACCTATGTAGATATGAACTTTGGCATAATTTATGCTAGGAATTGATGTAAGATAATTCATTACATATATATAGTTCCTTACATACCTTTCTTGATCAATTTGAGATAATGTGATCACCTTATCCATTAGATTGGGTAATCTCAGCTTCATTTTTTCCACTGTTTCTATCTTATACTTTCTTTCTTCTAGGTTTGATTCATCTCCTTCTTTTTTTATTCTACATCCACTAGGTGTGTTCATTATTTTGTTTTGGTGCTCGGGTCCTGCAATTTTTGCTCACATGTCCAACTTTATGATAACTAAAATAAACTATGTTTCCATTCAACGATATCTTGTAATTGCCTCTAAAATATGTTTTTATACAATTTTTTGAATTATGACCATAATCTCCATAATAATGACAACTATACCATGAATTGTAGTCCCAATTATAAGAGTTACCTTTCTTGGTGCATTTTCTTGTCTTTTAGTTGTCTAGTTAGAATTTCCTTGTGATATGCATTCATGTTCTTTGTGTCCATACTCTTGACATTTGTAGCAATGTCCCTCAAATATAGGTGTGGTAGGTGTATTTATCACCTTTGATCTACATTCATGTGTTTCATGACCTTGCTTCTTACAATTAAAATAGTTAAAGACATCAATTTTTCACAATCCATCATGTATAGCAGTAAACAGTTTTTGGAAGAGATTGTGTTGCAATTTTTTGACACAAAAAACTACAACACAATATCTTCTAGAAACTATTTATTGCTATATTAAAATAGTTACCAATAAACTTAGGTTTAGGGCTTTTCTTACCATTATTTCTTTTGTTAATTTTTATTGTGTGATAGCATGTAGGTTTATCTTTTGACTTAGCATTTCTTTTCTCTCCACTCTTGGATGATTCTCTTCCTTCAAGAGATGTCTGGTGCTTGATATGCCCTAATCTAGAGGTTTCATTGGATGATGTAAGTGATCTCATTAGATCTTCAAAATATCTTATTATTTCACTAGACTTGTTCATTCTTTCCACAAGTTCTTTCCCACATCTTAGCTTATTCCTCAGTTGATCACTTTTTGATCTTAGATTTTCTATCTCTAATTCTTTCATGTTTAGTTCTTTATTTGCAAGTATCAATTGATTTATCATGTATAGTTGAGTGTCTACAAGCTTTCATACATTAGATTACCTTTCTTCAATTCTAGCAGCCATTTGTCATTTGTCTTCTTTAGCTGTAACTTTATCTTCTATAACTTTCTTCTTTTGTTCAGTCACTTCACATAGCCTTACTTATTGGATTTCACGTTCTCTTTTCAATCCTTTGACTTCTTCATTCAAAATACTATTCTTTTCCAATAGATCTACAATAGATGCATCACTTTCACTAGAACTTTCATCATCAAGAAATCCTTGAGTATAAAGCTCTTTATAAAGTGTGTCACTATGTAGAATGGTCATATCCTTTCTTTTCTTTGGGGATTTCCTTAGTCCATCTCTTTCTGCTTCAATTTGTTGTAGTATGAGATGGATATCAATCATTTGATTTTCAATAATCTTTCACAATTTGTAAGCCTCCATTTCCAAGATCCCAATTCTCAAGTGGTTAAAATCCTTATAAGACAACTCTTCTCTGATACCAATTATTGGATTTTTATTAGGAGACTAAGATACTGGGGGTAACTCGGAATCACTAAAAATTTAATGTTTAAATAAAACTAACTTCATTCACCACATTATCCATCTAATTATTATGCATAACATAACTTAAAACTTAAAATTATGAAATAGATCATACTATGTGTTAGAGTAAATAATTAATTGTTAATTATTTATTCTATTTGCTTAAGCTTACTTAGGTCATGCATTTATTTAATATTTTGTATTTAATGCATGTAGTGGTTAGTTGTTGACAACACGGGAGTTTGTTCCCTTCTAGTTGTCAATCTTATCTTCTACCACCTTCTAGCTTGTTCTACAAGCTTCCATGAGCTCTTTATAAGCAGGCTCCCTCATTGTATTTTCATAAGGCATTGTGCATATTGTAAATACATTTTCTTCTTGTGTTTGCACATATTGTCTCTCATGTTCGTTTAGATTTTTTCCCTTGCTCCATGCTCTTCCTTTTCATGGCTTCTCTTTGACAGGTCTCGCATGCAGGTGATCTTGGGCGTCTTTAGAGTTGGCTTTTCTCAACTCCAACATGGTATCAAAGCCTTCCTGCTGCAGCTTCGTTGAAGAATTTTGAAGCCATGATTTGAAGTCACAAACCCTAGTTTGTTTGTGCATTTTTTCTTCAAATCAAGGGATCAGCGAATTTTTGGAGCACTTTTAGCCCAAACGGACATTGCCATTGGATCCAGAAGGCCATTTGCAGTCAAGATTCATATAAAGCTTTTCGTTTTTGGACACAGGGCAATTTTGGAGATTTTTTGAAGCCTCCAGGGTCGTTGCCGTACGGATCCTTTGGACGCAGAGCTTAAAAATTTTAAAAATTGGAGCACCGCCATCGCGCCACCTATGCACAGCTTGCAGCAGCCGCAGCAGGCAGCGCCGCCCGGGCTCCGCCGCGGCCCGGCTGCCTCCCGACCGCCGCCCGATTGTGGACCTTCGCCGGCGGCTCATATTCGACCGCCGCCCCTGCGGCCACCTCGTCTCGGTTTTGCCACCTTCGCCCAGCTTCCTCCGCCTGAGAGCCGTGCAGTCTCCGTCAGTGCCGCGTTAGCCTTTGTAGCCACTACGGGGGTGACACGTGGCCTGGGCGCCACATGGAACCTTGCCATGTGGACCCGCCATGTCACCCCTGCCACGTCGGTTTTGCCACGTGGCACTCTTTTTTTGCTGTGACAGGCCACAGGCTGTCAATTTTATTGTCAGTTTCTGCTGACATCAGCATGACATCATCCTTGCATCATCCAAGCCCTTGGATGCACCTCTCCTATTTTGTTTTGGACCTACTTGTGGTTTTTTGGCTATAACTTGAGCATACAAAGGTCTTTTTTCAATCCGAAAGAAGCGTCGAAAAGCTGGTTCCAAAACAGAGATTTTGGTGAGGTATTTTAAGGTTTTGATGCTTTTTTATTGCTCATTTTTTCTATTGAAGTTTGAAGTCCTCTTTTTGACTCCGACATGCATATCTTTTGCATCCCATGCCTGTTTTTTGAAAAATTTATATTTTTGGAAAGCTGGTTTTCTCACCTTTTCAGAAATGTAGTCCTTTTCTTATGTTTTTGGCCTTTGCTCTTTCTATCATAGTTTTAGCATTTTTTGTTATATGGTAGATATTTTGAGTGTTTTAGGCCTGAGGATCATTTTCCTGGCATGGTTTGCTTTCTTTTTGGTTGTACTTTCTTTTGATGCAGCTCATTTTCAGTTCTGATCATTGTAGCTATCATTTTGAAGCACTTTTATGTATTGCACTGAGATAAAGTGCCACTTTTGCATTTCAGGGATCATGAACGTTGTTTTGAGTCAGTTGTGCATGCACTATTTTTATAAAGCACCATAGGGGGGATTATTTTTTGTTGTTTTAGGCATTCTCCCTTTGTCAAGTGAGTGTCCCTTCCACGACATTAGCCCCATGTAGAGTCAGATAGACCGTGTCTTTATTGGTGTCTATACCTCTTTTCCTCTCTCCTTGTTCTTGGTTCTTTTGGAGGAGACTTTGGCTCACCTTCTCAGTTGCCTGTCATCACACCCTGTCTACATTAAGTGGGGGTTATGCTGTTATTCTAATGCATCCATGGTTCAATGGTTTGATAGTGTGAACTATGTATTTAGTGGTTGATCCTATATACAAGGCGATTGCAGTGGCTGGCTACCTATGCATTTCGGTGAGATGGATCATCTACCATATAGACATGCTCTATTCATGCCTTCTTCTTCCATGGAGGTTCTTTAGATCAAAAGTTTGACAAATTTTGTGGCTTCTTCATGCTTCAGTGATGTTGCTTCTTCATGATCACTCATTGTTCCTGTTTTAGGGGACAATTTCCCTAGCTGGAGACTTCTTCAGCTCTTCACTAGGTTCTTACCTCTTTTTGGGGGAGGGTTTTTCCCACGTGGTTTTCTCTCTTTCCCCGCTTACAGAGGTTGCATTTTGATGCATTGTACTTGGGTACCTAAAATGGCCTCGTTTTCGGGACCCATTATGCATTCATCTTAGTTTTGTGAGCTTAAGGCATTTCCCTAAGTTGCACTTAAGGGGGGGTGTTAGAGTAAATAATTAATTGTTAATTATTTATTCTATTTGCTTAAGCTTACTTAAGTCATGCATTTATTTAATATTTTTTATTTAATGCATGTAGTGGTAGGTGTTGACAACACGGGAGTTTGTTCCCTTCTAGTTGTCAATCTTATCTTCTACCACCTTCTAGCTTGTTCTACAAGCTTCCATGAGCTCTTTATAAGCGGGCCCCCTCATTGTATTTTCATAAGGCATTGTGCATATTGTAAATACATTTTCTTCTTGTGTTTGCACATATTGTCTCTCATGTCCATTTAGGGTTTTTCCCTTGCTCCATGCTCTTCCTTTTCATGGCTTCTCTTTGACAGGTCTTGCATGCAGGTGATCTTGGGCATCTTCAGAGTTGGCTTTTCTCAACTCCAAAACTATGTACCACATCCATCATCAAGAAAAAGTAAACATACAACACAAATATTTTTATTACCTACAAACCTCCAATGTGAAAATAAAAATGGGGTGGGGATCACACCAAAAATCTTCAATACTATAGTAACAAAGTTAGCCTATTAGGACTATAAATAAGAACACTTTTGATGATCTACCCTATGAGGGGTCTACACTATTAGGAGCTTTACAAAGACTATTAGGTCTACCTTGATTAAATGATTTAACACTTATAATGAAGTAATGACTCTATTAAGATATTTACATAGGCTTGTTGTGACCACTTTGTCAAGAGATTTACCTTGATTAACTTTGCCAAAAATTATTCAATACTAGATCCTTTAGTGTGCACTTCTAATCTTCTATTTTATATATCTTAAATATGCTCTCCATTTCTTTACTAGGTCACTAGACTCTATTACTTTACAAATTTTACTTGTAATCTCCAAAACCTAGCTCCTTCACACAATACTTCACTTCCTTTCTCTTCTCATGCACACATTTTGTATAAAATAGGGTTTGGATCTACCCTTATAAAGATATCTACAAAATCTTCTAGAATATGATCAATGATCTAGATGTTTCCCTTTTTGCCTCTTCATCTAATTGGTTTTCCTTCCTTCACAAGGATTAGTGATTGACATCAAATGTGTAACAACCTTTGTAACAAACTCTATGATCATTAAATTTTATTTACATGTCAGCTCATAATGGTTTACCTCAAAGTTTGTACCATTTCAAAAAAAAATGCACACATTGTGTTACTTAGCACATACTGTCTATGATGCTCAATCATAATTATTCTTCCTTGTAGTACACAACCTCAACTAACTTGGCTTCGTCTATATGAATCAACATCCATATACCCTATTTACTTGGCATTTATTGAACTCAAATTTTATAGGAATACTTGGCAACCAAAGACTTTCTTGAATCCTATAGAGGTTGACATATACAAGATTACTTAAAAGTCTTTACATGGCTCGACCTATATAGAGTAACTTGATTGCAATGATGATCGGTATATGAATAAGTTCTTGACACTAATAGACAAAAAAACTAGGGAGATCAACAAAATATTGTTGAGAAGAGTGATATGAATTTGGACCAAATGATTAACCCTTCCATGTTCATTCTCAGTGATGCTAGTAGAGAGTGTGGGCTTGATGTTCTCCTCACTACTAGGAATGAGGTACTAAATTTTTATAGAGCTATTAAATGATTCTTCCATGAGCTCAAGGATTTACATATGAAGATAAGGGATTTGCAAAGTAAGGTGGATATTCTAGAGGTAGCTTTAGTTATAGGGACTTGTTAGAAGAGGCCAACATCAATGTGGGGGATAATGTTGATATGATCAAAAGTGGGAAGAACACAACTGAGTTTAAAGGGTTAGAGGAAAAGATTTTGGTTCTAGAAGGTAAGGTATCAAAAATTGATTTTTATTTGAAAAGAATTGCTAATGAAAGCCACAAATCTTAAAGGCCTCTAATGACCATATTAAGATCCTCCTTGGGAAGCTAGAGAACCCCAACACAAATAGATCTATTATTCAGATACTAAATGATAAGGAGTCCCCTATGAATACACAATATGTCTATAGAATATTAAATATAGAAATTACCATTAAAATATTCCATTTTTGCTAACAATGATAAAGAGATTAGGAAAGCTATTGAGGAGATGGAGAACTTGGAGCTTGATGTAGCTAAACTACTAAAGTGCTTAGCGAAGCTATTTCTTGTCTTGTTACTCTATGTTTAGGTTGGTGATCCTTTTCATGGGCTCTTCCCTTTTTGTTCATGTTATCTTTTGTCCTAGCTAGCTTTTATCCTCTTCCACACTTATTTTTTGTCTTCTAATATTTTGTCATTGGGCTTTAATGGTCTCTACCTTTAGTTCTATATTGTGAAGGGTCTTTAGGGTGCCTTCAAAACTTATTTTTACTTAATCAAAAGTCTATAATATGATTATATTTATTCTATACTATAGGGGGTTGTATGAAGGACTTAATGAATTTCCTCAAGCATTGAACAACACAGTCTAGAAATTCATCAAAGAATTGAAAAGAGAATGGGGTTTCCGAGAGAATAAAATAGATAAATATATGATTAGATACATTGGGTGACCAAGTAACAAACAATTATCATCCACTCAAGGAAATACCACAAATATTGGTTGATGGTCATAAAAATGATAATATTTTAGATTATACAAGGGGAATTATTCATAATTTGACACCTTAATTGAAAATTTGAATAATAAATGTTTTTATCAATATATGTAATTTATAAATTAAGTTTCCATTTATTTATATTCTTTTGTAGATATTATGTCCATGGGTTGTTCTATCCATGGGTTATCTTGGCTTAGGTTATTGTGACCTTGGGTTATTTTTTCCTTCTTGGGTTACTTTTTATAGGGATATTTTGGTTAGGTTATTATATCCTACAACCATCAAGGTAAGGTTTCTTGACCTCTTCTTTTATCTAAAAGTCTTAACATTCTCTTTTGTAGGGATCTCATGTTGAAATAAATCTTTCCTATATGCTGTAAAGTCACCATATGACCAATAAAATTGTTCTAATACTTCTTAATAAGTTTATTGATATTTTTCTCACCTTTGATAACATCTTTTTACCAATATACACCCTTTTTAGTGCATCTTGTGTTCTAAGATTAATTTCTTCTAAATCATTATCATAATTCCCTAGATTCAATTGTGTATGTGTTTTTTAGAGTCAACATTTAAGATCACTCTCCATGATCTTTAACTGTGATTCACACTCCATGATCACAATTATGATGGGTAATGGAAACTTGATATCTCTAATTCTTTTAAATCATCAAGATTTGTGGCAATGTTTACAGTCTTTGTGTTATTCTAATAGTCACAAACTCTTTCAAAATTAACTAATCCTTTGGGAACCTTATTACTTTTAAATTGAATCTATTCATTTCCAAACACAATCTGCTTTCCATCTATTATCTCAATAAAGTATTTAAATTAATCTCCCAATCATCACATTCATATTTATAATTCACTAATATTAAGATATCACTATCATCACTTAAAACTTTTTAGTTCTCAATATTGTTAGTAATAGAGGGTCTCATCTATACTTCTACTTGTAAAATCTTTGACAATGTAACATCATTTGGTTTCAAGGAAATAATGCTCAACTAAGTTAATCTCAAATGCATCAAATTTTACAATTTCATAACAAACTACATTCTTATATTATTTTAACCTTTTTTCTTACATGTATATTTAAATCTCTCTTCGGATATGACAAGTTTAGAATCTTCGTGTACCATAAGATGCTTAGTTTCTTATTTTATGCCAATCTCAACCCCAATAATAATTCCTTATGCTCTTTCATGTTATTAGTACATGTGAATTATAAGGTAAAAGAATATTTATGTCCTTATGCTCTGTCAACATCCTTGTTAAGTGAATGTTATTTCTTTTCTTCTAATAGAATATTTTCCACTCAAAATTCATTCATTTTAGTGTCTAAAAATTAAGTTGTATCTTTATCTCAATTATGTTCAATCATGTGATACACTCTTGGTTCTCTTCCTATCTTAACATGATTATCATAAATGTGGAAAGTAGCAAATGAAAAATCACACTAGAAACTACCTCCCATTGTAATACTATATCTTCTTGGTAGTAACATTCCATAATGAGGTATAATATCAACCACTAGTACACTTAGAGTTAAGTATTTCTATGGGAAAACAATAATTTTATAGGGAAATTATTTAATTATACCTATTATGGGTACTTTTGTTGAATCTAATGCACAACACCTCCCTTGAGTAGTATGAACACTTAAACCAAAGGATTCCATAGTCTTGAAAGGTATTATAATTTTAGATGACCTAAGTCTATCATACAAATTTTCACTATTTTTTCCATTAATGATTACAGTAAGAAAGAATACTCTTACTCATTAAGATACTTTCTTATTCAAATTAGGGTTATTTATTCACAGATTGTAGTGCTCAATATTTCATAGGTGAGAACTTATAGTGTTATCCATACACATTTTGAGAATTTGAGAAATAATTCTCTCTACTTCATTTTTCTTCTTATTTTCTCCTTGTCCCACCACCCTAGGAGAATCCACATCAATTTTTATAGATGAGAAACTCTTAACCCATGCTACAAAATTTTATTTATATTCATATATCTTCATCATTTCTAGTAAATGTAACTTAAGTATAGTTTGTAAAGAAAATTGAACCATATTGAAAGAGGTATGATTTAGAAAATTAAACAACATATCTAGTTTATTGTTTTTAGCCTTTTCTTTACATGTTATTTCCTCTTTAATAGGTGTAGAAAATATTCATTATTCTTCACCTTAGCCTTGGATGAAGTGGCTTCTTCAATAGGCTCAGAAAACCCAACCTTATTTTCTCAAACTTTTCCTTTCCATTTTGATCTTGATAACATCTTCATCCTTATCATTTTTTACATATTTTTCCTTTTTCTTTTATTCTCTTTTAAATATAATAGTAGGCTTACCATTTTATTCCCCTTTGTTTTATTCCTCAACTAATAATTATTCCCTTCTCATTATGAAAGACCCAATTCAAATCCAAGTCATTTTTGTGGCCAAAAACATATGGCGAGTCTGGGAAGCTATCAAAACCTATCTTTTATCCATGAGAGATAGATGTCATGATGGTCTTTCTTTTAATTAACATAATATATAGTGGTCTCCTCTTTTCATTACTAGGGAATCAAATATTCAAGGAGTTTGTGCTTTGCATTTTCACAAATGCAACATCAACACTCCTAAGGATTTATTTTTTAGAGCTACTATGAGCATATGATGATGGGATGAATTTCAAGTCTAGTTATATATTTCTTGCCTAGATAAACATACTTTTGACCTATGCTCTCTATTTTTCCTCAAAATATATTAAATAATTTGGATGTCTAGCCTATCAAGCTCTAGTCGAAGGATTAGAATTGGTATCCTTGTACTCCCTTTTCTAGTTACAAATACAAAACGTGTTGCTAGTTCTTGATTTCCTACTTGACTATGATCACTATTATCACCCAAAATTGTCACTTTCAGTGGTCTTAGAAATCCTACAGACTCAAGTTTCTCATAGTGTGGTTTGTTGTTACATAACCCAAGGTTTTTAATTTTTTTCTAGTGAATTTTTTTCCAATTCTTGCATTTTGGTTCCAAAATTTGGTATTTGGGAATGTTTGACCTGAGGTGTCCTTTATGTCTGAAGCCATATTATTTTATCAATATCTTAATAACTCAACATATTAACATTAAAGTCATGATTTTTCTAACCATTCATGGCTAGCCTTTCTCTTAGCATATGATTTTTCTAGGAGATTCTCCTAGGATTCCCATTAAATTCTTGCAAATATGATACGCTTTCAAGCTAGAAGTTTTATTTACTTTATTGAAGGATAGAAATGATGTTCTATTCACTCACATCTTTCTTAATATAAATGTTTCTTTTTACACTAAATAATGTATATATAACAATGTAATTATGCAAATCTAGGTGCAAGAAAATAAATTGGTCCTAAAGTGGCCCATTTATAGGAATTTTTGCATCATTAGGGTAATTCATCTTCTATGGTTTCTAGAGTTCTATTGACTATATTTGTTTCTGGTGGCTAGACTTTGTCATGTAGGTTTCATCACATACATAGTTCCTTTTCCCACCACTTAAAAATACCTACTCAAAGATCCCTCTCCACTCATTTGGTGAGGGGTGATTTATAGAGGATCAATTTAGATTCTTGACCCTATCGTAGGTTGGATTTTGGATGGATTACTTCTAGCCTAGCTTTATTTACACATGGTGGCTCTAGTTGTCCAAGTGCTAGTGGACTTTCCTCTTGGCCCATTCTTCCAAGTGGTTACCCTGGCTAGTTATTGACATCTCCCTCTTTAGGAAGGGGGTAGAAGAAGAAGAAAATAATAAAAGATAGTTGGTCTATTCCAAACCCAACTTTTGGGTCTACCGATGTATGGGGTAAAAGTGATAATCATAATCCTCCCCCCTCAAATGGAATTTCTTTGGCTACTTGAGGCAACTTTCTTAGGGCTTAGACCTTGTTTTTATTACTAATAGTTGTTTATGTAGTTATTGGCTTTTGATATAGAATCATTTAAACTCTCTTAGGGTGATCTTGTATGCTCCAAAAAAAATTTTAAAATATTTACATTATATTATGATTGAATATTAGTTGTTTATGTAGCTATTGGCTTTTGATATAGAATCATTTAAACTCTCTTAGGGTGATCTTGTATGCTCCAAAAAAATTTTTAAAATATTTACATTATATTATGATTGAATATAAAGAGAATTATTCATCAAAACAAAAACATCACTCCTTCCATTCTTCCTCCTTAAGAAGAAAATGGCTAGTTATTGATAAATCCCAATCCAAACTAAATTTCTTGTAAAATCAAATGTAATCATTATGATCATGATTTCCAATATAAATATTATGCTAGATCCCATCAATGTTTTTCTTAAAATATATTGTCACCTCATAAATATACTAATTCTTTGATTCCCTTTAACAAACCATGGCTTAACCAAAGATGAAAGTTAATTTGGATTTTTTTTTGGAACAAATGTGAAAATTCTATTTTTGTCCTGGACTCTATTAAAATTAATTTGGATGAAGAAGACACTCTTGATGATGATACTTTTGATACTAATGATATTTAAGCTAGTAATTATAATGACATGTATGCACTTATTTATGTTAGTCATGATTTTCTAGCTATGTCTTCACAATAGGTATCTATCACTCCCTATGAAAAAATAGTTGACTTATCTTCATAGTATGATCCTTGTTTAGAACTAGCCATTTTTCCATCTTTTGTGCCTTGATGTTTCTCCTCTTATGAGTTTATCACATTACCTTATAGAACAATATTAGGGGGGTAGATATATTCTTGATAAATCCACTTGTGTGGTGGAGTCTATGTGTTTTCCTATACTAATGTGCTTCCCTTGTGATGTGATGTGATGCATACAATCTATTTTGTTAATATTTATTTAAACAACCCTTTTTTCTCTTAAATAAAAGAGGCTAAAAAATTTATTGAATACCAAAGAGAACAGAATAACAAAAGAAACAAAGAGCACTAAAGAGCTTTATCCTAGTCCACAAGTTGAGCCAACTTCTAAGATAAATCAAGGGGGAGCATCCTATGATCAATAATGTTCTAATTTGGCACATGCTTAGAGGCCCATTTAGCCAAGAAATCATCCACACCATTCCACTCATGATAGATATGCATAAAAGACATAAAATCTACAAAATTACATAACTACATGATCTATTGAATAACTAGAGCCAAATGCCAATCCACATCCATAAGGTTCTATCTATTCAATAAATTCACAACCACTTGTGAGTTAGTCTCATAGGAAATTCCTCCCCGGTGATGTTGACAACACTATTCCACTGCAACCAAGATAGCAAGGGCTTCCATGAGGTTATTTGTATGGTAACACTTGTAGATAGAAAACAAAAATTGAACATCACTAGAGCTATCATGCCCAAATCCTCCAATACTAGTTGGTCTAGGATTTCCTCAAGAAGAGCCATTAGTGTTGATTTTAAGAACTCCAACATGGGAGGAGTTTAATGCCCCTCATGATTAACATGTTGAGAGCACTACCTAGCTCTATTCCTAGAGTGTCTATGGGGGAAAGAGGGAGTGCCACCCTAAAGAGGAAAGGAAAGGCGTGAGAAAATACCATCATCTCTAGGGTCCAAACCTCCACCAAATTCACATTTAGCCAATAATTTTTCATGAAGAAAATTAACAATTTTCCCCCATAGGTGCTTGATCCCTTGTTACACATTATGAAAGATCCTCCTATTTCTCTCAAGCCAAACATGCCATAAAATAAAAGAAGGGCCAATAGTCCAAGCAACCTAAAGAAAAGAGGTCTTGGAAGGGGGATGACTTGGATGGTCTCAAAACTTAGACAAGGAGGAGACATGCCAGGACATGCATCCCCACACACTCCACCAAAAGTGTCAAATCTATTTGACAAAGGGGCATTGGAAAAAAAGGTGAGAAACAATCTCTTCACTATTACGACATAAGACACAAATGGAAGGCCCCTAGAATCCTTTCTTGTAGAGATTCTCCCAAGTAAGATAGTTATTGTAAACTAGAGTCTAGAGGAAAAACTTACACTTAGGCCAAGAAAAGCTATTCCAAGCTTTCTTCCATCAAGAGACCACCTCACCAAATAGTTTCCTAATAGTCAATACAAGGTACCCTAAAGAAATAAAATACTTGCTAGAAGAAGCACCTCCCTAAGAGAAAACATCATGTTCCTATAGAGAGATGCACTTACTAGAAGCCAATATTTGAGAAAGCTCCAAGTAATCCCCTAGAGAGCCACTTAGCAACCAATCATAAGAATTCTTCCATCTATAACCTGTTGGAAATGAGAATAGAGTAACTGAGAGGGGGAGGGGGTGAATCAGTTATTCCAAAAACTTTCACAATCCCTAAGATGTCTGAATATCTCCTTGATCTGATTAACATGAAGTGCTAAAACTTGATAATGCAGCAAATGACAAATATTAAGAACTGATATGTTATCATGCACAAAGCAATTTAGCAATTAAAAATGCAGGAGACACCATATTTAACATGGAAACCCAATATGGGAAAAACCACCAATGTAACTAGATACTGTTTTTCACTCTTCTGAAGTGAGCCCTATTAGGAGCCAACCCTGTTAAAGGTTACAAAAACACACTGTTAGATGTGACCCTGTTAAAGGATTTAATCACCTTGTTAGGAGTGGCCTTGCTAGAGGTCTTTAGAACAATTCAACTGAACTGTCACCTTGTTAGAGGATTTATTGAATGGCTGTTAAACCAACTCTATTAAGAGATTTTGAATTCACTGTTACAGTGGTTAGAAAGCAATAATGAAGTGACCTGACATAAGGTACAACTTATATTTGCTAATTGCAGATCTCTGTTATGCTTGGCTAGATCCTCACTCGATCAAATGCAACTTTACAGCTCCTTCAGCACATCTGATCCTTCATCAGACTTTTCTCAACATTCACCTTATCATTTCATACTATAATTCACATTCATAACTTCCCTCCTTTTTTTAATCTCACACACTTAATTCATAACTAGAATGACCATATATACCTTTCAGATTATCTAAGTCGGCTCAAATCAATGACTAAACAAACAATTACAATAGTCGGCTAGAAGTAATTAATTTTCAAATCCCTATATTGGCCGACCCTGCACGGTAATCTTTGTCAAAAAATAATTCCTATTTTGACCGACTGAGCTCAGTGAATACGAAAATTTTTGTGACAATCCTTCAATCGTCGGGAGAACTCGGTAAGTACTAAGTTTCCTAAGATAACCGAGTGAGCTCGGTGGAAACTATCCTTTGGAGACTGAGTGAAGCTCGGTTAACACTGACTTCTCCATAATTCCTTTGATGACCAAGTGATCTCGGTGGAAAGTTCCCTTTGGAGATCAAGTGAAGCTCGGTTAATACTGACTTCCTCATTTCCTTCATTGACTGAGTGAGCTTGGTGATCATTGTCTCTCACCTTTCCTTTGTTTGACCAAGTTAGCTCGGTTGACACTATCTTCCACATTTCTTTTGATGATTGAGTGAGCTCAGTTGACACTGTAGATTGCATTGCAGACTATCTAAGCTTGGTGAATTTGAGACTAATGACTGATATGACATTTGTGTGACATCAAGGACAACATTATCCAACAATCTCCCTCTTTGGCATTGATGGCAACACAACATGTCATAACAGAATGAAATTTTTGAAAACAAGTCCAACAAGATAACAGACTTCTCCCTCTTTCAATAATCTCCCTCTGTTAAGGGACTACATGATAGACTTAACAAACTTTTCAAATATCACAAATTTCATAAGGATATGACAGTAAATCTCTCCCTCTTTGACAACACATGCCAAAGACAACAGAAGTTAAGTGAATTGTAATGTACCTTTAGTACTGATTCATATGCAATGATTTTTTATTAAACTGAATCAACAGATAGATCTTCAATATTTCATGCGTTGATGCATCACTAGAACTCATTTTTAGTGAACTTCAGATAGGGGAATGACCCCTAACTTACCTCTGAGATACAAAAATGCATCCTTAGGTAAAGGCTTTGTGAATATGTCAGCAATTTTTTCCTTTGTATGGACATATTCCAATCTGATCTCCTTGTCTTGCACCAATTCTCTGACAAAATGATATTTTATTGCAATATGCTTGGTCTTTGAATGCATCACTGGATTCTTAGATATGTTGATTGCACCAGTATTGTCACAGAACATGACAACCGGTTCTTTGATGTCCATCTTCATTCCTTGCAATAACTGCTTAAACCAAACAATATTTGAATAGTTTACCAGCTGCAGCAACATACGCTGCCTCTGTTGTAGATTGGGATGTACAATTCTGCTTTTTGCTTGTCCAAAAAACCAATCTTTTTCCAAGAAAGAATGCTCCTCCACTTGTGTTTTTCTTTCATCAAGGTTTCCTACCCAATCAGCATCAGTAAACACTTTCAAATCTAAATTACATCCAAATTTGTACCATAAACCATAATCTTTAGTTCCTTTCAAATATCTCATTATTCTTTTGATTGCCATCAGATGAGTTTCTCTTGGTTTTGTTGAAAATCTTGCAACAATACCAACTGCAAGGGCAATATCTGGCCTGGTATGAACTACATATTGCAATTTTCCAATCATAGATCTATACAATGTTTGATCTACCTCTTTGGATTCATCATCTTTGGTAAGTTTCAATCCAATACCCATAGGAGTTCCAACAGGTTCACAATCCTCCATACCAAACTTTTTCAATATCTCTTTGATTTATTTTGATTGAGTGATATAGATGCCATTCTTATTTTGTTGAATTTGGAGACCAACAAAATTTTTTATTTCACCAAACATAGACATTTCAAATTCCTTGTTCATTTGTTCTGAAAATTCTTTGCAAAGATCATCATGCCCTGTGAAGATAGTATCATCTACAAATATTTCTGCCAGGACAATCTTATTATCTGGTCCTTCCTTTATATACAAGCTATTGTTATCATTAGTTCTTTGAAAACCAATCTGAATAAGATAGTTATGCAATCTTTCATACCATGCTCTAGGGGCTTGTTTTAGACCATACAGTGCCTTGTGTAATTTGCAGACCATGTTCTTTTTATCTGGATCAACAAAACCTTCAGGTTGTTCAATGTAAATCTCTTCATCCAGTATTCCATTGAGGAATGCTGACTTGACATCCATCTGATAAAATTTGAATCCTTTGTGAGCAGCATATGCAAGTAAGGTTTTGACTCCTTCCAATCTTGCAACATTTCTCCATAATCTATACCTTCTTCTTGAGAGTATCCTTTGCATAGTAATCTGGCTTTGTTTCTGGATACTTTACCATCTTCAGTCAACTTGTTTCTAAATACCCACTTGGTTCCAATTACATTCTTATTTTTAGGTCTGGATACTAGAGTCCATGTCTTGTTTTTCTCTATCTGTTCTATTTCCTCATTCATTTCCTCAATCCAACTATCATTTTTCAATGCATCTTGAATTCTTCTAGGTTCAAAATCAGCAAGTAAACAAGTATTTTTCACCTTGCTTCTTGTCAAGGTTCCTTCAGACTTGTCTCTAATGATCTGATCTGGTACATGATGTCTTCTGACATATTTAGCTAATACAAGTTCTTTACCTCTTGAATGAGTTTCATTTCTATCTCCTTGTGCTTCAATTTCATGTTCAGGCTATTCTGGCTCGGTAAGAATTGGCTTGAGTACTTTAGACTTGGTAGATACTTGCTTGGTAATGTTTGAATGTTGTTGTGGCTCGGTTTGAACTTTTTGTAACTCGGTTACTGATGACTCGAGAGTTGAGGATTCTTGAGTGAACGGTATGCTTGGTATAGTATCAGGTTCAATGTAAACAAATCTTTTGTAATCTTCAGGTACCTTTTTGCTTTCTTCCTCAGATTTGTCTGCAAACTCATCAAATTTCACATGTGCACTTTCTATGACTTTGTGAGTGGATAGATTTAAACATCTATATGCTTTTCTTTTGCAAGAATATCCTAAAAATATTCCTTCATCACCTTTTACATCAAATTTTACTTTTCTAGATTCTTTCAAAATATAACATTTGTTTCCAAATACTTTCAGATAACTTACATTGGGTTTGTAGCCATACCATAATTCATAGGGAGTTTTGAATGAGTCCTTTTTCAACTGTACTCGGTTTAAGGTATGAACTATAGTGTTGATGGCTTCCTTCCAGTATTTGATAGCAATGTTCTTTTCTATCATCAGGTTTCTTGCACAATTCATGATGGATCTATTTCTTCTTTCAGCTATTCCATTTTGTTCAGGAGTTCCTGGTGCTGAAACCTATCTTTTAATACCTTTTTCAATGCAGAAGTTGTTGAATTCATGTGAGATGAATTCACCACCTCTATCTAACCTTAAAAATTTTAGTCTTTTTCCCGTTTCTTTTTCAACTCTTGCTAAATACCATTTGAATTTCTCAAATGCTTCTGATTTGTTCCTTAGATACATGACAGTCATCATTCTTGAGTAGTCATCAACAAAAAGAATGAAAATTTTTTCTCCAGTATAGCTTTCTATTCCAATGGGTCCACATAAATCAATATGCACAATTTCTAATATATCTTTAGACTGATAGTTCTTACTTTTAAAACTAGTCTTTCCCATTTTACCAATCTGACAATTCTTGCATAGACCAACCTCAGGTTTCTTAATGTTAGGAATGCCTCTCACTTTCTTGAATTTGCTTATTTTTACCAGATTATCAAAATTGACATTACACAACCTTTTATGCCATAACCAACTTTCTTCAATTTGAGCAATAAAACATGAGCATTCACCAAGTTCTAGATAAAACAAGTTACCTTTAGTTTGGGTGCCAGATCCTATCAGCTTTCCTTGCTCATTCAACAGTCTTTCCTTTCCATGCATGAATTCCACCTTGAATCCAGTATTGAGTAACTGTGCCACACTTAGAAAATTATGTTTAAGACCTTCAACCCAATAGGCATTATTACATACAATTTCTTTGGTTAGACAGATTCTTCCTCTTCCTTTTATGAAACAAGGTTCATTATTACCAAACCTTACACTACCACCATCATAGTCTTCAAACTAATCAAACTTAGTTTTATCACCAGTCATATGATGTGAGAAACCACTATCTATAATCCATGTATCATTCTTACTTATATGAGAAACAAGTGCCATTTTATCTTCCTCATCACTATCAGAATCATCTTTAACGGCAATATAAACAATTTCATCCTCGCTATTATTAGAATCTTTAGAATTTTCAGCCATGAAGCATGATTTCTTACCTTTTTTCTTGGATGATTTGAAGTCTTTCTTGCCATTCCATTTCTTTTCATCATGGTTTTTCTTTTTTGGACACCTTGCTGCAATATGACCAATTTCTTCACAAGAAAAATAGATTAGGGGAACTTTACCTTTGTATTTTCCTCTGCCTCTAGAATATTTCTTTTCTAGTAGAGCTTTAATCACTTTGAGGTCACTGTCTAAACTTTGGCTTGATTCATTTTCACTTTCTGACTGAGATTCCTTCTCCTTTTTTTTTTCTCCTTGAGTGAGAGCTTGGCTTGAAATGCTGATTCAATGTTCTTGGAAGCTGGAACATAGTTGTCAAAGTTATCTAGTTCAAATGCAGTTAGTCTTCCAACTATGGCCTCAAGATTTACCTGATGATTTGCTTCACACCTTCTTTCCTGAATTGCAAAAACTCTGATTGCATAAATGGGAAGCAAGGTTCTAAGAACTTTGATTATAACTGTTTCTCCTTTGATATCACCTCCAGATGCTCTGATCGCACTCACACATGCTTTAACTCTTTCAACATACTTTGCAATGTTTTCATCCTCTCTCATCCTCATTTGATCAAATTGTCCTCTCAGACTTTTTGCTTTTGCTCTTCTCACATTATCATCTCCTCCATAGATTTATTTTAGCTTGTTCCACATCTCAAAGGCAGTTTTGTAGTCCTTAATGTCATCAAATTCTTCATAACTGAGAGTGGATTCTATGTCTATCATTATATTATTGTGAGTCTTCTTTTCAGCAATGTCATTGATAGACAATGTGCCGGGAGGTTCTTCATATTTTTCTTTAAGGTATTTTAGTCCAATATCACCAATAGTAGCCAGCTGAAGTCTCATCAATCCTTGCCATGCAGAGAAGTTGTCTTTGTTGAGTTTTGGAATTTCTCTTTTGTAAGACATCTTGATCTTTGGCTTAGATCCTTGAAATCTCTTCTTGCAAGCACCAAATGCTCTGATACCAATTGTTGGAAATGAGAATAGAGTAACTGAGAGGGGGAGGGGGTGAATCAGTTATTCCAAAAACTTTCACAGTCCCTAAGATGTCTGAATATATCCTTGATCTAATTAACATGAAGTGCTAAAACTTGATAATGTAGCAAATGACAAATATTAAGAACTGATATGTTATCATGCACAAAGAAATTTAGCAATTAAGAATGTAGGAGACACCAGATTTAACGTGGAAACCCAATATGGGAAAATCCATCAATGTAACTAGATATTATTTTTCACTCTTCTGAAGTGAGCCCTATTAGGAGCCAACCCCGTTAAAGGTTACAAAAACACACTGTTAGATGTGAGCCTATTAAAGGATTTAATCACCCTATTAGGAGTGGCCTTGCTAGAGGTCTTTAGAACAATTCAACTGAACTATCACCTTGTTAGAGGATTTATTGAATGGTTGTTAAACCAACTCTGTTAAGAGATTTTGAATTCACTATTACAGTGGTTAAAAAGCAACAATGAAGTGACCTGACATAAGGTACAACTTATCTTTGCTGATTGCAGATCTCTGTTATGCTTGGCTAGATCCTCACTTGATCAAATGCAACTTTACAGCTCCTTCAACACATCTGATCCTTCATCAGACTTTGCTCAACATTTGCCTTATCATTTCATACTATAATTCACATTCATAACTTCCCTCCTTTTTTTTAATCTCACACACTTAATTCATAACTGAAATGACCATATATACCTTTCAGATTATCTAAGTTGGCTCGAATCACTAACTAAACAAACAATTACAATAGTCAGCTAGAAGTAATTAATTTACAAATCCCTATACTCGCTAACCCTGCATGGTAATCTTTGTTAGAAAATAATTCTTATTTTGACCGACTAAGCTCGGTGAATATGGAGAATTTTGTGACAATCCTTTAATCATCGGGAGAACTCGATAAGTACTAAGTTTCCTGAGATAACCGAGTGAGCTCGGTGGAAACTATCCTTTGGAGACCGAGTGAAGCTCGGTTAACACTAACTTCTCCATAATTCCTTTGATGACCGAGTGAGCTTAGTGGAAACTTCCCTTTGGAGACTGAGTGAAGCTTGGTTAATACTGACTTCCTCATTTCCTTCGTTGACCATGTGAGCTCGATGATCACTATCTCTCACCTTTCCTTTGTTTGACCGAGTTAGCTTGGTTGACACTGTCTTCCACATTTCTTTTGATGACCCAGTGAGCTCAGTTGACACTATAGATTGCATTGCAGATTGTCTAAGCTTGGTGAATTTGAGACTAATGACTGATATGACATTTGTGTGACATCAAGGACAACATTATCCAACATAACCAACAACAAGGCCAGGTTATGAGCCTCTTTATAATGAGCCACATTATTCCATCCAATAGAAAGGAAAGAATCAAAAAGAGGTTGTAAGTTTGGATGAGAGGACAAGAGAGGAGGATTTCCATTCCAAGAATGATTCCAAAATAAAGCCTTAGTACCTCTATTACAGATAAAAAATAGACCTCTCTTCACTAGGTGAGCACCAATCTTGAGGGTATTCCACACCATAGAGCCTCTTCTCTCAAGAGGAAACCTAGAAACATCTAAAGTTTCAACATTAGGTAAATACTTCTATGAAAAGATATGGGCCTAGAGTTGAGACTGACTAGAACACCAGTGCTAGCAGAGCTTGGTAGCAAGAGCTTGACTACAAAAGATAGCAGAATGAAAGTTGAGCCCTCCTTCCCTATTTGGCCTAAAAATGATATCCCAATTGATGAAGCTCTATTTAATATTTTCAAAATTGATGCTTCAAAGAAATTGGAGAGAAAGAGCATCAAATTCCTTAAGAAAATATGTTGGGGCAGCCTAAACCATGCTTCTGTATATGGGAAGGGCATGTATCATAGATTGTAGGAGAGTCACCCTAGCAGAAGTAGAGAGTCACCTATAACTCTAATGATTGACTTTTTGTTGAAGCTTTTTGAGCAATCTTTTTTAGCAAGTTTTATGAAAAAATCTTGGGATATCTTCCCACCACAATAGGGACCCCAAGTAAGTCAGAGGGAGAGACTCAATCTAAAATCTCAGGATAATAGCAATCCTCCACTGGATAGGCTCAAGAGTGTCGAAGAAAAAAATAGAGGATTTTTGGTCATTGATTTTCTGACTAGAGGCAACCACATAAGTATCCAAGGTGAGCCAAGAGGATTTTGCTTCCTAAATTTGAACTCTCCCAACAAGGGTCATATCATCAACAAACTAGAGGTCGAAAAGAGTAGGTAGACCATTTCCCCATTGCCAACACTAAATTAGATTTTGGGAAACATAAGACTTGATAAGGCTACCAAGTCCCTCAACCATAATGATAAAAAAATAACAAGAAAGGGGATTTCAATAGAGAAGACCCCTAGAGGCCCCAAAAAGCTCTAATGGTTCACCATTAAGAAGGACCAAGAAGGAAGGAGTAGTAACATAACTCAAAACCCATCTAACCCATTCCTAACTGAAGCCAAAATCCAAAAGAAATTTTTGCAAGAAATCCCAATTGAATCTATCATAAGCCTTAGCCATATCAAGCTTGATGAACATGAAACATTCTCTAGAAACACACATAGAGTGAATGGATTCAGAAGCAATCACCACCCCATCCAAAAAAAAAAATCTAGCCACAAAACCCCCTTGTTCGTTAGAGATAACCATGAGAAGCCAAACTTTAAGCCTCTCTACTAGGAGCTTAGTAATGATTTTATAGACTACATTACAAAGAGAAATGGGCCTAAAGAAGTTTGACTAATTAGCCTCTTCCTTCTTCAGAATAAGGACTAAGAAAGTAGCATTCAAGGCCCAGAGCATATATTTTTTGGAATAGAACTCCTAAACCACATCCAAAAGGTCATGATTGATAATATCCCAAAATTCCTAAAAGAATTCAATAGGAAAACCATCAGGCCCTGAATCTTTTTCCTTATGCAAGCTGAAAACCACCTCCTCCAAGTCAAGCATACAAATCAGCCTCATAAGAGATTCATTCATCTCCCTAGTCACAACAAAGGGAATACAGGACACGGTCATATTCTCCTTAATCTCACTAGAGGTAAGTCATTTGAAAAGATAGCAAAGTAAAATTGAATAACTTCCTTGGATATAGCTTGAGAGGAGGTTAGATATGTCCCATCAGAAGTAACAAGAGAAGAAATATAACTCCTATTATGTCAAGCTTACACAAATTTATGGAAAAATGTGGTGTTCTTGTCCCCTTCTTAAAGCTAGTCAACTTGAGCCTTATGTTTCCAATAAATTTCTTCTCTAAGATCCCACTTTTCTAAATCACTAGAAGCTTGGGATTTTGCTATGCCAAGAGCTTTAGAAAAACCCAAATCTCAAATTTTCCTAGTAATAACATCAACATGATCCTAAGCCCTCTTCTTCATAATTTGGAGATTACCAAAACAAATCCCATTCCAATTATTCAACTTCTTTTTAACATATTGTAAATTATTAGATAGGGAGAATGTATTAGTACCATAGGTTGGGCATCCATGTCTCCACCAGTGAGCCATTTAATCATGGAGAGAAAAGTCTCAAAGCCACATCAGCTAGAACTCAAAGGGAGGTGTCTTGGGAATAGCAACATAACTAGTTGTGAGCTTAATAGGCTAGTGGTTAGAGCCTCTCTAATCAAGAATTTAGGAAGAGAGAGAAAGAGAGCCACAATTCAAAAAGAAAGAAACTAGGAACTTGTCCAAGTGTTTCGAGATGGCATCACCTCCAACCCTTCTATTGTTCCAAGTAAAGTGACCATTAAGAGGTTTGACATTAGAGAGATGTAAAAGATCTATATTTTCCCAAATAAGCTTAAAAGAAGGACACAAGTGAGCCAACCCACCACGCTTCTTCTCCAAACTGATGACAGAGTTAAAATCTCCAACTACAAAACAAGGCAAGAATGGGTAATAGCTTCTAACATGCCTAATATGTTCCTAGAGCTTAATTTTACCAAGGATATCAATAGGGACATACATATTAGTAATAAGAATTAGCTCTCCTATTTCCAAAGATGAAGCCACAATTGAGAGAGCTGAGTGGCAAGAGATCTAGTAGAGAGGTGTGATTTTCCTAGAATCCCAACAAATGGCAAGACCACCAGAGCTCCCCAAAGCACCAACACACTGACATTGTCCCATAAACCAAGTTTTAGGAGCACATCTAGACATGGAATCCACTAAAAGCTTGGTCTCTTGGATATAAAGGATATCTAGAGAATGATTGGCAACCAACTCAGGAATAGATTTTTATATAGGGATGTCATTTGACCCCCTCACATTCCATGAGAGAGAAATAATTGAGTAGAGTGGGGAAAATGTTCATCCATGGTCCTTATAGCCCTAGAATCTACTAGTAAATCTCTTGTAAGTGTAATTTTTTCCTAATCTTTCTTTTGCCAAACTCTTGAGGGAGTAGCAAAAGAGACTTCCTTACATGGTCTTTGCATCAGGCCCAAAGAAAGAGAAGATCCCTTTCCTTTACCAAAGGTGAACACATCTTTGACCTTATCTTTGAGAAGAATATCCTTTTCCTATGGAGTAGGAGAAACCACAAGGGCACTAGACTCAGGCCAATAGAGGTCTCTATCTTCTGCTAAACTACAACATACTAGTTTTTGCTAAGAATAGAACTCCTCCACTTTGACTTAGTAGCCCCACACTGAACCTCGATAGGAATGCCTTCTTCTATGACCATGTTGTCTAACACCTCAAATAAATTGAATCCTAAGTCCACTTGCTAATCTAGATGAGATCACTTTTGGCCCCTTCCCTTAGAATAGTTTTGAGTAGGGATAAAACCATCCTTAACAGGACTAGTAGTATTGGATCTCCCTTTCCCCTAACTTGAAGTTTTCATTTGAGCTTTCCCTTTACTAGTACTATTAGTCTAAACATTCTCTTTTCCAATACTAAAAATTTGACCATTCCCCTTACCATTATTAGCTATCCTTGGGCCTAAGAACCCACTAGGGGTACTATTTCCTTTAGAGGCTTGAGGGCATTGGCACTATAAATGACCATACACATGAAAAATGTGGCATCAGAAGGGAAGGGAATCATAGTCTAGCTATTGAATCCAAGAAGAAGAGCCTAGGAAAATTCCCAAAGAATCTGACAAAGGATTATTTAAATTAATTTCAACACAAATATGGGCATAAGAAATAACCTTTTTATCCAATGATTGATGTTCCATAATAGTCAGCTTCCCAAGCATAATGGCAATCTATTGAAGGATATCCTCATGCTAGAACTCCAAAGGAAGCCATGGTAGGCAGACCCAAATAGAAACCCTCAAAGAAAAGTCCTCAGGAGAATTAAACCTTGTATGCCAGCATTTGACAAAAAGACCCACATGATCATAAAAATATGGACCTCCCTCAAAGACCTAGTTCTAATTTGACATGCAAGAAAAAGCCACCCAAAAGTAGCTATTACTAGCTAGCATAATATCCATATCACCTTCCACCTACCACAAATGATGAATCCAAGTTTCTAGGGTAGACAGGGAAACCCAAATACCAAGAAACTTGCATATCAATGCATGTGTGGTCTAACAGTTCATATATTCCATTACTACCTTCAGAGGGATAACCAACATAAGCTGATCCTAGCTTCATGGAAGGCAACCATTAACTTTATTTATCTTTGAGTGCTTGCTAACATAAAATATCTCCTTCTCCCATGAACTCACCCTAGGAGAAGATCCACCACAAGTTGAGGCTCCAGTAAGAATAATACTCTTATCAACCCCACTCGTGACCATAAGAGCCCAACAAACAAATTTCATCATAGCTAGAATTTTTGCAAAAATAAAACCCTTTTTCTTTAATAGTGTAATGTGGTAAAGCAATAAAAATATCCTATACATTCCTCTATTTTTATCTCACTTCTTCTATATATCACAAGTTATTTTATTTATGTGTTGTTCTTTGTAAATGTTCCTTTGTTACCTGATTGGGAAGCTGAAAAATGATAGTTGCATATTCTTTTAGGTCATTGTAATTTCATACCCAAAAGACTCTTATTTTTAGCTCTTATGTGACATTCTTCCATTTTTATTATAGTATACTACCTTTATAGGATGATTCATATTTATTTTTATACAACATAACATGCATTATCATATGATCACACTAATCCTAGAGTTAGTACATCCCTTCATGCTCTTTTTTTTCATGTGTTTAAGAATTTTCCTAAGGAAAAAATTCACCCAAGAACTAAGAACTCAAACACCAGCACAGCTGTAGACCAAAAATGGATATGATCAATTAATCAGAGTATGTCCTAATACATTTTTCTATTTAGTATATGATGATCAAACACACTGGGACTGCATGTATATAAAGGCCTCTTAGGAAGCACCTAGAATGTCTGTAGAAAAAACTAGGAGATAATCATCATGACAACTAAGGACATGCCTTATCCAACATTCTAGATGAGTGAATAAGAATGACAAGGTTGTAGACACCATGTGCTTAATTAGTGTGCTAACTCCTATGTTGTAGACACTATGTGCATAAAAGAGGTGCAAACTCCTATATTATCAACATGACAACTCACAAGAGTGCACATACTCCTAGGTGACTAAAAAATAAATATTAAAAATATGAAATTCATGCATTAACTTAAGTAAACTTAAGTAAGTGTAAATAGTAAATACTTAGTTACACCAACACCCCCCCCTTAAGTGCAACTTAGGGGAATGCCCTTAAGATTACGAAAACTAGGATGAAATGCATAATGGGTCCTAGCTACTAGGCCATGTTAGGTACCCATGTACAAAATGAAGATGCATAGGTCTCATAAAGTAGGGAAAGAGGGAAAACCTCATGGAAAAAACCATCCCCCAGAAAGAGAGATGAAAAGGGATGCATGGATGGATGGAGTAATCAAGACCCCCCCATTATGACATACATCGAGTATATACAATAGGAAAAAGGAGAAGGATAAAACCCCTTAAGAGGAAAAAGTCACCCCCTAAAAGGAGAAGAAGGAGATGAGGTAGTCCCTCCCCTTTAAAAGTAGTGTGTCAATTAGTGAGAAATGCTCCGATGTAGAAGCTGATCCATGACCATAGAATTATGTTCCTCCCCTTTAGAAGAAAAAAATGCAAGGATACCTGTGAGATGTGCTCCCTAGATGGAGAAGGAATCTCTATGATGACCGGTGTCTCTAAAACCTATTCAAATGTCTCGATGTTGATACTAATTATGGCTTCCTCCAAAACTACTAAAGAGAAGTACAGATCAAACAAGGAGTGTCATAGAACTTGCTTTAGGAAACCAACTATTTTCTCAAATATGAAAGAGACCTCATGTAGATGTTGTGCATAAGAATTCATAATCATGCTAACCTGGAAAAATTGATCATGTAGAGCATGGACTTGAGAGTCAGAGTGGGCCCTCGCAAAAACTATAGAAGATACGTCCTTAGCAAAGAAAATTAAGAAATCATCATAAAAGTCTCCCATATCTACTATGTGTAACTTCAAGAACAGAGCTGAAATATTTGGCAAGAAATCATCACCTCGAAGACCATATGTAACCTGTAGTGCTAAAGTACATGAATCTATCACTGCAGCAAAGGATGAAGTATCCATCTCAAAAAGAAGATGAATAGCATCAAGAATGTCTCCCACATCTTCAATGTGAGACTCCACAAACAAACCTACAAGGGTAGGAAGGAAGTCATCACATGAAGGTAGAGTAGGAAGACATAAAGGGTCCTACTGCACTGAATTTGAAGCATCTATGGCTAGAATAGGATTAGTAGGAGCAATAGGAGTTGGAGGTGTGATCTCATCTGAAGTTGAAGAAACCATAGCTAGAGTGACTGGATGTAGAATGTTCTCTAGAGATGGAGGATCACATGGATCTCCATATGCTTCCCAAATAGACATCCATATATCACAAGGAAAATGGGCCAAACTAAGAGGAGTAAAATATTCCTTACTCATACTTTTATGTAGAAATTGATTAAGTTTGATAATATATGTCTAATTAAAATGTGGTGGCATTGAATAGAGATAAGAAAGCAATCCTAGATGTTCTCTTAGATGGCCAATTATGAAAGTCCTCCATTTGTGATAGTTCCTTGATTTCAACTATGGTCTAATACCAAACTAACAAATCTGGAAAGACTCCATGAGATCAATCAATGAACCTCCAAAAAATCAAAGAACCCCCTCGAAAAAGATGTTGTTGGAACTTGGTAGCCACTTGCCAATTTAAGGCCTATTTTTAAAAGTATTATTTATATCTATAGAATCTATAATCTAATTATAGATCTAAAAGGTAGACAAAAAAAAAAGCACTTTAAAAAGAAAATGGAACCTAATTTGGAGTCCAGATGAGCCCGTACTAAGCATTTTAAGTGGCAAAAATTGAGATTTTGGAGTTGTAGAAATATTTAGGAATAGAGATGTCAAACCACCTACACCATTGTGTAGATCATGAAATCCTACCCTAAAACAAAAAGCATTGCTTGCTAAAAGGAGTCTGTATGAGGGAGATATTGCTATTTGAAAATCACTACTGCTGTTATTTTTCTAAATCGCCATCGTGCCCCCAAAAATCAAATGGCTCTAGATTTTCCCTCAGATGTCTGATTTGGATGAAAGAAAATCTAGTCTGGGGGTTTTTGGACCTTCTAAATGTGATGCAAATATCTAATTTTCACTAGCAAGCTCCAAAACTTCACTTGCAAAAAATCTCTCCTGTGGCCCTATGGCCAATTTTTTTTTGAAAAATAATGTAGATCTAAAAAAAATAGTAGAGATACAAATGAAAAAAATGTAGATCTAAAATGATCATACCAATTCTGCAAATCAGTCCTTCGAGTGCTGGGTTATAAAAAAAATTGCCTCATAATCAACTTTGGCCTAGGGTTGGCAACTTTATAGCCAATTTTCACTAAATTAGTGTTTCTGATGCAATGGTGAGTTTAGATCTAGCTTTAGACACTCCTAATTTCTACAATACTCTAGATTTGAGCTAAGGTGTTGAACCAACAGTGGTCTTGAACGGCTATGTGATGAGAAAATCTCCAAGAGCTCTGATACTATGTAAGAATTTTCCTACGGGAAAAATTCACCCAGGAACTAAGAACTCAAACACAAGCACAACTGTAGACCAAAAATGGATATGCTCAATTAATCAGAGTATGTCCTAATACATTTCTATTTTTAGTATATGATGATCAAACACACTAGGAGTGCCTATATATAAAGGCCTCTCGAGAAGCACCTAGAATGTCTCTAGAAAGAACTAGGAGATAAGCATCATGACAACTAAGCACATGCCTTATCCAACATTCTAGATGAGTGGATAAGAATGACAAGGTTGTAGACACCATGTGCTTAATTAGTGTGCTAACTCCTATGTTGTCAACATGACAACTCACAAGAGTGCACAAACTCCTAGGTGACTAATAAATAAATATTAAAATATAAAATATATGCATTAACCTAAGTAAACTTATGTTTGTTTGTTCTTCTTGGAAGAATTTCATAGTGGAAATATTTCATATAAGTACATGTATGCTCCACTAAATCTATTGATCATGTTAAGTTTCTTTCAATCACTTTAATGTGGGGATATACACTCCACTTTGCACACTTATACACAAAGACTTGATGTAACCTTTCTTTTGGATTACCAAAGAGACAATGATTTTTATTTTTATACTTTTTATTGGACACCTTAATGGAAAAAGAATTCCTTAAGGGGTTATATTTATTCTATGATCCCTATAGATAAAATTATTTCCTTAGGCTCGATCACTTACTTTTGATCCCTAAGGAGACAATACTTTCCCTAGACTTAATAGTTTCTTTGACAAACCCCTTATTGGAGAAAATACCTTATTTAAGGGATGAATCATTTTTTATTGTCTGAATCCCATAACACAAAATTATAGACCATTAAATACCATCTTTTATAGTGCTTTCCTTTTTTTTCTCCATTCTAAGATAGTATCTCACTAGGCCAGTGATCATACTTTTATCTCTCTTTATTTCTCTCTTTTTCAAGCAGTGTCTCTCTTATATTGGTTTTGGATTTATGAAGACTTCAGTCACTTTGAGGATTGATTTTTCTTTGTCTCCTTGACATTGACGAGATCATTATTATGCCTTTGATATTATTTACTATGAGCATGAATTTGTCTCATACTTTCACTAAAATTGAGACAAAATTTATCATCATTAAATGGAGAACCCATAAATGGATGCTCTAGGACCTATGAGAACGTCATTTTGGTTATTTCAAGGTCCAAGTGTATGCTATGATAGATTTTTAAAAAAAAAATCATTTTCTCCCATAAATTATTTTCACCTTCCCCAACATCTCCATAAAATTTTAGCTCATTTCTCATAGAACAATTCAACTAGATAAATGTTTCCCTAGGTTTTTAGGCTTAAATTTTTCTCAAATATTGATTTTAGGGTTTTCCTCAATAGTTTAGATTTATGGCTAGCCTTGTAAAATTTTAAACACCAAAATGGAGATATTTTAGTATAAAGGGATATCATCTTCCCTCATTTGATATTTTTCAAGTACAAGCTATTTATGCACAAGCTATCATAAAGAATTAAGTTGTGTAATTGAGGATTTGGATATTAAATTTTAAGGAAAGCATCCATGCAGGTGTAGGAGCACCTAGGACTTAGGTCCTCTAATTTTTGTGTGCAAACCATACCTAGGGTTGAAAGGATAAATAAGGGTCTAGAGTAGACCTTGTAACGAAACTTGCAACCAAAAATATAATTATTTCCACATAACCCATAATATATTTGAAATAAATATGTAACTAAAATTTACATGCAATAGAATAGGCAACATACCCACAAAAATGTGACACAAGATATACCCTAGAAAACCCTCATTGAGGAAAAAAAAAACAACCTTCAAAAGCATCCATCACCATGTATTATTCAACACAAATCATTATTGTAATAAAACCTGGAATCCTTTAAAGCCATAGCCACAAAAAAGAAATATATGTGAACAAGAATGAATCCACACATCCCATGTCATGCTTCCAACCTTCACAAATGCTCCCTTGGCTAATTTATCAAGCCTTTCCTTTTTTCTTTTTCCCCTTTTATCTTGTATCTACAAGTACTCATGTGGTTGCTTAAATAATAGGAAATCCCACAAAACCACCAAGTGGTATTATATAAACCATGTGCTACCTGTTGGAATTTCCAAATGGGAAATATACTTCAAAGAGGTGGGGGGGTGTGGGGTGAATCAAAACTTCTAATTCATTAACCATTAAAACTTATAACATCAACCAATACATGAATTAATATAAAGAAATAACATGGAAAGTAAAAGCATGCATGTAAACACTTGACACCAAATATGATCACCCAAAAACCCTCCAAAATAAGAAGGTAAAACTAGGGTGGGGATGAAACTGATAACTTTTACTATTGTGGCAATAATGTAGCTAGTTAAGGTTACAAAGTTTGACCATGAGACATGGTCTACCCTGTGAGAGGCATGACTTGTTAAAGGCTTACAAAGGACTATTAAATCCTATCCTATTAAAGGATTTTACACCCTGCTAGAAGTGTAGCTATTTAAAGGATTTTTAGAACACTCACTTGGAATGTCACCCTGTTAAAGGATTTTTCAATGGCTGTTAAACTAACCTAAGTTCGTAGGATTCCATCCTACTAATACAATTATTAGAGAGTACAATAGAATGTTTGATCTGACTACTTACAATCTAATATTGATGAATTCAAATCCCTATTCCATCCAATTTGATCCTCACTGATCTAATATGAAAAATGATGTTTTGTTGATCCTCTATTCTACGAACTGGTTATTCAATTTTGTCCTTCTTCTAAGTCACCTTGAGTACCTTCAATTTAATTCACCCCTTTTGTTTCCTTGCTCTCTTCCTATTTCTATATCATTCTAAATTATGGGGCTTTGAGCTCCTTATAAATATCTTTGTGACTTAGGGTTAGGTATGAATCTACGACTGAGATTCATCATTTTTGCCTCTTTACCGTTCCATTTTTCTAATTGGTTGCATGTTGATTACATAGGGAACCAAATAAATTTGATATTATCCCTAAGCTTCAAGATTTATCCATGAGTTGGCATGAAAATGGTTTACATATTTGTTTGTGCCTTCACAAATTTCTACATCAATTCTGTGTTGCTCAACACTTGCCAATAGTAATGCTCAACACTTATTGTAATTATGTCTGGCTCGACACTTGAACTTGCTCAACATCTATTGTTCACTTAGCACTTAAGCTTGCACTAGGCTATCTACTTTTCACTCAGCACTAAAACTTTCTCAACATTGTCTATTTTCTCAACACTTAAGAGACTCAGTACTTACTATATTTCTATCCTACTCGACACTTATTGCAACTCTAAATCTATACATATTATACTTGGCGTATATTACTAGCTCAACATGAACTTAGTAAATAACTTAAGTGTGTTGACACTCAATTGTGAAAACCATTCTGAGATCAACAATCTCCCCCTTTGACATGAGTGTCAAAAATACTTAACTATACATGATGAATCTAATCTCCTTGAGTATAATGTATTTACAATTTGACATATACAAAACCTCAAAAAACTTCAAAATTTTGTAATAGACTATATACCTCAAAATTTTGTAACTCCCCTTGAGTTGATGTGCCTTTTTGTATTCAAAACCTCTTTGATTGGATTAACCTCTTACTAATACTCCTTGTCTTGAATGTGATAGTCTTTATTTGATATGCTCTATTTTTTCTCTTTGTGTTGTTTGTTCCCCCTTTGTTAGTGTTTTTCTTTGTTTTCTTTATTTCTCCTTTCACATGTCACCCCCTTGTAGATTTTTCTCCCCCTAGCTTCCCCCCCTTGGCTTTTATCTCCACTTTTTGTTAGCATTTCCATGTGAGGGGTAAGTGAATCTTGAATCTAGACTAGCTTGACTCTTGTGTTAGCCTCTTCTACCATTAATACAATTATTTCCTTTTGTGTGTGGAGTACTGTATTGAAGTGCTTCTCACTCTAAGATGGATTTTGTGGCAATTGCATGCCAGATATTTTCAAAAAAAATTTAGACTCAGTATTCTCTGGCTTGTTTCTTGTGTGAAGATTGTGGGGTCACATAATTTAATGTACAATGAGAATATATTCTCAACTACCTTCTTCACTTTTTCAATTTTAATAGCCAGCTCCACTTGGGATAGTGCTAACTCACTGTATATTTTCTCATTACCCTTGGCTTGAAACTTTTTCTCAGACCATTCCATGAGTTTAGCATTGGCATCTTGGTCTTCATTTGTCAACTAGTCCACAATTTCTAATAGTTGCTCCAATATGGGCTTGGTTTTATCAGGTATCTATAACCTAAAGGCAGCTAAAAAGATGTCTTTAATCACATGAAGTGCTTGCTTTTTTTTATACTCATTCCTAAGTATCTCTTGCTTCTTCTTTCTTTCTAATGCTTGTCGCATTGTGTTGATCTATTCAAGTGTTATGGTTGCATAGTCATATTTTGGTATAACTATTTCTTCATCTAATGTAGGGTCTTCATAGTGAAGTACCCTTGCAACCTTTTTTGAGCTCAAGCCTAATGCTGAAATTTGGAAAGGCATAGCATTGATGCTTGGCTTGTGAAGGACTCTGGTAGGAGTGCCAGTAGTTGGTAGATTTTCCAAAGTTTGTATGGATTCCTTCTTCTTCTCCTTTGGAATGTCATTTTCCTCATTTATCCTACCTTGATCAATTATTATTATATGTGTTGCACCTTGAGCTTGTATGTTAGGCATAGATACCTATGTCTATCATGTTTGATAATTTGTGGGCTCTCTTTCCTTGATAGTCTAAGTTTGTTTTTCAACCATAACAACTTTAACTATGGTGTCAACCTTGGATCTATCAATTGATGCTTGCACTTGAGGTTGTCCACTTGTAGCTATAGGGATGACAAAAGGCAGTTCTTTTGTATTCACCTTGTCCCTAGTTATGTTAGCTACTACTTTTTGTAACTTATATACACTAACCAATACTAGGTTATCACACAATTGGACTTGTAGTGTTGATTGGTCAAGTATCTTCATTAGATCCTCTACAGTAAGTGGGTTGATGTTCTGAGCTGAGTTGTAAGAGACATCCTTTAATATTATTCTCTTTTCAAGTGTGTTAGTATCATATTGAGGGCTTAATGGTGGAAATTGTGTGTCTTGCACACTCTATTCAGTTTGATGCTCATCATCTTTTGCCACTTCATCCTTTTTCTGTTGTGCCTCCTCCACTGTAGTGTCTTCCTTATCTTTCTTAGTTTCCTCTTCCTTGTCATTCTCCTTTTCTTCTCCATCATTCCTTCCCTCAAAGAGATCTTCTTCTCCTTTCTTGATAGTAGTCAAGCCATAAATTAACTTCCACATCTTAGTGGATTTATTGACAATATCTTCAATGTTGTTTTGGAGAATACTAAATGCCCTGTAATTGGGAGAAAATTTTCTCCAATGCTTCTTATTTTCCTTGGTGATCTATTCCCTTATCAACTCTCTCATTACTTAAGCTAGGGTAGATTCCTTATTTCTTTCTCCAATTTTAGGCAATAATTCCATTTATTCTCAACAATTGTATGTAAATCCTTGGGCATTGTTCTTGAATTTTTCCATCATGGCATACACTGACTCTTCAAGAATATTTTGTTCTTCTCTACTTAATTTACCAATATTAATGTTTTTTCAATCTAGTTAAGTCTACATTATCCATAACATTTTCACACATATTTTTTAAATTAGACTTGGGAGCATGACTTACCACTCTGAACTAGCCAGTGTCCTCTAACTCAGTCCTTTCATCATTAGTCTCAGGTTGTGCAATATATTTTCTTCTAGGTTTCTTCTGCACAGGACCTTGTTGTTCCATAGCCTTCTTCTTTTCTTTTTCTTGCTCCTTAGCCTTTTGAGTGGTGGCCATTGTGATGGCTCTTGTAGCTGGAGTTTTAGGCTTTGTAGGACTTGGTTCTATAGCTTTCTTTCCTTTTGGATGAGCTACATGTTGTGTTTTAGCATTTCTCTCCTTAGGCTTAGGTTTGACTAGTGCTTCCTCAGCTTGTTTCTCCTTGGCACCTTCTTGCTCTTCATCTTCAACCATGCCTTGCGTTAGACCAAGTGGTTCTTGGCCTTGTTCTTCTTCTTCTTCCTCTTCATCTTCTTCATCACCTTCTCTAGATTTTTCCTTTAGTTTCCTCACCAATTTATATTTCTTCTTTAGAGTTGATTCAGTTTTAAACTCCATCTCAACTTTAGACTTGACAACATCATAATTGCCAAAGAGTTTGGTTGTCTTGTCAACTTCCTTTGCAAGTAGTGTAGTGATAGCTGTTGATGCTTCATCAATGCTTATCTCATTACCTAATGGCCTTATCCATCTTACTCTTGGCACTATAGCATGGATGTATGTATAGTCAATATCAACTAAGAAGAAGATGTCATTGTAATACTATTATACTAATGAAATAGGAATTCTCAACCTCTGTTTCATGGACTTCTTGAAGTCCTCAAAAATAGCTAGTCATTACAGATTCAAAATTGTCACCCATTTTCTTAATGTATTCATTGATTTGTACATCTATTAACCTATTGGTCTTCCATCCTAACTTTCCAAAATATGGGAACTCATTTTGCACATAAAAGAAAATACATACCAAAATTGAGCCAAACTTGCATTGAGCACTCTTGGATTTCCTAATTGCTCCTAGATTTTCCATTATTTTTTGTATTTGGAGTTTAGCAAGATCGGATGTATGATCTTTCTTCACAATTTTGTATCCTACATCAACTACTATACAAGGAATGTTGTTTAGTCTACTTGACTGGTAGAACTTGTGGGAAATGACCTTGATATAAAAATCAAGAAGAGAGTTTGTGATTGTATCAATAGTCATTCCTCTCTTGTTCCATTTGGCTCTAGTGTTCTTCTCAATAAATTATTTAGAATCACTTCTGAGGGTCTTTGGCTGATCTAGGGTTGGGTAGCCTATAACCCTATGCACAATTTTCTTGGTGATTTTGATAGTCCACCCTCTAGCCATAGGCAACCATCATGAATTCTGCTCAGAACAATTTTTATCCATTCAATTTTAAAGATGGTGGGGAATTCTAGGGCATGGGTCAACCCATTTCTTTCTTTAATCTTGAACTCTTCCTTTAACACCCTATTTTCACACATTTTCTCATAAGCCTAGTGGATTTCCATATCCCCAATTCCTTTGACCTTGTAGTTGTAACATTTTCTCACATCTTACACCATTATGACCTTGGGTGGAATCATAGATAAAGTACCTGAAGGGTCATTTTTATATGTGGAATCATAGACAAAGCACCTGAAGGGTCATTTTTATATGCTATCTCTGGTATGGCCTTAAAATTGGGCTATTTAACTTCATTGCTGACCAATTGAATCTCAAAAGTCTCTTTATCTTTAACATTTTTTGGACTAGAAGTCATATTGTGAGCTAGGGTTTTAAAAAATTCAAAATAGTGTAACTTAGCATGTAAAGAATACTTTAGATCAATAAAATAATGCTTAATTATCATTGGAATCTATGCAAATGCTTCGATCTGGTTCATGGATTTCTTCTTCGCTCTTGTTTTCTCTTGCTCTAAGTTTGTAATGATGAGAAAGGGTTGAAATTTGGTCTTATACCCTTCAAAGCATTGCATTTAATGTGTAGTGCATATATAGTTGTAAACTTGACTTTAATGCAACTTCTACTTTACTCAACATCTATAGGAATTTCACCTTCACTTGGCAATGACTAACATTACCTTTACTTGGTAACCACTACTTACTTAGCTCCAACTGACTTTTGCTAACAACTTGGCACTAACTAGCATTTACTCCGTATCTAAAGAGGACTTGTCACACTTGGAAGTAGTGTGAAGATTTTAAAATTTTAGCATTAAATTTTCTTTTTTTCCTTGCATCTCTATTTATGCTAATCTATCGTTTTCACCACTAACTTGTCTAGGAATTGATGTATGATAAAGAATTTAAATATTAGTCCCACACACCTCTCTTTGCTTAGTTTGATGAGGTGTGACCACTTGACCTTTTAGGTGAAGTAATCCCTCCATTTGATGTGATGCTTCCATCTCTTCTCTTCCATGTCTTGTTCATCTCTCCTCTGATGTATTCAACATCTACTTTCCCTTTTCCTTTTTTGAAATTAGAATTGGGTGCCTTTGACCTTGTTGGACAATGCTTGTTGATATGACCAGTCTTCAAATAGCTAAAACATGTGGTTTGACTTAGCCATCTATTGTAGTTTCCACTGAAGTGTGTTCTTATGCAGTTCTCAAGGATGTATCCATACTCTTGATAGTAGTGACAACTCTACCTAGTATTTTAGTCCCAATTGTAGAAGTGTCCATAACTTCTTTCCTTTGTTGGTTTTTTTGGTGACCACATAGGCTTAGATCTACACTCAAAGGCTCTATGTCCATACTTCTAATAGTTGTAGTAGTGAGCTTCAAATCTTGGTGCATGCATGGTTCTTTTCTTACATTCATGTTCTTAAAGACCTTGCCTATTGCACTTATGATAATGACCCATATTTTTGGGTTTGTCATGCTAGTTTTCATTCTTGCTTCTACACACATTAGTAGTATGTCCTTTCTTACAAAAAAAGTGACAAGTGGGTTTTGAATTCTTATCTTTGTCACTCCTTTCTTTAGCAGTCTTGGATGATTGTACTTCTTCAGTGTTGGTATAGCTTAGTCCTATTGTATCATTATTGGATCTAGGGGATTTTAGTAGTTTCTCAAAGTACTTAATAGCTTCATTTTGTTTGTTGAAGCTTTTAGCTATCTCTCTCTTTTCTTAGATCACTTTGTAGTTGTTCATTCTACAACTTTAGTGTGGTGATCTCAATGTATTTGACATTTAGCTCATAATGAGCATTCATCATTTGACTTAAGGTATATAGTTGCATGTTGGAAATCTGGCAAGCTCAGTTGACTTCTCTTCCAGATTATTAGCTAGGTTTCTCTTGTCATCTTCTATCGTGATCTTATCTTCAATGGCTCTCTTCTTCTATTCGATCACTTCACATAGCATCATGGCTTGTGATTCTTGCTCAACCTTGAGATTTTTTATCTCTTTTTCTTGAGCTCTATTCTTTTCCATTAGATCTTCTATTGCCACATCAAACTCATTTGAGTCTCCATTAACAAAGAACTTGGTGGTGGCAATCTCTTTGTACTAGGTGTCATTTTCTACAATGGTAATGTCTTTCCTTCTCTTTCAAGATTTTCTTAATTCTTCTCTGGCTTCTTCTAGTGAGTGCAAAATGAGCTAGATCTCAATTCCTTGGTTCTCTATAATCTTTCCTAGTTTGTAGACTTCCATCTTAAGATCTTTTCTCCAAGCTGTAGGGCTTCTCCTAAGGAGAACTCAACTCTAATACTAATTGTTGAAATTTAAAATGGTAAATATACTTTTGAGAGGGGGGCTGAATCAAAAGTTCTAATTCATTAACCAATAAAACTCTTAACATCAATCAATACATGAATTAATATAAAGAAATAACAATGTTAAGTATTAGTATGCATGTAAACACTTGACACCAAATATGATCACCTAGAAACCCTCCAAAATGAGAAGGTAAAACTTGGGTGGGGATGACACCCATAACTTTTACTACTATAGCAATAATGTAACTAGTTAAGGTTACAAAGTTTGACCATGAGCCATGGTCTACCTTGTGAAAGGACTACCCTATTAAAGGCTTACAAAGGATTGTTAAATCCTACCTTGTTAAAGAATTTTACACCTTGCTAGAAGTGTACCTATTTAAAGGATTTTTAGAGCATTAACTTGGAATGTCACCCTGTTAAAATATTTCTCAATGGTTGTTAAACCAACCTAAGTCCATAGTATTTCATCTTGTTGATACAATTGTTACAAAGTATAGTAGAATGTTTGATCTAACTACTTACAATCTGGTATTACTAAATTTAGATCCCTATTCTGTCTGATCTGATCCTCACTGATATGATATGAAAATTTTTGTGTTGTTGATCCTCTATTCTGCTAATGGGTTATTCAATTCTATCATTTTTCTAATTCACCTTGAATACCTTAAATTCCATTCACCCCTTTCACTTCCTTTCTCTCTTCTTGTCTCTATATCACATTGAATTATGGGGCTTTGATCTCCTTATAAGTATCTTCATGACTTAGGGTTAGGTATGAATCTATGATTGGGATTTTTCCTTTTTGCCTCTTTACCATTCCATTTTTTTGATTGGTTGCTTGTTGATTACATAGGGAATCAAATAGATTCAATCTTATCTCTAAGCTTTGAGATCTATCCATGAGTTGGCATGCAAATGGTTTACATATTTGTTTATGCCTTCACAAACTTCTATGTCAATTATGTGTTGCTTGACACTGCTAATACTGATGCTCGACTCTTACTATAATTCTATCTAGATCAACACCTGAACTTGCTCAACATCTATTGTTCACTTGGCACTTAAGCTTGGTTGGCACTGTCTATTATTCATTCGACACTTAAACTTGCTTGGCACTGTCTATTTTCTCAGCACTTGAGAGACTCGGTACTTACTATATTTCTGTTTGGCTTAGTACTTATTGCAAATTGACATCTATACATATTATACTCGACATATATTACTAGCTCGGTATGAACTTAGTAAACAATCATGTTGACACTCAATTGTCAAAACCATTGTGAAATCAACACTACCTAACCCATTGACCCCAAATTTAATATTGGACATTTAATTCCTTTTTGTAATATTAAATAATTATATCAAATATTATCACAATGTTACAATGAAATTCATCAAGTATATCCCATGGGAATATTTACATATTTCATGTCCATATAGGAATTCTTAGGTACAATATTACATAATAAAATAAAATAATACAATATAAAAATATTATGCAATGTGTGTACTGCCCATTGTCTCAATAATTTCCCACTTGTTGTATAAATTGCATAGAGTCAATTTATAGCCACATAAATTAACAAGAGAAAAATCCCTTGTAGCACATCCACCATCAAAGATCAAAGTACACCATGTGTTCAATCCTAGTACCCCCCCAAAAAATTAAAGTATCTAGCATCTTAAACATGAATGAAGTCACCTTCCTATTATGCTATTGCCACCATACATACATAGAAGCTATCCAAAGAGAAAGCCAGCCAACCTATCACATAAGGAGATCATAGGATCTTGTACCAATTAAAATTTCAAGCACAAAAACCTAATCCAAAGGTAATCACATGTATCTATAGTTGTCAAAATTCATAGCTGAAATAATACCCATAGTAAGTGCCAAACCCATCCAACTATCCATACCTCCAAACATATGCCAAGTAAATATCACATCATTAACATATCCAATATGTGACTTGCAATTACAAGTCTCAAGATAAATACTTGCCACATATATACCAAGAAGCTCCCACTATAAAGATAATGTCAAATCTATAACCAATCCACTTTTAACATCTCAAACAAGTGAATCTATGTACTATCAAGGACATCCACAATACATAAACTAATAAGCCACAAGAATAACTCTCATAACAAGTCTCCAATGCTCTTCCAAGTTCTTCATAACCAACAAAAGGCAAGAGATAAAGAAATGACCATGACATATCTCACATGACATACATTAACACAAGCCATTGATCACAATCTCCAACCAATATCAAAATCAATGTAAGTGAAATCAAACACTTACGAAGATAACCAAGACTGAAGAGAAACCTTGCAAATCATAACCTATATCATACCCTTCTACACACACCTCTAGATATAAATGGTGCAAGTATGATCTCCTCCATATAACCACAAACAAAAGCCAAAACCATACCATATAACTAATCAAGGATCTAAGCCTTTTACGAGAAGATCAAACTCATAAAACATTCCTAAACCAAGGAATAACCATTCCCAATCTAAAGAATATACCCAATATAAAACCATCCCCCAAACTCAACCAACATTAAAAACATATGCAGAAGGAGATAAACAATGCTAAACCATATCTCAAATGAACCCTCTATAACTAACTCCTGTACCATATCCATGAAATAAAAACATAAATATAATGTACTTGAGAGAAACTCGAGTAGACCAACAGTAAGGAATCATAATTCTCATCAAGATATCCAAGTCTCCAACCAAGACTCATCTAAGAATAATCTCCTCTCAAGTCCATATCAGGTGAAATTCCCTTACAATTCCTCTAAAACTGTCAACTATCCCAACAAATAAAATGCTAATCCAAGATAAACCAACATCACCATTGGCTCTAAGTATCTATGAACATGTATAACCAATCAATCCATGCCAACTCCAAATGCAATATAGAAATATCATAAAGTGTCTAACAAATGATCAATGTATTCAATACCAAGAAACTAATCCAAGATCAATTTCAAAGTTCCAACCATGGCCTTAGGAACATAAACATGACAACATGATCTAACCATCTTGACCAAAGAGATAACATGCTTCATATGAATATACCATAACATGTCAAAACTAGAAACTTGTATCAAGAGTATACCATCATACAGTACTAAAACCATCCTAATACCAAGGATAACATGTCAAATGAAAGCATAAATGACACCTTTACTAAGAACTCCATAAGTACTGAAGATGAAATTATCTCCATACACCATGAACATAATAAGTACACCATGAAAATGTCAAAGATGGTTTTGTAGTAACAAGATCAAAGACAAACCTCCAACATCTATAAATAGTCAATAAATATACTAACGCCACCAACTCCCACTAAATCATGGTACCAAGTCACTCATGGCATCATAAAATCCATCTCCTACATGAAGATCCTCTGGGTCTATAGACACGCAACCAAAGTGTCAATATCAAGTGAAAGCAAGATCCCAAATCCAAGAAAATACAAACCAAATAGGGAACTAATCCTACAGTACCACCTCATCACTGTTACAAGCTCCCTCTAAACCACATATCCAAGTTATCCATGACATAATGATGAAAAACCACACTCTAACCATGGGAATCAACCAAGTCATCAAACCATCAAATAACTCAAAGTGCACATTATGAGCTCCTAAAAAGAAACCAAACAACCATGATCCTCAACCAAGAAGATATATTGCCATAACCAAATTAGGAATCCAAACCAATGAACATCAAGGATGTACCTATATATTTTATCATTTCATGCCAAAACCCATAGCATCATGATCACATCCATGAACCAAGAATATAACTCTCAAAGTGCCCAAAATGTCAGCATAAAATAGTCAACCACAATCCTCCAACAAGATTGTACTTGGGAACATCTCATCCCCTCTACACGAACACAAATTAGAAAATATTGTGACTAAGGAAATAAAAAACCCAAACCCAAGCCACTAAATTGAATATGTATCAATAAGAAAATATCAATGGAAAAAGACACCCCATATCCAAGCCATAAATACAACCTATAAGTATAGACCACTTAGAACACTACACAACTTGTAGATCCAATAAGTCATGATACATATCCATACCAAACACTAATAACCATAACATCATGAGATCAATCTAAAATATAATCTAAGTATAAAATTCCATCAAATCTCAAATCTCCAAAATATACAATTTCATAATTTCACAGTGCTACCATAGTCAATATATATGATAAAACATCTGGATAAATATATCACCAAATAAATCATGTCAAATTTACACCAAATCTAAACCAATGTGTAGAGCTCTCCAAGAGCTTTTTGTTGACTACTCAAAGTTTGAAATCAATCTCTATATGCCCAAGTTGTGCCTAAATACGTGCTCAAAATAACTAGAATCTAACTTTCAAGCTCTTAAAACTTGACAAATTATCAAAATCATAAAATCAAACATACACCAAGTTGTAGTGCTTTGAATCATCTTTCCAATCATTTCCATAATTCTAAAATCTGATATCCTAAGAGAAAGTTGTGGCATTTTTACTAAGACAACCTTTTTACCATTTTCATTGCAATTAATTTTTTTTGGTGAAATTTTTTTCAACAGGATTAAATTTGACAACTGTCACAGGATGAAACTAAAAAAGCTTAGAATTTTCTACCAACATTTCTAAACTAGGGCATATTATATGTCATAATTTATGGAAACATTGACTTGAATCCAATGGTGAAGTTTGGTTTTGTCCAGGAAGTCATTTCTACAAGCTACCCCCTAAAACCCTCACTTAAATGAATGATCCAAAAAAACCTTTTGACCAACAATTTCACATGCTCAAAATCTACCAATATCCCATCATAAAAACAATCCCAAAATTCTCATATCTACAATAAATAACTCATATATCTTGCCCTTTCTTTTATCCTCTCATGCATTCACATGGATTCAATCTAGGATTACAACAATAAAACCATAGCTCTAATACCACTTGTAAGGAAACTTGTGACAAAAAATATAACCATTTCCACATAACCCATAATAGATCTAAAATAAATATATAATTTAAATTCACATGTAAGAGAATAGACAACATACCCACAAAAATATGACACAAGATATACCTTGGGAAAACCTCATTGAGGGAAAGGACCCAGGCTCCAAAAGAATCCATCACCATGTCTTATTTAAGAAAAATCACCATTGCAATACATCCATGGAAGCCTTCAAGGCCACAGCCACAACCAAGCAATATATGTCAACAAGAATGAAACCACACATCCCATGCCACACTTCTAACCTTCACAAATACTCCCTTCGCTAACCTATCAAGCCTTGTCCTACTCAACTATTTCCTTTTCACCTTTTCTCATTTTTTCTTGTATCTAAAACTACCCTTGTGGTTTCTTATTTAGTAGGAAGTCCCATAAAACCACCAAGTGGTATTACACAAACTATGTACTAAAACCATATGCTACCTAACCCATTAACCCCACATTTAATATTGGACATTTAATTTTTTTCCCTAATATTAAAATAATTATGTCAAATATTATCATAATGTTGCAATACAACTCATTAAGTATATCCCATGGGAATCTTTACATGTTGCACATCCATATAGGTGCTCCCAAGTGCAAGATTACTTAATAAAATAAAATAATACAATATAACAATATTATACAATGTGTGCAACACCCATTATCTCAATATACCTAGGCTATGTTATTGAGTATTTTTGAAGATATTTAAGAAGTATAGTACAAATTCTAGTAGAAATTGTAAAGTTACACAATATTATCACAATGTCGTCAATATTGTCCAATGTTGGCAAATAAGGTCCAGAATGCAACTAGGTTTAAATTTGGATTGGAATGGCTTAGAATAGTCCTAAATAAGTTCAATCCACTTTTTTTGGTACCTTCCTACCATGTGGAGGAAGTTGAGGAAAAAAAGGTGTAGAAGTTGTCCAAATGTTACAAAAGTTGTCAAGATGCAATTTTGCAACTTTAACAACTTTTGGACCATTTTTTTGCAAAAGTGGGATAACAAGTTGGAGATGGTTACCCATGTCCACTAGGTGGCTAGAGAAATTGGATATTGGTTACAAATTCCCTTTCAAATCATGAGAGAAGGTTGTTTTTCAATTTTGGAGAAAGTTTCTTAATGGAAGTCAATAAATTTGTTGTCCAAAAATAACAATGAGGTGCATTTGATGTTGTATGGATTGGTTGTATAATTTTTTGGTTTTGGTGGGTTAGATTATACCATTTTACCATTATTTACATAGTTTATAATTTTTATGAAGTATTTAATTGTGTAATATAAAAATAACTATGATCCATAAGTTTACTGGTCCAGACTGAGTTGGTTGAACATAATGTAGTACTCCTACTATCATATACATGGTTAAAATATTATGTCCCTTTGGGAATGGCTAGTAAAATATTTGTACATTTTATTATATCAAGTAGGAATAAAAATGATGAAGATTTCTATTTTTAAGGACAACTCCTAGGCGAGCCAGGAACATACCCAACTAGGTGTAGTTTTGTAATAAGTGATCAAACTTGTAGGGGTGATCTTTTCAGGAAGTGCAATCAAGGGATGTGTTAGAAGAGTGAATGAAGATGATATATGATTTGGAATACATGTTCCACAAGTCCATTCTAAGGATTTTTAAATCCATTCTTTCACAACTAGTTTAGGAATGTTGTTTAGCCTTATAAACCCTCAAATTTGGGTTTGGGTATAGCCCAAGGACTTGAAGTCATAAAACCTTAGGAATCAAAAAGTGCTCTAAAAAGGGTTTCCTAAAACCCTAAGGAATTTGAAATTTGTTAAGAACTTAAAGGAGAAATCCAAATATACTGAGTTGGGAGAGCTAATTGATGTCCTAATAGGCCTAGTAACCTTTTTAAGCCTAATTGTGAGATTGGGTAGGAAGATTCAAATCAATAAGCACAAGATTGATGAAATCCATCCCTATTGACTAGGATAACTATCTCCACACCCCTATAAATTTCCTTGTGTTATGAAGTCTAGAAGCATGGCTAGATTTTGTATTAAAAAAATGGTGTACATGTATTAATGGTAGGAGGTCTAGCAAGCAACTTTCCCTAACATTGCATTGAAGGATAGAAGGATGACTTAAGCATGGTTAGGTAATTTTCTAGGTGAAAATGTTGGACCCATGTAGACTTTTCCTATCAATTCAATTAAGGACATCCAAGTCTTTATTTCTTCAAGGTTCATCTAAGAAAGTTAAATCTTCTTAATTAATACAAGTTTCTCTCCTATGATTACCAAATAGAGGAATTCTCAATCAAGAAAGAAGATCTACATCTCTCTCTCTCTCTCTCTCTCTCTCTCTCTCTCTCTCTCTCTCTCATGTGGTTACCCAACATATCTAAAATATAGATATAGTAGTAATAATCATAGATCCTTTGATGTCATCATATTTAGCATAACTAAGTGCAGAGGCAATCTCTAACATTATCTGATTGTGCTCCTTCCTTTTATTAAAATCATCTACAGTAAGAGGTCCAACTAGTTCTACATGTTCTATTCCAATTGAGGTTTTTGCATAATCACCTATTGATCCAAGGTACAATTTCATTAGACTTTGCCATGCAACAAAGCTGTCTTTGTTAAACTTGGGAACTTCTCTCCTGGACATCTTTATCTTCTTACTTCTAGTACCTTGAAACTAAATAAGAAAATGGCTCTAATACCAATTGTTAGAAAGGATTTAGAATAACTAAGAGGGTCTTGGGGGGAGGGGAAGGCTTTAGAATAACTAAGAGGGTGTGTGTGTGTGTGTGTGTGGGGGGGGGGGGCGGGGGGGTGGTGGTATTAAAGGTCCTAATGTCCAATTCAAAAAAATTTAGATCCCATTCAACCATTCATTCATCCAAGCTTAAAACTTCCCTATTTAACAATTTACTTTATATCAACACTCAAGCATAACACATAAAATATCAACACATAACACAATGATGCTACTCAATTCTCACTCTTCTGAAGTGATGCCCTATTAAAGGCTTACAACACACTATTAAATATGACCTTGTTAGAGGATTTAACCACCTTGTTAGAAGTAGGCCTAGTTAGAGGACTTTAGAACATTCACTTGGAATGCCACCATGTTAAAGGATTTATAAATGGCTATTAAACCAACCTAAGTCCATATAATTTTCATTTCTAATACAATTTCTAGAGAGTATTAGAAAATCTTTGACTTGATTAAAACATAGAACTTAACTTGCAAATCTTAGATCACTCTTCAGCTCTTCACATTGCTAGGCCTTTAATCTCTACAACTTTGTCAGCTTGCCCTCTTTTCAAGCTTTGTCTCCTTGAGTCTTCATGCTTAATTTACTAGTGCAATCATCTTTCTCTAACCACTCATTGAAGTAGACTCTTTGTGCTCTTCCTTCTTCTAGATACCTTCTCCTTGACACCCTTCTAATCACTTCACAATTTGGCACTTCAACAGCAATAGCTTCTCGGTCTATGACTCCTTAAATACAAGTCTTGGAGTTCCTTTTACCACTCGATTCTTCCTTCTTTTAATTTCAATTTGTATGGATTAGGTAGGATTCATTGAATCTAACCCATATTATGTTTCCTCTAGAAACTTCTAGAATAATCCTTTTGAAATTGCCCAAAAATGGTTTACATAGAATTTTGTGTCACCAACTCATCATCCTTATCCTCCAACTAGTTCACAAAATTCAAGATATAGTGAATCTTTGACATTTCCAATAATGCAGCAACTCAACACTATAAAAATATTGATGCTCAGCGCATACTGTGTTACTTGGCATCAACTAAGTTTTTACTAATGCTCGGCACCTGAAGTTCACTCAGCACCTACTAATATTTTATGATGCTCAGTACTTGAAGTTCACTCAAAACCTATTACTTTTCTTAGCACTTGAAGGTTACTTGACACCCATTCAATGTTGTTAATCAATTTTTTCTCTTTCTCCTATCATTGATAAATTTATTTACTCTTTCTCCCTCTTTGACAATAATGCCAAAGACATACTATTTTAGCATATTAATATGCAAGTGTAGCTTTTTCATGTTCTTTTACTTTCTCCCTCTATCACCTTGCTTGTGACTGATTTGGATCTTCATTACTTCAATTACTTTGGGCATGAATCCTAAAGTAAGTATCCTCTACATCAGTGTGTAATATTTCATCAATCACTTCATTTGATGCAGGAAAGTATTGTCTTTTGTTAAGTAGCCTCAGCTAGGGGTATCAATCCTAACTTACCTCTAAGATACTCAAAAGCATATTTAGGTAGTGCTTTTATGAAGATGTCAGAAATCTATTCCTTTGAGCTAACATATTCCATCTTCTCTTGTTTTTCTTCCACCAATTCTCTTACATAGTGATATTTGATTATAATATGCTTGGTTTTGGCATGCATTACATGGTTTTTTGATATGTTGATAGAACTTGTATTATCAAAATAAAGTATCACAGGCTCATTTACCTCTTCCTTCATACCTTACAACAAATTTTTGATCCATACAATATTGGTGTAATTGATAGCAGCTACAACATATTCAGCTTCTGCTGTGGACTGTGAGGTACAACTTTTCTTTTTGCTAATCCATGTAATCAATATTTTTCCCAAGAAAAGTGCTCTTCCACTGGTGCTTTTTCTGTCATTAATGTTACCTCCCCAATCTGCATCAGTGTAGGCTTTTAGCTCAAACTTTTCACTCCTCTTGTAATACAAACCAAAGTCATCGATTCCTTTTAGGTACCTTAGTATTCTCTTTTTTGCCATTAGATAATTTTTTCTTGGATCTATAGAAAATCTTGCCACTATACCAACAACTAATGCAATTTTTGGTCTACTATGTACAACATATTGCAACATTCCAATCATTGATCTATACATTGTCTAATTCACTTTAGCTAATTCATTATTTTTGGATAACTTATGTCCTATTGCCATTGGTGTGCTAATTGGTTTTGACTCTTCTAATCCAAATGTCTTCAGTATCTGTTTGATATATTTTGATTGGGTCACAAATATGCCATGCTTCAATTGATGTACTTGTAATCCAACAAAGAACTTGATTTCTCCAAACATTGACATCTCAAACTCATGTTTCATTTGATCAAGAAAATCTTTGCATAGAACATCTTTTCCTCAAAATATTATATCATCAACAAAGATTTCAGATATCAAAATGTCTTTACCATTTTTAGCTTTGATATATAAGTTGTTGTTGTCATCTGTTCTCTCAAATCCTATCTTCACAAGATATTTGTGCAATGTTTCATACCATGGTCTAGGTGCTTGCCTCAAACTATAAAGTGCCTTATGTAGTTTGTAGACCATATCCTTGTTGTTGTCATCAACAAATCCCTCTAGTTATTCAATGTAAACTTCCTCTTCCAATATACCATTTAGAAAAGAAAACTTGACATCCATTTGGTAGACTTTGAAATCTTTGTAAGTAGCATATGCAGGTAGTGTTCTTACTCCTTTCATTCTTACAATAGGGGAAAATGTTTACCCATAATCCATTCCTTCTTCTTGTGCATAGCCTTTGCAAAAAATTTTGGCTTTGTTTCTTGTTATCTCACCATTCTCATCAAATTTTTTGCTAAACACCCATTTGGTACCAATTACATTCTTATTAGCTAGTCTAGGAACTATATGCATGGAATGTGGTCTCTGTTAACACACACACTTCAACACGGTCCTTATTTGTGGATTCATTTTGGAATGAACATGAGATTGTTCAACCAAGAATAGTCTAGAAGGGTGACCTATTGCCTTCTATATAAAGGGAATTTTCCTATTTAATATCCTCAAGTTTGAGGTGCAGGCAACTAGACCTTGTAAGAACAAAGGATTTAAAGAAATGTAGCTAGTCTAGATGAAAGTGCAAAGTATTCTAAATGTGTTACGTAATTAAACTAAGAACATGTAAAATGAACTAGATTAAGAATACGCATAATTAAACTAAATGAGATCAAGCTAGGAATATAAATGTGTGCAAATATGTGAGCTAAGTGAGTATGAATTTCAACAGCAATTTGATAGCAACAAGATTCAACCCCTTGTAATGAGGAATTATGAGTCCCTTAAATAGAATTCTTGGAATCCATCAACAGGTGACATCGACTTGGATCGATGGTCAGGATTGAAGCAAAGATTCAGTTAAGATGGAAACTTCCTTGTGTAGGTGAAGTAACCTATTTATAATCTAAGTGTGATGAGCAGTCAACTGAACTTACCATGAGTGAGAGAGTAAGTTAACTAGATTGATTCTAATTTTGAGAATTAGTTTACTCGAAGTTTCCATTTAAAGCTGAAGAGGAGATTTTAAGAAGAATATTTAATTTAATAAAATGAGATATGCTCTCATAAATACATTTTTTATTTAATTAAATAATTTCATTTAATTAATTAGGAATGACTTCCTATGTAATTAAATAACTTCATTTAATTAATTAAAATAAGCATATTTATTAAATTAAATAAATTTAACCCTATAGTATATTAGCCTTAGAATATAATTTAATTTAATAAAGTATGAATACTTTTGATTAAATTAAATTTAAATCAAATAGGTTTAATGTAGCTAATATGAGCGAGTACTATAGGGATTAAACAGAAAATATGATGAATGTAGATTGGGGTTTTCTACATCTGACAATTAACTCAAGTAGCGAGTAGTAGAATAAGAATTTCCTATTAGAATAGGTCTGAGGATTGATCAGAATAGACCAGAATTGGCATAATGGTAATGAGCCAATTTTGAGGTATTACATTTTTCCCCTCTTTGAATGAATGTGCGAGCAGCACATTCGTTTCAAAGAAAATCAAAAAGCATGATGTGAAGATGAGATTGGTTCTGAAGTTGATGACACAAAGACCAATTGATAAGCTTTTAAGGACTATCTCTAGAATAGAGCTTAATCCCAAGGAATACAAGCAAGATACCTAGATACCCAAAATTGATAAGCATTTTAAAGGTTTCCTTCAAAAGGAAGTTTAACTGATGTAGGAGCATCCAGAGGTATAAGGGAAATCCTGTGTCACCCAAAAAAATGTACTTAGACTTAGTTTCTGTTTCATGTTTTTTTCACTTTTGGATACCCATTTGGGCCAAATAAAGGTACCAACTCTCACAGTTCCACTATCAGTGAGCTAGAAAATCCTGAAAAAATAGGAGCATGTAATCGAGCCATCATTTTGGTGAACTAGGAGGTGTAAATTGGCTAGATGAATGTAATTGTGATTTAGAGCCTTCTAGAAAAAGAATCAGGTCAAAAGACCCCACAGTTTGAAAGTTATTATAGTTTTTCGGGTTTTGGAGACCTCCTAAGAATGCTTCAAAGTCATGTTAGGGGCATTAAATGACCTCAAAAAGGGCCAAAAAATGGGGGACAAGAAAATCTGGTCCATAGGGCTATAGAGCACTTTGAGAGCTTTCCAAAAATGTAAACGGTTTGTCAATCGAAGCTACGGTTCAAAAGTTATGCCTCCCGAAAGTTTGATTATTGTTTTTGGATTCTTCTAGATTTGCACCAACTTCTAACGCAGCTTCTAGAACCTTCTATTTGGTCGGTGGATGCCTAATAGCACTTTCTAGAATGTACTCCTAGTCCTTAACCCTTCAGGGTCTATTTAAGGAGATTTCTAGCATTGTAAAAGGCAGTTCGGAGTGGAGTTTGAGAGGAGGTACTGAAAGGAGAAATTATTTCCAAATTTATGCTATTCTAAGCCGTTAGGGCATGTTTTGAAGTTTATTTTCTCTGTACTATTTATACTAGCTTATTTTCTTAGTTAATACAATTTCCCTTTTCTATTGTGTCCATTCTGTTCTTGGGTTGTGTCCCCATCAAGTGGTATCAGAGCTGGTTTTCCTAAATATGTAGACAGAGCGCCGACTGTGAGGCAGTTTGCACCAGGACTATGTGGTTGTGGGTTTGAGTTAAGAAGATGCCTCCATGAAGAGAACGTGGCAGAAGGGCCAGAGCTATTAATCCTAAGGAGGTTAGAGCCCTCCAAAGGTAGGTACAAACCTTGCAGGAGGAGCTCCGTAGAGGAGAAAATGTTGCCGCAGGTGACGACAGTGAGGATGACAATGAAGAAGAAGTAATGGGACCAGAAGGGGAATTTGATGGGGAAGTTCTGAATCATGCAAAGGAAAGGCTTTTTAGGGCCATTACTAAGTTTGGGAAAAGACCCACAATTGAAGTGGGTGTATTTTCAGGAAATCTAAAGCCAGATGAGTTGATCGATTGGATCAATGAATTGGAAGAATACTTTGAGTATGAGGATATCAGGGACCCAGATAGGGTTAAGTTTGCAAAGGCAAAAATGAAAGGACAAAATCTGGTGGCAAGAGGTCCAATTGGAAAGAAACAGAAGAGGAAAGGAGAAGATCACAAGATGGGATCCCATGGTGGACAAATTGAAGAAGCAGTTCATTCCTGTGGACTATGAGCTTGATTTGTTTAAGAAGATGCATGGGTTAAAGCAAGTAGGAAGATCCGTCCAAGAATATATAGAGGAATTTTACCAACTCCTAATTAGAGTGGGACATGCAGAAGCAAATAAGGAGAAGGTTGCTCATGATATCAGTGGGTTGCAACTTAGCATCCAGGAGGAATTAAGTCTGGTAAGAATGACCAGCGTTGAAGAGGCATACTAGTTTGCCCTACGAGTTGAAGAGAAGCTAAATAAAAGGTTTGAAGGAAGACAAAGAGGGCATGGTCAAGGAGGAAGGGGAAGTGGTAGATCATTTTGAGGCTGCAATGAAACCCAAAAGAAAAATGAAGATGTGGGTACTAGCAGGAACCAAAGGAATGAGGGTTTCAACCGCTCCCATGACCAAGACTTTGGAAATCAAAGAGGAAGAGGTAGAGGATGTGGACAAGGAAGAGGAGGCTTTCGTGGTACCCATTTCCATTGCAATGAAGAAGGTCATCGTGCCTTTGAATGCCCTCAATGACAAGGAAGGACAGATAGGAGAGCTGAGGGCCAAGCTAGGGTTGCTCATGTGGATGAGGATGCACAATCATCACATTCAGAGGATGCAGAAAGAGGAGAGACCTTGGTAAATGAAAGAGTCCTACTAAGTGGTGAGATTGAACCAGGACAATAGAGGAGTTTGTTTCATACCATTTGCAAGTGTGAGGATAAATGTTGTGACGTGATCATTGGTGGTGGTAGCACTGATAACTTGGTATCAGAAGAGATGATCTCTAAGCTAAAGCTCAAGAGGGAGAAACATCCCCAGCCGTATCAGATTGCTTGGGTAAAAGATGATCATAAGGTCTTGGTAAGTGAGCAAGGTTTAGTAAAATTCAAAATTGGGAGTTACCATGATGAAGTTCTCTTTGATGTTATTTCAATGGATGTTTGCCATCTATTGTTGGGTAGACCATGGCAGTTTGATAGACATGCAATACATGATGGACATGTAAACACATACTCTCTGACAAAGGATGGAGTTCGCCACAAATTGAAGCCCATGAAAAAGGAAGGGGAAAAGGTATGTAGCAGTGCTAGGATTTTTTTTGTTGATGAAAGGAAGTTTTTAGATGGCATGAAACATCAGCACGTGTGCTATGCTTTGATTCCTAGGAAAGATAAAGAAGGTAGTAGTGAAATACCAGTTGAAGTTTCAAATTTACTAGGGGAGTTTGGAGATATTATCTCTGATAATTTTCCAGATGGATTGCCACCAGTAAGGCAAATCAGTCATTAGATAGATTTGATTCCAGGAGCTAGTTTGCCTAACAAGGTTGCTCACAGGATGACTCCTACTGAAACAGAGGAGCTAAATAGACAGGTTTAGGAGTTGTTGAGGAAGGGCTTGATTCGAGAGATCCTGAGTCCATGTGCAGTACTTGTAGTACTCGCACCAAAGAAGGATGGAGAGTGGAGGATGTGTACAGATTCTTGAGCTATAAATAGGATCACCATCAAGTACTGGTTTCCTTTGCCAAGGATGGATGATATTATGGACTGCTTGAGTGGAGCTCAGTACTTCACAAAGATAGATCTGAAGAGTGGTTACCACCAGATATGGATTCGAGAAGGAGATGAGTGGAAAACAGCCTTCAAGACCAAGGAGGGTCTTTATGAGTGGCTAGTCATGCCCTTTGGATTGACGAACGCCCCAAGCACCTTCATGTAGCTCATGAATGAGGTACTTAATAAGTTCTTGGGAAAATTTGTTATTGTTTATTTGGATGATATTTTAATTTTCAGCAAGACTTTGGAAGAACATTTATTGCATATTCATAGTGTCCTTGAAAGGCTAAGGGAAGAGAAACAGTTAATTAATTTGAAGAAGTGTAACTTTTCAAAAAGGGAGTTAGTCTATTTGGGGTTTGTTATATCACTTGAAGGTATCAAAATGGATCCAGAGAAGGTAAAAGCCATCTTAGAATGGCCTGCTCCAAGGTCTGCTATTGAGGTAAGATCATTTCATGGTCTGGTTAGTTTTTACAAGAAGTTTATTAGGAATTTCAGTGGCATATGTGCACCCCTAACTGATACAATAAGAGGGGATAGAAAAGAGTTCAAAAAGACTATAGCAGCTACGAGAAGTTTTGAACTGCTAAAGAAGAAGGTAACAGAACAACATGTGTTGGCACTTCCAGATTTTAGAAAAGTGTTCCAAGTGGATTGTGATGCTAGTGACAGCGCTATTAGGGCTGTATTAAGCCAAGAAGGTAAGCCTATTGCATATTTTAGTGACAAATTGAATGATGCAAAGAAGAAGTTTTCTGTTTATGATCAAGAGTTCTATGCAATAGTTCAGGCCTTAAAGAAATGGAGGCATTATTTATTGCCAAAGGAATTTGTTTTGTATACTGATCATCAGGCATTACAGTACCTAAATAGTCAAGGTAAATTGAATCAAAGGCATATGAATTGGGTAGAGATCTTGCAGAGTTATACGTTTGTGTTGAAGCATAGAAGTGGAAAATCTAACAGGGTTGCAGATGCACTAAGTAGGAGACAGTTGTTGCTTACAGTAATGCAGGTTGAAGTAGTTGGGTTTGATGAACTCAAGAATTTGTACCCTGAGGATCTTGATTTTGCTAAAGCTTGGAAAGCTTGTAAAGAACCTGTTGTTGTAGATAGAACCAAGTGGTTAGACTATTTATTCAGGATGGTATGTTGTTCAAAGGTAGTCAATTGTGCATTCCAAGGAGTTCCATGAGGAAAAATCTAATTAAGGAGAAACATAGTGGAGGGATGGCAGGACATTTTGGTCGAGATAAGACCATTGCCATTCTTAGATAAAATTGTTTTTGGCCTCAAATTTCACAAGATGTGAAGAAGTTTGTACAGAGTTGCCAGGTTTGTCAAGTTGCCAAGGGGTTTAGTCACAATACTAGCCTATATCAGCCATTGCTTGTTCCATCAAGGCCAATGGAGGACATAAGTATGGATTTTGTTCTTGGATTGCCAAGGACACAAAGGGGTAATGACTCAGTATTTGTGGTGGTTGATAGGTTCTCCAAAATGGCACATTTCATTCCATGACACAAAACTCATGATGTTGTCCATATTGCAGACTTGTTTTCCAAAGAGGTGGTAAGACTACATGGTCTTCCAAGGAGTATAGTTTCTGACAAAGATACTAAATTTGTGGGATATTTCTGGAGGACATTGTGGAAAAAGTTGAGAATAGACTTGAAATTCAGTTCCATGCATCACCGACAAACTGAAGGCCAAACAGAAGTGGTAAACAGAAGTTTGGGCAATTTGCTGAGATGTTTAGTTGGGGATAAGCCCAAGGGATGGGATTTGATTCTACCACAGGTAGAGTTTTCTTATAATAACTCTGTGAATAGGAGTACTAGAAAATCACCATTCCAAATTGTATATGGGAGTAGCCCAAGGACTGCACCAGAGCTGAGGAACATAGAACAAGGGGAGAGGACAAGTGCTGAAGCTGAGGAATTTGTTGAACATATCAAGCATCTACATGAGGAGGTTCAAGCACACATTACCAAGATGAATCAAGAGTATAAAGCTAGGGTTGATCAAAGGAGAAGACATAAGGAATTCCAAGTAGGGGATCTAGTCATGGTGCACTTACGAAAAGAAATATTTCCAGTCGGTACTTACAACAAGCTGAAAATGAAGAAATTTGGCCCCTGCAAAATTTTGAAGAAACATGACTCAGGAAATGCATATGAAGTGGAGCTGCCAGACAGTATTCACATTTCTTCCATTTTCAACATTGTAGATTTAACAGAGTATCATGATGATGGTGCAGATGAGGAGCTGGTGTTAGAGCCATGTCCAATTCCTACTTCTAAGAAGGAGGAGATAGAAGACATTCTAGATCATCGTGTGGGTAGGAGTACCAGAAATAGGCAGTATGAAGAGTATTTGGTCAAATGGAAAGGAAGACCGATCGAGGACTCAACTTGGATTTCAGCAGCTAAGGTTTCCCATTTGGGATTTCCTCTACCATTCATAAAGTGACAGGGTCACTTTTCAATCTACCCTGGGTGTCTGATGTAGGAGCATCCAAAGGTATAAGGGCAATCCTATGTCACCCAAAAAAATATACTCAGACTTAGTTTCTGTTTCATGTTTTTTTCACTTTTGGATACCCATTTGGGCCAAATAAAGGTTCCAACTCTCACAGTTCCACTATCAGTGAGCTAGAAAATCCTTAAAAAATAGGAGCATGTAATTGAGCCATCATTTTGGTGAACTAGGAGGTGTAAATTGGCTAGATGAATGTAATTTTTATTTAGAGCCTTCCAGAAAAAAAATCAGGTCAAAAGACCCCACGGTTTGAAAGTTATTGCAGTTTTTCGAGTTTTGGAGACCTCCTAAGAATGCTTCAAAGTCATGTTAGGGACATTAAATGACCTCAAAAAGGGCCAAAAAATGGAGGACGAGAAAATATTTTCCATAGGGCTATAGAGTGCTTCGAGAGCTTTCTGAAAATGTAAACAGTTCGTCAATCGGAGCTACAGTTCAAAAGTTATGCCTCCCGGAAGTTCAGTTACCGTTTCTGGATTCTTCTAGATTTGCACCGACTTCTAACATAGCTTCTGGAACCTTCTATTTGGTCGGTGGATGCCTACTAGCACTTTCTAGAATGTACTCCTAGTCCTTAACCCTCCAGGGTCTATTTAAGGAGATTTCTGGCATTGTAAAATGCAGTTCGGAGTGGAGTTTGAGAGGAGGTACTGAAAGGAGAAATTATCTCCAAATTTATGCTATTCTAAGCCCTTAGGGCATGTTTTGAAGTTTATTTTCTCTGTACTATTTGTACTAGCTTATTTTCTCAGTTAATACAATTTCCCTTTTTTGTTGTGTCCATTCTGTTCTTTGGTTGTGTCCCTGTCATTAACCTTTAAGGATCCAGACAAAATGTCTAGATACCTAAGAGTGATAAGCATTTAAAAGACTATCCCCAGAATGGAGCTTAATCTTTAAGGATCCAAATAGAATGTCTAGATACCAAATATTGATAGCATTTAAAAGATTATCTCCAAAATGGAGCTTAACCTTTAAGGATCTAAACAGAATGTCTAGATACTTGAGAGTGATAAGCATTTAAAAGATTATCTCCAAAATGAAGCTTAATCTTTAAGGATCCAAATAGAATGTCTAGATACCAGAGATTGATAGCATTTAAAAGATTATCTCTAGAATGGAGCTTAATCTTTAAGGATCCAAATAGAATTTCTAGATACCTAAGAGTGATAAGCATTTAAAAGATTATCTCTAGAATGAAGCTTAACCTTTAAGGATCCAAACTAAATGTCTAGATACCTGAGAGTGATAAGCATTTAAAAGATTGTCTCTGAAATGGAGCTTAACCTTTAAGGATCCAAACATAATGTCTAGATACTAGAGATTGATAGCATTTAAAAGATTATCTCTAGAATAGAGCTTAACCTTTAAGGATCCAAATAGAATGTCTAGATACCTAAGAGTGATAAGAATTTAAAAGATTATCTCCAGAATGGAGCTTAACCTTTAAGTATCCAAAAAAAATATCTAGATACCTAAGATTGATAAAAGATAGCAAGATCAAATTATGAGTCATAGAATCATCCCTAGAATGAGGCTTGATCCTTGGGAGTCAAGGTTTAGATTGTCCCGATACCTATAATCAAATGATGACAAGATGAGAAAGATGTCGAAAAGAGGGAAAAAAGATGCCCCTAGTGGTGAGATGCCCTGAATGATGAGGACATAAGATGGGAACAAGATGCCCCAAGTAATAAGTATTCAATGATGTAATCATCCTGCCCCCTTGGGAGCGAAATTGAAAGATGACACACCAAAAATGTGACATAAGGTAGTAGAAGAAATTTGAGATTCAATAGAATGTTGAAAAGATTAGAAGAAGATTCAGAGTTAATTTGCAATGATTTTGAGGTCTCGATGACCAAGTTTGACCAAAAGTTGACCAAATTTGACAATAGTTGACTTGAGTTGACTTTTTTCAAAAAATAAATTTTGACAAACATGAAGAATTTTGAGTTGAAAAGATTCCAAATATCAAAAAGTATCAAAAAAATTTGGACTACACAAGCATTCGATCATGTCGGTCCCAAAATTTTAAAACACATTTTTGAGGCACTTAGGTGTGTCAGATTTTGAATTTGATCCCGAAAATGAATTCAAATTAGCCAAAATAGCCTAGAGGGTGATTGATCGATTATTTGTGCAGTTATTAAGAAACATGATACTTTGAAGAGATCAGCAATCCCTCTTCATAGAAGGTGAAAGTAGATTCGCAATTGAATCCCATGCTTATGCAAGTGAAGTGACGCAGGCAAAGGGGTGAATAACTAGGGCCGAAGGCTCACCCAACTATCCAAACCACCCTGCAAGAGTTAACACAATGGAAGCAAACACAAGTGGATAGCAACCAAAGGATGAGAAGACATAAATACTTTTATTGATTCGTCAAAATATCTTCATACATGCCCAGCTGTGAGGCCTTTTGGGTTACGGCCAATTACAATACATTCACATTCAAAGATCCAACAACAAATTTGCACTTTCAATTTTTTTTCCTCCAAAAATTTTCCTTCCAAGACTTTCTTAGCTCTAAGCCTAAACTCTCTATTTATACTTGCCAAAATAGCTTACAGAACATTCTAGAACATTACATAAGAGGAAGGCTAACCCAACAATAGTCTGGACTCATCCCAAGAAAAGATCTTAACATAAATGTCACAAATGAAATAAATCTGGTGAGTTAGCTCACAAAATCACGTCCAAATATTGAAACTCAACATACACTGGGTAACTCAGCACATGAAGAATCACTTGGCATCCACTAGGTAACTTGGCACATGAAGAATCACTCAGCATCCACTGGGTAACTTGGCACATGAAGGAATGCTATAGTAACTCGGCACATGAAGAATCACTCGGCATCCACTAGGTAACTTGGCACATGAAGGAATGCTATAGTAACTCGGCACATGAAAGAATTGTTATAGTAACTCGGCACATGAAGGACCTACTAGGCACATGAAGGAAGTACTAGGTGAACACAATGAGTAGGATAACAAGGCAACCTAGTGTTGGTGTTCTTTTTGGTAAAGAACATACCAGGTAGATTTAAACCTGATACCAAGAAACAAAGACTAGGGACATGCCTAAGGACGAGCTAAATCCTATATTCAACAAGGCTAAATCTTAGTTTTGGGCCAATTAATAGAGTCATATCAAGACTCACTTCACTTTAGGCTCTACAAAGCCAAGGTGGGCAAACCTGAGGGATTTGTCTAATTTATCTTGATACTTCATTACAAGACTACCCTCTATAGCAGATATGGTCAATATTATTCTTCAATTTGTTGGTAAATCTCCTGATCATGGTAGCTAATAATAACCAAGGAAAGTAACCACAAATAAGCCATGACCTACACTTATAGTTCTTCAAAACATAAAATGGGAAAATAATATTCATTTTGATTTGATTTCTCAGCATAACCAGGTATGCAACAACAACGAACATGCATCCTTCAAGCTGACCAGTCCCTTATTCATTGGGCACTAACTAAATCTTCACATATAGATGGATACCTAAAATATACTCATATATTTAGGTATATGGTCTATCTGCTTGTCTTGCAAACAGACATCAATATTCATTAAAAATTCTCGTACTTATGGTGATATCCTTTTGGTGTAACCTGCAATCCTATCAGTATAAACAAGCATTTACTTGGAGCTTTGTTCCAACAGCAAATCTATTCTGATATACAACCTTGAAGGGATGTAACTGGTTTCAAGCTCTTAGTTCTTAAACACAGAACATTGCAAATAACAACAACAGGAGATGAGAATCATAATGAAACTAAAAGATGAGGCTCTTTGTATTAATTTCATTGAAAAGAATACAACATCTGCATACAAAAACTCAAAAGATACACATAGAATGACTGTGTAATACAAATGCTTCAAAAGGAATACAATATACTGTTCATAACAAGAAGAATCACTGAGAAAATTGGTATCACAGATCTGAGAGACTTATAAGGAGCACTCCACAATCAAAGAAGAGGGAAGGATTTAATGAGCGATTTTGTCCCATATTTGTCATGTGTGGACTTTTTATGTCCTTAAATATGATGCCAAGCCAATGTAGTTGTATTCAAAGAAAAGGGCTTTTGGGAAAGCCACTAGCTCACAGGTAGGTCCCATTCATTTGACTTGGTGGAAAAAAGAAATAAATTTTGAATGAAGACGCAGGTAAAGGAGATGATGTCAGCAAATGAGGTTGCCAAAAAATTTAGAAATCCGGAGCCTCACTACTTTGCTAGCCTTAAAATTTCAAAAAATTCAGCTAGCGAGGTAGTGAGTTGCCGAAAAAACTCCAAAATTTGAAGAGATTCCAAAATGCTACATGGGTCCCATTGTAGTGCCATCAACAAATCATTCAATGACAAGTGGTGGCCAGATGATGTGTAGTGATTGAAATTCTAATGTCTAGTGCACGAGATCATGACACTTGGAAAATCGAGCGGCCCTCACTATCTCGCCAAGCGAAAGATGCATGAACATTAACATAGCAAGATAGCGACACTGATGTGGCAGCGAGCAAGATGATGATGTGGTGCTTAGCTGTGCAAATCCTGAACCAATCAAAAGATGGCACATGGCAAGTGGTCAAAGGAAGTTTGACCCAGGTAGAAAAATATGGGAAATTTTGAGAAATTTTCAAATTTCAATATTCTACTTTTTCTCCTTCAAATTGACATGTGAGACTTTTTAAATAAAGTTTGAACTCTTGATATAGTTTTAACTTTTGAAAGTTCATATATTTGTGAAATATTTTCATGGAGACATGAGCAGAGGCTTGAACTTCAGAGGGCTATATCTGGGGCAAATTTTGTCCAAAATAGATGCTCCAATATACCACCAGAATCGGGAAGAACTGATTTTTTTGATTTTGAGGTTGGTTCTTGCATAGGTGCCTCCTAGTTTGAGTTATAGCTAGAAACAAAAATTTTGGGGTTTTTCTCAATGCAATGGGTAAAAGCTGAAAATCCAGTTAGAGGATTAGTAAAACTTGGTAAGAATGCAGTTGGAGTTCACTTTGCTCACATTCACTCAGTAAAACTCAAATTTTTCCAAGCATTTCAGTGGGTAATCAGATATTGTGGTGACTCAGCAAGTTTTCATCATTTAGAAATAGACATTTGCAAATCAGTTGCAAGAATTGATGAAGACGAAGATCAAATAAAAGGGGAGAGATATTAGAGAGAGTCTTTTGATTGCAAAAGAGGGAATTTCAAATGGACACATGTCAGTCGTAAATTCAATCCAAGAATTTCCTTCCTCATATTTATTCTTTCTTCTTCTCTCAAAAAAGGTTGTTGGTTGGTTTTCCATTTCTAGTCCTTGGAGCTCTGCTTAGGCTGTGAAAGCCACACACCTAGCATTTCTCTCTTGTATTGAACAATATTTATGTTTTATGTAGATAGTTCTGGTCTGGTAAGTGATTTATGAGTTGTTTTCTATACATTTCATGTATTTGGTTTCAAGGAAAGCAAATAAAGAGTAGCAAAAGTTTTAATTTCAGTCTAAATCTTGTCTCCTGATTATGGATCTATTATTTCCTCTAATTTGTGATCAAAGAGCATAGATTAGGTTGCATTTTGTTTAGGAATGTATGTGATTAAAATGTCTTGCTATGGGGCAAAGAACCATGTAATTGATCTATGTTTGTCATAGGGTTTGCAAATTTCATGATAGGATGTTCTCAGTATGAGATTCATTCTATAGTAGATGTCTGTTCACAAAGTGAAGGATAGATCAAGGATCTTGATGTAGTTATTATGTCACAAATTTTTAGAAGATGTATGGTTATAATTCATGTAATTGCCCAATGGATAAGGCATTGGTCAGAGAAAGGATCATTAAGTTTTGTTGTTCATACCTGGGTCTTGCTATTATCAACATATTAAATCATTTTTCCCTTTTATGTTGAAAGCTATTCAATGTTAACCCGCACTTAGCTTGCCAGTTTCATGAAGTATGTTCTTAGCTATTTCATGCTTGTGATTCCTGGTTAAGTATAGAAGATTTAGGGGTTTTTATCTGCTTTACATTAGATTCAGTGTATGCTTTGATAACTGGTACCATATAAGGAATCTATAGGATCACCCACCTAGGTTTCGTAGAGCCTGAAGTGCAGAAGGAGTATAGCCTTATTATTGGCCCAGGTTCTTGGTGAAGTGTGTCCATTATTGGAGATAGCTGCCCATAGATGCATTCTTGCCTTGCATACTTGGTTATTCAAACACTGTTAAATCAAGAGCCAACACCTAGGATTCTCCTGCATCAGACAACTGGGGTTGAAAGAAATGATTCTCTTGAATCACTGAGATGTCCAAAACTGAGCTGAATCCAACTCAAATTTAGAAATCCATGAAGCATCTTCAATAGGTATGTTCTTCCACTTCACCAAATATTCATACTAATCTTTTCCTCTTTTACTCTTGCTAACTTTCTGATCCAATATCTATTCAACTTCCTCACTTTGTTTCTTAGGATAATCATCTGGTATAACAACTTCATCCTTTGACTCATGATACTTATACAAATCAGAAATGTTAAATATAGGAGATATATCCATGTCATCAAGTAACTCATCTTCATAAGCATTACCATTGTCAAACTTCTTTAGTATCTTACAAGGTCCAAATTTCTTCATCTTCAACTTGTTATATGTTCCAACTGGGAATCTTCCTCTCTTTAGATGAACCATCACCTCATCACCAACTTAAAAATCATGGTGTCTTCTAGACTGATCAACATTCTCCTTATACTTCTGATTGCTTTGTTCCAACCTCATCTTCACTTCTTTATGCAAAGACTCCATAAAATCAAAAAATTCTTCTCCTGTAGTGCTTTTCTTTTCTTCACCAACAATATCTCTCAGAACTAATATACCTCTAAGATGCATTCTAGTAACAATCTCAAAAGGTGTCTTCCTTGTACTCCTATTCACAGAATTGTTATATGCAAATTCATCTTGTGCCAATACCATCTTCCAATTACTTGGCTTATTCCCAACTAAACATCTCAAAAAATTACCCAAGCTTCTATTCACAACCTCTATTTGTCCATCTGTTTGTGGATGGAATGTAGAACTAAACTTCAATTTAGTACCCATCTTCTTCCACAAAGTCTTCCAGAAATAACCAACAAACTTACTATCTTTGTCTAAAATAATGCTTCTTGGTAATCCATGCAATTTCACAATCTCTTTAAAGAAAATTTCAGCAACATGCTTAGCATCTGATGTCTTCTTACATGGTATGAAATGAGCCATCTTAGAAAATCTATCCACTACAACAAATATAGAATCATACCCCTTCACTGTTTTAGGAAATCCAAGAACAAAATCCATATTGATATTAGTCCAAGGTTTCTCAGGAACAATAATAGGTGTAGACAAACCAGTATTTTGACTCACTCCCTTTGCAATTTGACAAACTCCATAGTTCTTTACAAATTTTTGAACATCCTTATACATTTGTGTCCAATAATATTTCTCTTTCAGCAAACTCAATGCTTTATCAATTCCAAAATGTCCAACTAATCCACCACTATGTTTTTCCTTAATCAAATTCAACCTCATAGGACTTCTAGGAATACACAATTGAATACCTTTGAACAATATAACTTCTTGAATGAAATACTAATCATAATTACTTATGTGATCATTTAGATTTGGTGCTCTGCACTCTCTCCATGCCTCAAAAAAATTAGGATCAACATCATATAACTCTTTCATCTCATCAAAACCAAGAACTTCAACCTTCATTTCAGTCAACAAATAACATCTTCTACTCAATGCATCAGCAACTTTATTAGTAACTCCACTCTTATGCTTGATTACAAATGTAAAAATCTACAAATACTCAACCCACTTCATATGTCTTTGATTTAATTTATGTTGACTTCCCAAGTATTGTAAAGCTTTATGATCAGTATACAACACAAACTCCTTAGGCATCAAATAATGTCTCCGCTTCTTCAATTCTTGAACAATAGCATAAAAATCTTTATCATACATAGAATATTTCCTTTTAGCATCATTTAACTTTTCACTAAAGAAAGCAACAGGCTTAGCTTCTTCGCTTAATATAACTCCTATTGCATTACCACTTGCATCACATTCAACTTGAAATACTTTGTTGAAATCAGGTAAAGCCAATATAGGTAATTCAACAACCTTTTGTTTCAAAGTCTCAAAACTCTTATCAGCTCCATGTTTCCTCTTGAATTCCTTTTTATCTCCCCTCATTGTTTCAGTCATAGCATTGCAAACAACACTAAAATTCTTTATAAAATTTTTGTAAAAACTAGCCAAACCATGAAATGATCTTACCTCACTCACATTCTCAGGTGTAGGCCATTCCAAAATTTCTTTAACCTTTTCAGGATCCATCTTCAAACCATCAACTAAAATCACAAGTCTCGAATACACAATCTCTTCTTGCATAAAAGAACACTTTTTAGATTAATCAACAAATTTTCCTCTTTCAACCTCTGCAATACTTGCCTAATATTCTCAAGATGTTCTTCCTTAGTCTTGCTGAATATTAGAATATCATCCAAATAAACAATCACAAACTTACCCAAGAATGTTTTCAGATTTTCATTCATCAACCTCATGAAAGTACTAGGTGCATTAGTCAAACCAAAAGGCATAAACAACCATTCATGCAAACCATCTTTTGTCTTGAAAGCAGTCTTCCATTCATCACCTTCTCTGATTCTAATTTGATGATAGCCACTCTTCAAATCAATCTTAGTAAAATACTTTGCTCCATGCAAACAATCCATTATGTCATCCATCCTTGGCAGAGGAAACCTATACTTCACTGTTATCTTGTTAATGGCTCTAGAATCAGTACACGTTATCCATTCTCCATTCTTTTTAGGTGCTAGTACAATAGGTATAGCACATGGACTCAAGCTTTCTCTAATCAAACCTTTCTGCAACAACTCATGCACTTGTCTATTAAGTTCTTCATTCTCTACAGGTGTCAATCTATATGGTGCTTTGTTTGGAAAACTAGCTCCAGGGATCAGGTCCATACAATGACTTATACTTCTTACTAGAGGTAAACCATCAGGAACATCTTTAGCAATAATAACCTTATACTCATTCAACAACTCTGCAATTTCTCCTGGCACTTGGTCAATACTACTATCTATCACTCAGTCACCACTAACTGGCACTTGGTTAACATTGTTTTCTAGCACTCAGTCTCCATTGACAAAACTCAGTTTTCTTGGAATTATAGTAAAATAAACTTGATTCTTTTTCACTTTTGTTTCAAATATTTTCCCATTAACCATGCAAATTTTCATAGTAGTACAATTAACCTCATCTAGGACTTCAATCAAAGGCAATATTGTTTGCTTCTTCCCATTTACCTAAAGAGTATATTGATTCAATCTTCCATCATGTACAACATATCTATCATATTGACAAGGTCTACCCAACAAAATATGACAACAATCCATGGGCATAATATCACACAAAATTTCATCAAAGTAATGTCCAATTTTAAACTTCACAAAGCATTGCTCACTTACTAATATCTTATGCTCATATTTGATCCATGAAACATGATAAGGTTTGGGATGTTTCAGCCTATGCAACTGCAACTTTGTAACTAGCTCTTCTAATGCCAAATTTGTAGAACTTCCACTGTCAATGATCACTTTACAACACTTTCCAGCCATCTTACATCTTGTCTTGAAAAGACTTCTCCTTAAAATAGGTTCCACATCACTTCTCTTATTGCATAAGGTTCTTCTCACCATCAAATTCTCTCTAGCCTTAGGTCCACTTGGTGAACCCTCATCATCTTCTTGAATCACAACATTTATGTTACCTTGTCTACTTTCAGAGGATCTACATTCAAAAGATCTATGTCCCTCTTTACTACATATAAAACAATTACCATGAAATCCACCTCTAGAATAAGAATTACCTCTTCCTTGGTAAGAATTAGTGCCTCGTCAGTAAGAAATACCAATTTTCCATTCAGTCTTGCCTTTGTCATCATTCTTCCATTCAGATTTGCCTTTATCCTACATAGAACTATTAGATCTGCCAATTTCTTCATAAGATCTACCTCTACCTCTCTGGAATCTACCACCTCTACCTCTTTGTCTTTGTTCATGCTTCTTTTTCAAGATCTCCTCAGCCTTCAAGGCATACTGATATGCTTCTTCTACACTTTCTAGCTTCACAAAACTTATTTCATCTTGTATTCCAGATCTCAATCCATTAATGTACCTTGAAATTTTCTCAACATCATCATCCACATGTCCAAATTTGATGTCCAGTCTATAGAATTCCTCAGTATACTCTTTCATAGTCATGTCCTTTTTTTTCAAATTTTGCATCTTTCTCAACAAGCTAACTTGGTAATCAACAAGAAGGAATTTGTTCTTTACCTTGTTCACCATCTTTGGCCATGTTTTGATCTTCTCCTTTCCTCTCTTTTTTCTATTAGTTTGCAAGTGCTCCCACCATAGAGATGCATGACCTTTCAACCTAGTGACTGCAATCTTCATCTTTCTATTATCAGGAGCATTTTCATACTCAAAGAACTTCTCCATATCAGAGATCCAATCCAACACAGCATTGGTATCCAATTTTTCATCATAAGGAACAACTTCTACAGTAGGATTTGAATTCTCTCTATACAATACTCTCAACAATCTTGCTTCATCTTAGTCATCTTTAGTTTCTTGATTAGGGTTTGGTGTTTTTGCTTCATCATCACTTACATCATCAAGATGCACTCCTCTCCTCTAGGCTGTCTCTACAGCATCTAATTTGGCTACAATTTGTCTCAACTAATCCAATATAGCATTATCAACATTATTTCCTCTACCATGAACCATCTTTACAAATTAGGTTCTTGCAAGATCATAACCCTCTGCAAGTTACAAAAAAATCCAAATTAGGGTTCTACATGATCCAATCTCCACAAGGATGAACCTTAAGCTTTGATGCCAACTGACACAGGCAAAGGGGTGAATAACTAGGGCCAAAGGCTCACCCAGCTATACAAACCACCCTGCAAGAGTTAACACAATGGAAGCAAACACAAGTGGAAAAAAACCAAAGGATGAGAAGACATAAATATTGTTATTGATTCATCAAAATATCTTCATACATGCCTAGCTATGAGGCCTTCTGGGTTAAAACCAATTAAAATACATTCACATTCAAAGATCAAACAACAAATTCACACTTTTAGTTTTTTTTTCTCCAAAAATCTTCCTTCCAAGACTTTCTTAGCTCTAAGCCTAAACTCTCTATTTATACTTTTCAAAATGGCTTATAGAACATTCTAGAACATTACATAAGAGGAAGGCTGACCCAAAAATGGTCTGGACTCATCCCAAGAAAATATCTTAACATAAATTTTGTGAATGAAATAAATCTCGTGAGTCAGCTCGCAAAATCACATCTAAATACTGACACTTAGCATACACTAGGTAACTCGGCACATGAATAATCAGTTGGCATCCATTGGGTAACTCAGCACATGAAGAATCACTCAGCATCCACTAGGTAACTCGGCACATGAAGAATCACTTGGCATCCACTGGGTAACTTGGCACATGAAGGAATGCTACAATAACTCGACACATGAAGGAATTGCTATAGTAACTTGGCACATGAAGGAATTGCTACAGTAACTCGACACATGAAGGAACTGCTAGGCACATGAAGGAGTTACTAGGTGAACACAATGAGTAGGATAACAAGGCAACCCAGGATGCTCCTGCATCATGAAGTATGCAATGTAAGACTATGTTAAATGCAACCCTAGGTTTGGTTACTAAGCCTCAACAATTTATCATCACTGGACATAGAATAAAGCATGTATGTTATACAATTCCCACTAACATTCCAATCATGGGAATATGAATAGACCATACATCATAGGTTTTTTGGGATTAAATGTAAGCATTCGAGGCACAAAAAGCCAGAATGACCAAAATATTTATCCCTTTCAATATAGCAAGTTAATCATAACCATCAAAGCATAAAGCTAGGATGACCAAAATGTTTCTTGCATGATAGGCACACTAAACACACAAGAGATCCATCTTAGGCTAAGTATTCAGTAAGTATTCTGTCTGCAACAACCTTGCGTTTGTAACCTAAGATAGAAATGTGCTAGATATACTCACAGTGACTTGTACATTCACTTAGCAGGACAAGTATCAATATTTACTATAGCATAAAGAGTTCACTCCAAAAAATAAGGAGAAGAACCAACATTATTGGTGTATTCATATAAAAGGCATTGAGGTACACGCAACCATCCAATACAAGATGGAGGCTCTTATAGTGGACACCCCTTTTATAGAAATATATCAACTTATTGGAACTAAACCATAGACATAAAGAAAAGAAAAGATCATGACCCCAGTCATTACTTCTCTAGTCAAAGATGACATCATCAAGTTGCTTGAGGAGATATGATAAAGCAAAACAAAGAAAATAAAGAAAATTCTTAGCATATCCAAATAGGTATATCATTTTTGAGTTCAACGTTTTTGGGATTGATGTTAAGTGTCAGTGTCCAGAATATGTTTGAAAAAAATCTATGTAATAGAGTGGCAACAGTAGGTAGACGTAGTCAAAATGACTGGTGAATAAGGTCAAAGGGGAATCTTCATGATGAAGAACCTAAGAAGGACTAAGCAACAATAGACAGACATAGCCAAGATGATTGGTGACTGACACAAGAGAGATCTTCCATAAAGGAATCTAGAGATGTAACCCCAAGCAATAGTAGGTAGACATAGTTGAAACAATTGGTGACTATTGCGAAAGAGATTCTATGAGGAGAATCTTGAAAATGAGGGACATTGGTGACAATAAGCAAACACAGTGAGGACCACTAGTGACTATCACGAAGGAGGTTCTATGAGGAGAATCTCAAAAATAGTGACACTAGTAATAGTAAGTAGATGCAGTGAGGACCATTGGTGACTATCATGAAGGAGATTCTATGAGGAGAATCTCAAAAATAGTGGCACTGATGACAGTAGGCAGACATAGTAAGGACCACTGGTGACTATTGCGAAGGAGATTCTATAAGGAGAGTCTTAAAAATAGTGACATTGGTGATAGTAGGTAGACACGATGAGGACCACTGGTGACTATCATGAAGGAGATCCTATGAGGAGAATCTCAAAAATAGTGACACTAGAGGGGAATGCCCCTGAGCTGTGACAAGACTCAATCCATGGATACATGAGCGAAAAGTAGGAAAAGTAGGAAAGTGAAAGCATGCAAGTGACTATATAGAATAGCCAAAAGATGTACTGCAAGATGGAGCATTAGGAACAAGAGGCGCCTGTTTACTAGGTTTTCACCTTCTTGGCAGAATTTTCCTTTTTTTCTACCATGATGCCTGTTTCCAGGTTTTCGCTAATGGCACTTTTCTTGTTTTTCAAGTTTTTTGGTATTTATTTTTTAAAATTTTTTTTTTTGTATTTTTGAGATTTTTCACTTTTTTTTAGTGATACTAAGTTGCCTATTGCTAGGTTTTAACCAGGGTAACAATTTTTTTTCAGGACTTTTTCTAATTTTTAGGATTTTTTTCAGGACATATAGATATGTACAAAGAGCTTACTAATATTTGATCAACTATAAAACTACTTCAGGTGGAGAGTGTTGAAATGGCCATGTTGTAGTAGAGGGAATCAACTCTCTGGCTGAAGCATGGATTAGATTACCATGTAGCTGACACTGCTTGTAGGACCTAGCATACTTGATAGCTTCTTGCTCCATTTTGGGCCAATAGTAACCAGCTCTAAGGAGTTTGTGAGCTAGTGTCAGGCCATCAGAATGAGATCTGCAAATGCCTTCATGAATGTCAATTAGTGTGCATTTGGACTCTTTGGGTTCCAAACACCTAAGGAGTGTTTCGTCAAGACCTCTCCTATACAAATCATTAACAATAATGACATAGTGTGAAGCATTATGGATTAGATAATATTTCTCATTCTAGGTTAGACCTTCTGGAATGGTTTGATTGTGGAGGTAGGAATAAATGTGATGGTAGTGGGATGATTCTTGCCCTATAATAGAACAAATCATCTTAGAATTAGGGGTGTCATAGGTTGGGTAGTGTAACGCTTCCACTAAGAATTCATGTCGGAGATCATTTTTAGGCATTTGTAGTAGGGAGGCCAAAGTGGCCATGGCATTAGTCACTTTATTATATGCTCGTGGAACTTTCTGGAAGGTGATGTGTACAAAATACTTCTTTAAGTCATCAACCATGCAATTGTAAGGAATTAGTTTCTCATCCTTTGTTTGGTACACATAATTAACCTGGTTGATGACAAGCTGAGAGTCACCAAAGATATCTAACTGATCCACTCTCCATTCAGCTGCAATTTTCATGCCATTGATCAAAGCCTCATATTCAGCAATGTTGTTTGTATAAGGAAACAAAATCTTGTACACTTTGGGCAATAAGTATCTCTATGGTGTAATAAAGAGTAATCTAGCACCTAATCCTTGTTGTGTGAAGGACCCATCAAAGAACATAACCCATATGTGGTGTGTTAGTGTCAGAATCAACTCATCTGGGAAATCAATGTTCACTAGTAGAAGACTCTATATGGGTGCATCGGCCAGCTAGTCTGCAATTGCCTATCCCTTTATAGCCTTGTGTTCAACATATTGAATGTCAAACTCACTAAGTATCATAACCCATTTAGCTAATCTTCTTGTGAGAGCTGCCTTACTGAGCAAGTACTTTAGTGGATCTATTTTAGCCACAAGCCGCATAGTGTGGGCAAGCATGTAGTGTCTCAATTTTGGGAGGTAAAGACAATTGCCAAGAAAGCTTTCTCAATAATGCTATAGTTCTTCTCATAAGAGATCAATGTTTGGCTTAAGTAATAAATAGCCCTTTCTTTGTTGTTATTGTCTTCCTGAGCCAACAGTATTCCCAAAGATGTTTCAGTGGCTAAAATGTATAAAAGAAAAGGCTTCCCATGAATATGAGGCATCAGGATTGGTGGATTGACAAGATATTATTTGATCTATGTTAAGATTTGCTCACAATCCTAGCTCCAATTAAATTTTACACCCTTATGTAAGGTCTTTGTGAAGGGTTGTGATCTATCCACCAATTGTGAGATAAACCTGCAGATAGATTGGAGCCTTCCCTATAGTCCTCTCATCTGGCTAATGTTCCAAGGTGGTGGCATGTCCATTAGTGCTTGTACTTTCTCCGATTCTACCTCAATTCCTTTTGTAGAAATGATGTATCCTAGAAACATCCCTGATGTGACACCAAATGCACATTTCTTAGGATTGAGCCGAAGACTAAATTTTTCCATACAATCTAGGATGGGCCCCAAATCTTGCAGATGAGTATTGTGTTTAGCACTTTTGACCAAGATATCATCAACATAGTCTTCCATGGTTTTATGCATCATATCATGGGAAATTGTAGTAACAGCCCACTAATATGTAGCACCAACATTCTTCAAGCCAAATGGCATCACATTCCAACAAAAGGTTCCCCATGCACATGTGAAAGCTATTTTCTCCTAGTCTTTTGGTGCAATTTTTATTTGATTGTATCCAGAAAAACCATCCATAAGTGAGTACATCTCATAGCCAGCCATCATGTCCATGATCATATAATTATTAGGGAGCATAAAGTCATCTTTAGAACATGCCAAGTTAAGACCACAAAAGTCTATACAAACCCTAATAGATTTATCATGCTTGGAAACTAGAAAAATATTGGATATCCATTCAGTATAATCAATTTCATAGATGAAGCCGGCTTTTAGAAGTTTCTCCAGTTTCACTTTGATGAGCAATGCAACATGAGGATGCATTTTTTGAAGCTTTTGTTTAACTAGTTTGATGCCTGGTGCTATGGACAAGTGATGCATGATAAGATTAGGATCTAGCCCTAGCATGTCAAAGTATGTCCAAGAAAAAAAAAATTTCTTTTCTTTGAAAAAGGTAATGAATTCTTCCTTTTCCTTAGTTGAAAATGATTGTGCTAGAAGTATCATATGAGGATGTTCTTCTATGCCTAGGTTAATTGACTATGTTGGCTCTATTAACACTGATGATCTCTCCTAAAAGTGACAAGGAAGTGCATCAAATATCTCATCCACAGGTGCCTCAGAGAGGTTTTTACCCTGAATACGTCTTTTATTTTTACTTTTTTTCGGTTCTGACACTACCAAAATGTGGTTTTCACCATCGGCCCTTTTGCATTTTTTCTTTTTAATTATATGACTAAGATATTTGATGTCAGCCTCAGTCATGTTGACACTCTACTCATTGGTGGAAGACGTTATTGTATATGCTACATTAGTATGTTAGAAAAACTAAATTAAAATGATCAAAAGCATTTGAATACTAATTTAACATAACTTCATGAGAGACAAAGTGAAGCATTTGCATACTAATTTAACATAACTTCATGAGAGACAAAGTGAAGTCCTCAAATGAGAATATGAGCCATCGATAGGCTCTCTCAATGAGGATGATCACTTGATGTAGAGGTGTTTCTAATAGCTAAGATGGCTTGATTATGTATGTATGCTCAAATGCTCAAATGGGCTTCAATGGAGGATTTTTGATAGATTTTGGTGAATAGATTTGATGTAAAAATGGCTTCTCAAAGTGGCATTATGGCTTTGCTTTCTAGATTGTGTTAAAATGGCTTGGGAGAGGATTCCTTAAATAGGAAAAGAGCTTGAGGGATCAAGGGCTAGGATGCAAGGATGGGAGAAAGCTTATGGAAGGTTTAGATTGAATGAGAGGAGAGCACATGGATTGTGCTTCCTTACAGCCAATCAGGGAGCGACACATGTCACAGGGTCATTGGTTAGAGCAAGAGGGGTTGAGGGGTCAACAAAGGAGGCTCAAAGCTCATAAAGACCCTCATAATGGCTTGTAAGAGCAATGAATGGGCTTGTAAGATTCATTTATGGCTTTGTGGGCTTCATAAAGTTTTATGGTTGGGATATTTATAAGAGAGTTGAGATATTTTGACTTGGGTTGGATTAAGAAAGTCTTAACCTTGACTTACGAATGTGCAAATGATTAAGGCTTGGATTAGGCTTGGGTTCAGATTAGATTAGACTTGTTAGAGATGGGCAAGTGGATGGCATTTAATGAGGGTGGGTGAAGGAGGAGATATTTGTTGGCTTTGGCTTGGGTTAGCAAGTCTTAACCCATGTTTAGAGAATGTGACAAGGTTAGGAGGGGATTAGGATTAGGATTAAAGATAAGGATTGACATCTTCTATAAGAGTCTAGGCTTTGGATGAGGATGCAGACTTTCTAGAAGAGTCTAGAACATCCTAAGATGAGGATTAAAAAAGTTTTTTAGAAAATAAATAAAGTTTTATTTATTTCAAGGGTTTGGGTTGAGGAGATATTTATTAAAATATTTTTAATAAACATGAGGATTAATATTTAATCTTAATTAAATATTTTGAGTTGGGATTAGGGGTAGGAAATGATGGGATTAGCCTTTAATCAAAATTAAAGAAGGATTAGAAGATTTTGGAAGAGGTTAGTGGTCTTAAGAAAATTGGCCAAGTTTTGTGCAAAAAATAAATAAATTATTTATTTTAGAATTTTTGGTCAATTAATTAATAAGGAAATAATGTTTAAATAAGATTTACACATTTTTGGGAGGAATTCCTTAATTAAATATTTTTAATTAAGATAAAGGGATTTAATGGCATAAAAATAAATAAATAAATAAATAAATTAATGATGATGTCATCAGGGACTTTTTTCAGAAAATAAAAATATTATTTTCTAAAGGATTTTTAAGTGTCTACATTTTTCCCATCTTTGATGTGATGCCGCAAGTGGCATGTCATCAAAGGTAAGAAAATAAGATGCCCAAGGCTAGAGAAAAAGAGGAGAAAATGGAGTGCGAGATGCCCCCTCAAAAAGGCGGCGGGGAGAGAAAGCGAGGCTTGACTGCTTCTTGAAAAGTACAAGAATCTTGGAAGGTGGGTGGACGAAGAGTGGCTTAAGAGAAGAGGTTTAGTTAGCTCAAACTCTCACTATGGGAGAATGATAAAGGAGAATTAGATGCATAAGAGGAAGCAAGCTTAAGACTTTAGGGAAGGTGGAGGATGAAGGAGCGGAGCACTATAAAAAGGAATCCAGGATAGGGAGATGGATGAGGGGATTATAAAGCTAATGCAATAGGATTTCAAAGAGTCAGATTGGCAAAAGATGGGTTTTGGAGATCCCTAGGACTAGGATTGTGGATCTCGAAAGATGAGGCTTGGTGGATTAATTTGATTAGTGGATCCCTAAGACTAAGATTGTGGATCCCTAAAGCTAAAAGTGAAGATTAATTCAAAGAGATACTAATGCATAAGTTGGGGTAGGAGAGATAGATGCTGGATATGGATGGGGGATAATGGAGATGAAGGGAATCCATTGAAGCTTTTTGAGCAAGGGGATACTTCAAAGAGAAGTACCACCATGTAGTTGAGCACTAGATTTTCTATAGGACTATTTGGTTAATTGCCAAGGTTACCAAGAGCATCAAGGCCATGTCACCAACTATCTAGAGGACTGACAGACTAACTTGAAACAAACACAAAAGGACTGCCCCAACATCACACATGAAACTCAGAGGAAATAGCGTGGAATTGACATTGGGTGACCCACAAGCAAAAAAGAAATAAATGAAAGACTTTATCAAAACTATACACTCAGAGTGCCCCATTCGCAGCATACCATGATATGGAAGATCGTGGCAACCTTGAGGAGGGAACAAAAAGATTGCTTGGAAAAGAAACTTCAAGACCCAAAAGGGAAGATTCCAAATCAAAAGAAAGTGAAAATCCAAAAAAAAACCGTTTGCCAATGAGATGGGTAGGATGAGGTATTAACGAATCAAGATTAGACATGAGGAAAGCTATATCCTACAAGGATCTATCGAAGAGAACATAAGCTGGTGGATTTGGATGAGTGATGCACTTGGCAAGCTGAACTAAGAAAGACAACACTTTGATGATAGGATATCTAGCTAAAGGATGCATTGGAATAGCTAACCAAGATTTGTGCGATGTGTGCAAGATGTTGATCAAGGATGAACTGACATGAAAGCTAGATAGATACAATGGTACTAAGCTAAAGAGGATGTACAAGCTAATGGACCAAGATATGTTACAAATGTACAAGGTTGTTCATGTTGTGATTTTTGTGAGATGGAAATTTTTGTGAAGGGTGGGATGTTTGTAATAGTTGATAGGCTGATAGGTAGATGGTTTATGAAAAGCTTAAGTGAAAATGGGGTTCTTTGTGTGCATGTGATAGGATACAAACTAGGATACAAGCTTTGGTATATAATACAAGATGGAATATGGTACAATCTTTGGACAAGATTTGGATATACAAGCTATGATACAAGATTTACAAGCTGGGGTACAAGATTTACAAGCTGAGGTACAAGATTTAAAAGCTGTATAAGAGGTATTTACAAGCTTCATTAGATGTTGGATATTTGGTTGGAACACCAAGGGAACAATTAGGTGTTTTATGGGATGGTGAGTGGATGGATGAGGGATAGGATAGTGATAGATAATGGATTAGTCTTAGTACTCAAGGCACCTAAATTACTAGGTTTTTACCAAGGTACCTATCCAAGTTTCTTGAATTGCCAAGTTTTCACCATTGGACGCTTATTTCTATTTACTATTTTTTAAAAATATTTTTGAAAAGCTAGGTATACCAAGGATCTTAGAGCATAGAAAATCTTGAGATGAATGATTTTAGTAGGATCATTCAAGAGTTCTCCTTCTGGTGTAGATAGCTGATAGGGTCCAGAACCAAAGGAGGCAGTGACAACATAAGGACCAAGCCATGTAGGTTCAAACTTGCCTTTCTTTTCTCGATCGGCCTGGACTTTCATATTTTCTTTGAGGACCATGTCGACTAACTGAAAGTGTTAGGGAAACACCTTCTTATTGAAGTTTCTTTTGAGATGAGATTGATAGACTATGAGGTGATCATGGGCATGTTGTTGCTTCTTATCTAGGAGATCTAGCTAGGTGAGCCAAGCTACTCTATATTCTTCATCTGATATTTTTCCTTGCAAAGATATGCGCAAGGAGGGAAGTTCAACCTCTATGGTAGTACTACTTTGGCACCATAGACTAAGGAGTATGGAATTATACCTATGGATGTATGGAAGGAAGTTCAATAGGCCCATAGGGCTAGATTTATTTGTAGGTGCCAATCATGGCCGGAATCATTGACAACTTTCTTTAGGATTTTGAAAAGGGTTTTGTTAGTTGCCTTTGCCTGACTATTACCTTGTGGGAAATATGGGCTAGAAAAGTGGTGATGGATGCATAGGGAAGTGCATAATTCTTCCATGTTGAGATTTTCAAAGTTACCTCCGTGGTCGATGAAGATGGTGGATGGGATGCCGAAGCTGCAAACAATGTGGTACAAGATGAACTTGAAGACTTGAACTCCTATAGATGAGACTAGGGGGACTGCTTCCACCCATTTAGTGAAATAGTCTGTAGCTGTTATTTTCCATTTATGTCCATCAGATGAGAGAGGTGTGATAGTTCCAACTAGATCAAGGCCCCAACAAGCGAAAGGCCAAGGTGGTGCAATAGGTTGTAGATCCTATGCTGGAGCGTGCACAATATTTGCATGCTGCTGACATGGGAGACACTTTCTGACAAAGTCACAGGAATCTTCTTCAATGGTAGGCCAAAAGTAGCTTGCTCTAAGGATTTTTCACATGAGGACAATACCACTCATGTGAGCACCACAAAGTCTGGAGTGTGCTTCTTTTAACGCCATCACGACCTCATTTTCATCCAAACATTGAGAGAGAGTATCATGATAACCCCAACGATATAGGGTATTGGCTATGATAACATAGCGGGATGATTTTCAAATGAGGTTTTTGCATTAGGAATGTGTGAGGTGAGGGGAGATGATACCATCTTTAAGGTAAGCATGAATCTCATGGTACCAAGGGGATTGGGGACCAACCAAGATACAAACACGGTTTGAGTCATCATCGGCATAGGTAGGTGTGAGGAGCTACTCGACTAAAAACTCATACTATGTAACCACTTGGAGAATTTCCAAGAGAAAGCCGATAGTAGCCATAGCGTCTATTGTTTTGTTCTGCATTCAAGGCACTTGTGTAAACTGAAGCTTTGTAAAATGCTGGGTTAGCTGATCAACTAGCTCTTTGTAGGGTAATAGCTTTTCATCTTTGGTTTGATATTCATTTAGGGCTTTCTTGATGATGAGCTAAGAATCGCCAAAGATTTGTAACTCAGTGATGTTCCATTCCGCAACTATCTTTAATCCTGGTATGAGAGCCTCATATTCAACTATATTGTTGGTGCTAGGGAATTGTAGCTTGAAGGCTTTTGGAATGTAATCTCCTTGAGGTGTGACCAACAATATTCCTACCCTTGATCCATGAGATGTATATGAGCCATCAAAATAAAGTTTCCATGGGGGTTGTTTTTCAATTAGACAGATATGCTCATCTGAAAATTCTATGATCAAAGGATATGTATCTACTAGAGGCGCATCAGCTAGGTGATCAGCTATAGCTTGCCCTTTGATTTCCTTTCTATCCACATACTAGATGTCAAATTCACTAAGGAGCATAACCCATTTGGCCAAACGGCCTGTAAGTGTTGTTCCGGAGAGCATATACTTGAGAGGGTCGATCTTGGAGACTAGTTGGATGGTATGACTTAGCATGTAGTGGTGAAGCTTTTGAGTTGAAAAACAACTGCCAAACAAGCTTTTTCCATAGAAGTATAATTGAGTTCATAACCAACTAGGGTTCTACTAATGTAGTAGATGGATCTTTCTCTGTTGTAGTCATCAAGCTATGCTAGAAGTGCCCCTAGAGTAGTAGGCATTGCTGATATGTACAAGATCAAGGGATGGCCAAGAACTAGTGGAACCAAGATAGGGGGATTGATGAGATACTACTTGAGATGATCAAAGCTATGTTGACATAAAGGATCCCACTTGAAGTTTTCATCCTTCTTCAGTAAATGTGCAAATGGCGTACACTTATCTACAAGCTGGGAGATGAAGCGTCGAATGGATTGAAGCTTTCCCTAAAGAGTGTTAAGTTGTCATAGTGTTTGGGGAGGAGGCATGTCTAAGATAGCCTTGACCTTCTTGGGGTCAATCTCTATACCTCATTTAGAAAATATAAAGCCTAGAAGCTTGCCAGCTGTGACCTTAAAGACACATTTCTTGGGATTTAGCATGAGATGATATTTGGCTAACCTATCAAAGACTTTCTCCAGGTCAGCAAGATGATCCATGAAGGTGTGAGATTTAACCAAGATATCATCCACACAATCCTCCAAAATACTATGGATAAGATCATGGAAAATGGTTGTCATAGCTCTTTGATAGGTAGCCCCAGCATTCTTTAGGCCAAAAGGCATCATGTTGTAGAAAAAGGTTCCCCAAGGGGTAGTGAATGTTGTCTTATGTTGATCCTCTTCTGCAATCTTGATTTGATTATACCCAAAAAATCCATCCATGAGGGACAGAATTTCATGTCCAGCTGTAAGGTTGTAATGCCCAGCCCGGAGATCCTTCGAAACAAGGATGAAAACAAGTCAGAACATTTTTTTTTTTAAAACTAGTGTAAGTGCACATGATACAACCTACACAAACCAAAAGATCGCAACAGAAGACTGAAAGACAACCAAGCACCAACGGATCTCCAAATGCCACTACCAACTAGAACACAATCACAAAAACCACAAAAGCCTACCAAGATGAAAGACATAAGCTGACTCTTGGAAACTGGCTAAGTCTGAAATCCTGAAGCCCTGAAATTTGGCTAAGTCTAAATTTTTGAAGCCTTGATTTTTCCTAGAATCCACACCTTAGCTCGTAGAGGTCTAAAACCCATCTCAAATGAATCGTCGCATATATTAAAATATATCTTAAGTATAAAGAAACCTCCTGAATTCAAAATGCAAAAACATAGGCTTGAAGAACGCCCAAAAGGGTATCCAGATCAACTCTCAAAAAGATCAGAAAACTACAAAAAGTGCCCGCTGTTGGCACGCGCAGGTTTTAACCAAAAGGCGTGCGACACTTTTCACTAAGGGAGGGCAACACTTCTCCCTTACTACATGTGACACTTCTCAAGAAGGTGTGCAATACTGGAAAAGTATCACATGACATTTCTCATTAAGCCGTGCGACACTCTTCCAGTGTCGTACGAAACTTCTTCAGTATTGCGTGTGACACTTTACAGTATCGTGCGATATTCTTTCTATGGGCGTGCGATACTTTATCAGTGTTGCACAATGATGAACAAATGTCGCCCATAGAAAATAAAAATGCTTCCAAAAATAAAAAATTAGAGAAAAGCTGACAAAAGAACCTCCACACCGGGGAGTACCAGATCCACATTTCGAGGCCAAAACACTCGAACCAAAATTGAGTAACAAAAAATGAAATCTAACCATCTATCAAACAAAGAAGGGAGAGTACAGAAAGGAAACATCACGACAACAGAAATAACATCGCAATAACATAGATAACATTGCAATGAGAAAAATAACCAACTAAGTACATGGTTCCTCCCAACCGTCAATGGCATCATAGGACCATCGTGGGCCCTAGTCATCCCCCGCGCATAACATCCCAAGCCATTGATTAGATCATTGGTGCTGTTGTGATAGGGACATCACTACTAAACATGCTAAAATATAAGTAATGAAATCTAACATGCTAGTAGTAACATAAGATAACCGTGTAATCAGATAACATCATCTACTACATGCTAATCATCATCATGAGGAAAGCGTTAAAACTAACATCATCTAAGCATGATAACATCATAATGAGAGCATAAATCACAAGAAGCATACTCCATATACCGAAGTACCAAGTGACACATCCAGCAACGATCACACTAGAATAATAGACCATCTTTGTACACTGGTCCCTAGCAGTGGTGAAGGTAGCTATGCCTCCCAACCATGTGGCACCCATAGGTCCACACCCACCGTGCTGATGGAGATAATGATCCAACCACACACACACAAAACAACAACCATGGCTAACACACACGCCAAGCAGTATGATGACTGAATCCAAGACATAAACAATGCATAAACTACAGGTCCTGGTTAGACACCTCAATGGGCTACTACATAGGGACTGACATCATGGAGAATCACTTGGCATCAAAAGCCCAAGCTCGGATCTGTGTAGCTCAACTCCCTCAACGGAAGGCCAATACACTGTGTAGCTCAACTCCCTCAATGGAAGGCCAATACACAAAAGTACCATTTATTATCTTTAATGTTATTACCACCCCAAGTTTTAATTTAATTATCACTTATATAAAACTTCCTCTGCCAACTGGGAAGTAGTCACCAGGTTATAGGATAGAAGCCCTCTCCATATGCTACCCTACCCTACCCATGCTCATCCAACGCTGAGTGCTCGAAGGCATGCAAACTCCCACCCCAATCCCAATTATCACAACTTCTGGAAGTACCATGGAAGATCGGGCCCCACAGGTCACCCAACAATGTACATGTGTGTGGCACAGCACCATCACAGAGATCATACACAAGGACGGGATGAGAATGCAAACAGAAGTCAATCAACCGAACCAAAATCGGGATGACGGATACTACATGCATCCCAATGCAACAAAAGATGCAAAAGTGTTTCGATTGGTATCCAAATGGATCATCTAGGTCTGCGAACCACAATGTGCCAAGAAAGCTCGAGAAAACAGGGCGGCATGCAAAACGAGGTAAAAACCCCAAATTTTGAAAAAATTCCAAAATTAAAACCCATTTGTCCTTTGGGTTCAAAAACCTCAAAAATCCAAAAATAATTGAAAATGAACACCGTATGCAAAAACGGCCAGCATAACGGCCCAAAAACCCAAACCCCCATTTCAAAAATAGGGAAAACGTTCATACTCGACCAACCAGGCAGAACTAGCAAATAGAAATAGAGGGGAACACTAGTTCACAGCCTCCTAACATATTGCTACAAGAAAAAGAAGCAGAAATAGAGAAAAAATATTAAAACGGGAAGGCCCTACCTAACAGCAAAAAGGGTCGAAACTGAAACCCCTAGAATAAAATAAATACTCCGTCGAAACTGCTGAAACTGTCAGCAAAGTGAGAACTCCTCGAGCCGAATCCAATGAGACAAACCTCGCAAAGATCCCATGCTCATAGCTCCCACAATGAGCAAAACAATAATCCTTCAGAAGAGGATTTCCAAATTTTCTCTCCAAACTCAATTTTCCAAAATGTGAGAAGTGAATAATGAATTCACTTTTCCAATATTTATTCATTTTGAGTGAATAACTAAATATGGAAAATAGCTAGCTGGAGTAGTTAAACTTCAAAACAACCCAAACGAAAATAGATTATTATCCTTAATGGAAATTCACCTAAGGCAAAGCTGCCAGAAATTAAATCCAAAAGATTAAAAACCCGAAAATCCAAAAATTATAGAAAATCACTTAACACTTTCACGACGAATGCGAACTTCTAAATACACAGACATGTTCACTGGTCTAATCACATAATGCAATGAGTTCAAATTTACTAATTACCGAAAGGTTTTTAATATAAAACAACTAAATAAGGATACGTCGACCATATAGGAGCGACACTGGCAAAATATGAACAGCTAGATCACTAACTCCATAGGCCACTGCCAGGGATATAATTCCTGCACACTAAAACACACAATCAAGTGCAATGGAAAATAATATCATAACCAAAGCAACATGTATTAAAATACCTATTTAATCCATTTACATCACTCACATTCGCAGAAAGCGTAAAAGACGAGAATGAAGTAAATAACCATAGTATAGAATCCATCTCATAGCATAGTCAACAAATAGGTCCAATACATCATATCACTAGATAATCAGTTATCATAGATCTACTGTCATCTCAAAATAGCATCAACATGCAAATATGATAAACTGAACAGCATAGTAACAAAGCATCTATGGTATGGAAATCAAAGTATAACATTCGACCCTCAGGTCATCTCAAGGTACATATATCAAAAGAGTATCAAGTATCTCTTGAATCAAAAAAAATAGACAAGGTACAGACTACAAACATGAGAGGCACTACAAAGGTCTACAATCATATCTATGTTGGGTAAGGGAAAATCATCTTTTGGACAAGCTTTGTTAAGATCTTTGAAATTAGTGCAGATTCTGATGTCACCGAAAGGCTTAGTGACAGGAACCATGTTGGAGATCCACTCTGAGTGGTCAATAGGTCGAATAATCTTAGTAGCTAAAATTCTTTCTAATTCAGCTTTGACCAGTAATGCCACCTTGGGGTGCATTTTTCTAACCTTTTGTCTGAAGGGCTTGATCTTTGGATAGACTGCAAAATGATGAACTAGAAGCTTTGGATCAAGTTCTGGCATGTCCTAATATGACCATGAAAATTGACCAATGTTCTCTCTTAAGACTTCAAAGAGGAGGTCAGCTTGATCTTGTGATAGGGATGCAGCAATGTGAACAAGTCTGGGGATCTCTGAAGAACCAATGTTGACTTCTCTAGTATCCTCAATTAGAATAGAAGACACCTCTGGTCGATTATCTTGAGGAGGAAATGCTAAATCCTCATGTTCTACTTGTGACTCTAGATTTTCTTGTTGAGGGGTTCTCTTCGCTACCTTAGCTAGTCCCGGATTCACTTTAGTTCTATTTTTGAGTGTATCGAAACTAGGTTGGGGATTTTCTCCAACATACCCCTTGGGATCTAGCTTATAGATATATGCAGAATTTGGCTTTGTTTTCTTGTGAGGAGTTTCGACTCCCATGAATCTCAAAAGTGCTTCCTCTGATGTGAACTCATCAATGTGTATGATGTTTGGTTGGTCCCAATCTATGAGTTATGGATGGGCAAGTGGTAGGTCAATGAAATGGATGGATAGTTCTTGGAGAATAGAGTCTTCGAGGAAGATTTGGTCTGGGATATCATCGTAGGCTATCTTTTCAACTTCCTCAGGGATGTCTTCAATTTTGACAAGGTCGCGATGAATGTTTGAAAAAGTGTGACCATTCTCATTGGTGCCCCTAGTTCTCGGTTTGCCAAAGCCAAGACCTTTGATTCCCACTTGTGTGCATCGATGGGGCACTGCATGCCTCTTTCTTCTGGTCCTAGACCACCACCTTGATAGTTCCATTTTTCAATGATGAGCTTATGTTCTTGGGGATACTTCTGGCGGAAGTGATCAAGGTGTGCTTGATTTCTTGGAGGTGCATCCTTATGTAACCAATTGTTGATATCTGGAGTGAGCTCCGCATGAAGAGGGATTTTTGAGAATACAAAGGTTGTTGTTGGGCCAAACTGTTTGTATCGAGGAGGTGGAATCTCCTTAACTTTGTGATATGTCAGTTGTCCATGGGCCTGTGGATCAAGTGGGAGTGCCCTGATAGCAAATGTGTTTGATAGACTATACTCTCCAGAGTCTTTGTTATTGATCTTCACGGTACATAGGGTGGAGGCGAGGATGGTTTTTGGGTCATTACAAGTGTGGGATGAGCTAGCGATGGCTGTGCCGATATCAATTCCAGGGTAATGGTTTGTATATGAAGCTTCAACTGCATTGCAGTAAGCAAAGGGTTCTGGATAGGCATGGATGGTTACCTCAGTGCCCTGATGCAAAAATTTGACGTATTGATGGTAAGTCGATGGAATGGATTTCATGGCATGAATCCATGGGTGATCAAGGAGGATGTTAAATGGTAGGTTTAGATCAATAACATGGAAAAGTGTTTCTTGGATGATTGGCCCAACCTTGATTGACAGAAAAATAGTTCCTTCTGTGGTTCTTTCCAAGTTGTCATAAGCTTTGATGGTGATAACCTCACTAATGATATCTGCCTTAGTATACCTAGCTTGTTTTATGAATTTTAGGGTGCCAATATTCAAGGCTGATCCATTATCTATCATTACTCTTTTTATGGCAAAATTGGATACCATGATGGCTATGCAAAGTGGAAGGGTGTAATTTGGCTTGACCATGGGTATGTCGGTGGGTTTGAATGATAGGGTACATGAGGAGGATAGGTGTCCAATGAGATTATGAAAATTAGTAGCATTGATATCTAAAGGGACATGGGATTCAATGAGAGCACTATCAAGGATGTTTTTGTACATAGGACTAGTGCAAAGAAGGTCTAAAATGGAGATTTGGGCTGACATGTTCTTGAGGTGTTTAAAGATATTGTATTGGCTTTTGGACGGAGCTGATGATACTATTGGGGTTGATAGTGCTGATGGGATTGATGGGGCTGCGATGTTCAATCATGCTCTTCTAGTGGTGATTGCACACTCATTGTTTCAGCCTTGGATATTGATAACATTGACATAAGACTCTAGTTTAGATATACAACCGATGAGGCTACCATAGTCTATGTAGGATGAAGTGTGGTCATTGTTGTTCCCATGTTGTTGGTTTGGCTGGAAATTGTTGGTATTGTTGTTGTTGGTCTGGATATGTGCTTTTCTAGGATTTTGGTTATTGTGAGGAGGAAAAGCATTTTGATAGATCTATAAGCCTACATTGGGAGAGGTTTAGGCACTAATTGTGATTTCTTTCCAATCAATGAGGTCCTGTACATAATCTTTCTATTTCATGCATCTGAGGGTGGTGTGACCTTTTACCCTATGAAATTTGCAGTACTCACTGTCTTTGTACCATGCAGCTTTGGATTGGCCTGGGTCAATTTTCTGGGTAGGAGGAAATTTGATGAGGTTTCCCTTAGTCAATTTCTCAAAAATGACATCCAATGGCTCACCAAGGGGTGTATAGTTTCTAGGTGTAGGTTGGAACTTAGGCTTTCATCCTGTAGCTACATTGATGGCATTAGCTTGATTGCTAGACCCTTGAAAGTTGGGTCTTGGATTGTGGCTTTGATAGCTTTGGTGATTCTACTATTGGTAGTTGATAGCTTGTTGATTGTTTGATTGATACAGTGGGTTGGACTAATTTTGGGAAGGACCAACAATATTCACATGTCTTGTATCAGTAACCCCATCTATTGCAACGTACTTATTTTTGTTCCAATACCTAGACTTGTCATTTGAATGTGTTTAATTTTGGTTGGCTTCCTTGTAAATCTTGACCACACCATCTTTAATGAGTCCTTGCTCAAGGATCATTCCTTTCTCTTTGATATCTTTGTAGGTCTGCAAACAGTTCATGGTCATGTGGTGAGCCAAGCTAGGATGGGCATTATAAATAAACATTTTCACCAAATGGCACTTTGGCAAGGTGCAAGATATGTGGGTGGTAAGGGTTTGCCATCTTTGCAAATATTTGGGAAGGCTTTCTCCAACTTTTTGCTTAGTGTGGACAAGATCAACTACTGATAGTTCTGTTTCGACAAGATGGGCATATTGGGCTACAAATGCCTCAGACAATTCAGCAAAGTTTTTAATTGTGCCATATGGGATTCTATAAAACCATTCAAGAGCTGGTCCAGCCAAGCTTTTGGGAAAGAGATGCAAGAGGAAGACATCACCATATGCCACTTCTTGGTAGTGCACGTAAAATTCTTTGATATGTGTGACAGGGTCTCCTTTTCCTCTGAATTTGTCAAACTTGGGTATCTCAAAGTGTTTGGGAAATGGTGTCATGGTAATGGCTCTGTCAAATGGGTAAGGACACACATTCTCAAACTTGAAGGTTTTTGGATCATTTCCCTCCTGGATGTTCTTCAAAGTTGTCTTCATGGCTTCTCATTCTGAATTAATGGGTGATGGCTAGGGTGCCCCCAATGTAGGAGTGCCCTGAGGTAGGTATGTCCTAGATGGGGCAATGGAACATGGATAGATTTGAGGTATGGGCTGGTAGGGATTGTACATGTCTTGGGCAACTGAATGGTAGATGATGGGTTGCTGAGGTGGAGGTGGCACATATTGCTACATGTGTTGTGAGGCTTGCTATTGATATTGGATTTGAGGTTGAGATTGAGGAACATAAGTTGGTTGTGGGATAAATGGATTGCTTTGTGGAGGTAAGGTATAAGATTGTTGTGAAGCTTGGGGAAAGGATCAGGGAGCTTGTGGAACTTGACTTTGGATTTTAGGAGTTTGACCAATATATGTGGGTTATGCCCCCATTTGGGAAGGTATCTGCATGGAAAAAGAGGACAAGTAATTAGTGGTTGGTGGTGGGAATTGAAAGCTTAGAAATGGAACTAATGGGGTTTGATAGCTTGGTGGTTGGATATGAAAGCTTAGTAGAGTGGTGGTAGGAGCTTGGGTAACTTGAGAGCTTGGCAGAACATTAGTAGTAGCTTGTGGGGTTTGATAGCTTTGTGGAGTGAGGGTAGTAGCTTGTGGATTTGTGGCTGATGGCACTGAGCTCCAAGGACCTAGTGGAAATGATGGAATTTTGCTCTGAGCTGAGGTAAACATGTTGGAGGTGATGAAAGGTTGATTACTTGGCCCCATGGGTGGCATCCCAGTTGTATATTGCTGAGGTTGGCCAAAGATGCTAGCACTGATTTGGGAGATGGGTGGATTTGGAAGGCTGGGTTGGAGAACAACAGTAGCAATAGTGAAGGGAGTGAATGATGAGGTGTTTTGGGTGAAGGGGGTTTGGGATGGAGTGGTATGGACCAATTGTGGAGTGGTGGTGGCTAGATTGGCTTGCAAAAGGGAGATTTCAACTTGAGTGGAGGCTGGTATGTTTGGGCTTGTTGGATCATAAGGATTGGCTTGAGGCTCTTCTTTTGGCACATATTGAGGATAATCTAAATCATAAGAGCCTATTGGGAGTGGTAGTTTTCCAAACAATAGGTGAGATGGATCTAATAAGGGAGGAGTCTTCCAAAGTTGAAGGCTCCTATATTGTCCCTTCAAAAGTTAGCCATGATTGTTTCTTTGTTGTTTCCTATAATGGCGTTCACCAATATTGCATTTCCTAGTTGGTTCATGAAAGCTTCAATGTCATTAGGTGATGGTAAAATGCTCTCTGGACTGAAGGATGGTTGAGTGCTCAAGGGGAGCGATGTTGTTTGATCCAAATGATAGGGTTCCATTGTTTCATTCTTCTTCTTGGCTAAGCGAGTGACGGGTGGCATGAAAATGTTCCTAGGGATGAGATGCAACAATGTTGATGGATGCAAAAAGGGAAGGCTTTTCTATGCAAATTATTTCCTAGGTTGAGGCAAAGCTATATGACAAACCTAAGGAGGATTGGGTTGGGGATTCTAACTTCAAAGATATGTTGCCAAAGAACATAAAAGGTCTGCTTTCCTATATGCAAGCTTGGTGGTGATTTTGTCAACTTTAAGGATAGACTAATGATCCTTTAGGAAAAACATGAGATTGACCAAATTTGTATCACAAACTTTGGCTCAAGGTGATGAGGGATAACAAGTGACAAAGGTAGATTACCCTAGACAAAGCTCTATTAGAGGGATAACCTCGGTGAGGCTAGTGGATTTGCAAGATGGTAGGAATGGAAAAACTTTGGCATGGTGACAACAATTTTGAAGGCTTGGATGTGAAAATTAGGCTTATTGGGATGCTAGCTAGGTTTGAGGGGATTGGTTTGATTCTGAGGCAAAGACCTAGATGAGATGGATGAGCTAAAATGATTTAAAGGGATAACCTAGAATGGTTGGCTTTCCTACAAAGATGACTATAAAGTGAAACTTATGCAAGAAGATGTGGAAAAACAAGGGGGCCTAATCATAGAAATCATGCCTAGTTGGTAAGACATAAGCAGGCTTAACTCCTAGATGCTTGCTAAATCTGATAGTGCGATCTAACTAGGCATCCTAACAGGTTTCGTCGGTCTTTTTGTCTTTTGCTTTGTGGAGTTTGGCAATTTGAGGGTGTGGTGTTACTTCCTTTCTCTTGGCTAAAATTTCTTGATATGCCTAAGAGGGCTTGAGTTTGGCTTTGTGAAACTTCTATTTGGGTTTGGGTTGTTCTGACATAAATTCTTGAATCTGCTTGGCTTTGAGAGATCTTGGTTGTTTTGCTTCAATGTGTTCAACTTTTGAAATAGGCAATGACTATGCTAAGTGTTCCCTAAGCTAGGATTGACCAAGTTTAGCAAACATTCATTCAACAAGTAAAATATCAAGTAATATATAGAAATAACTAGATAGAAGTTTGTGATTCTTAGAAGATAGTAACTGTGCCGTGGAGTGTGTATTTTTTACAAATGTTTCGAGCAGTCACTTAAAACACATTAACATCCTAGATGGTTGTCTACAAGGCTGACAGTTGGTTTAGCTAGGGAGCCCTTGATATACTCAAAGTACATGAGGCCCAAATCCGTAAATGAAACCAAAACAATGTCACACAGTCGAGAGGAGTGGTAACCCACTTCTCCTCTTTCACTTCTCAAGGGTATAAAGTTCCTTGAGGCTTAGCTCGAGTGATAAAATCTTGATCCCAAGAGAGGTGTCTTTGGATTCACCTCCTGATCTTTATACTCCACCGGAACGCTGGAGTTGAGGTCATCCAAAGGGGTGATGAAATCCCCAAGCAGGCGTCATAAAAGATAAGACAATATTTTGGATCCTAATCTTATGCACCCAAGATGGCCTTGAAAGACAACAAGGGGAGAGAAGACTTGGATGATCTTGGGCTAAAAGACAGAGTTCTTTTCCAACTGACGCTTTAAGTTTTTTGATCTAGACCTTTTGAAAATACACACGATTTAAGATGCAAAGGTTCAATTCCAATTTGAAATGTGCCAACAAAAGAGAAGTGATCAAAGAATGAATACACCAAGAATATTTAGGGTCAACAAAGAGTAAACTCGCGTGCCTAGAGGCCCTCCACGTCAGGTATCAATTGATTTTTTTTAAGGCATTCAAGATTGAGTGTGAGTTTGTTTTAAGCTCAAAACAAAGATGTGTGTAAAGCTCAATTTCAAGTACGCACCTAGAGGCCCTCCACGTCAAGATTTGTTCAATTTTTATGCCCAAATGAAGTGTTAGCAAGACTAATGTGCATTCAAAAAAAAATCTATCTTAGAAAAACCAATAAAAACTCAAGTGAATGGAATTTGATTTTTGTGGAGCACTTAACACCTTCTTAGGTAGACCCATCCCCATGTATGGCACTGATATTGCAACCAATGGTTAGAATGATGGGTGATTAAAGAGGATGAGTCCAATAAAAAATTCACTCAAAGTATCTTTATTTGTTTTTATAACTTAGAAAATTTCTAAAATGTGGATTCTTTTTATGCCCCAAAAGATGATTATTTGATCTATGGCATTCAAGATTGGATTTTTTGTTTTAATCATGCATTCATACAAATTTTTAAAAACTTGATTTTAATCCATGACACTCAAAAGTGATTTTAGCAATATGCATTCAAAGACAAGTGATTAAACATTCAAATTTTTTCCTTTGAGCATTCAAGATTGAGATTTTGCGTGTTGTTTTAAGAACTTTGAAGTGCTTTGTTTTAACCTTAGATCATTCAAGATTGTTTTGGACTCAAAAGTGAAAATGACTCTTTGGACTTTGGTTTTCATTCAAGATTTTGTGTTCTATTTTGCATGTTTTAAGCCCAAAAATGATATTCCTAGATTGTTTTGATGCATGAAAAACCTAACATTCAAGATTTTGCAACAAGACATTTGTTTGGAACAAATAACAAAGCTTTTAGGACAATTTTGGCAACCATTTAGGACTCTTAGTTTTCATGATATTTTTAAAAGAACTTTAAAATATTTGCAAATGAGGTTCTTTTTATCTTTGATTGATGCTTTGAGTTTGATTTAGATTTTAGTGTGCACTTAGTGTTGATTTTGAACCTTTTGAAATGGAAACTTGAAGTTCTTTTTAAATTTTCAAAAATTAAGTGTTCCTAACTTTGCATGAATGCATCTAAAATCTTGATGTTGCAAGGATGCAAATGATTTTTCTTCCTTAAAAAAAAAGGCCAAGATCTCTCAAGAAGAAAAAGAAGAAGTAGATGGAATAGAAGAAGAATATAGACAAGAAGAGGAAGAAGAATTCCAAGTGCTTCGTCCATCTATAAGCTTGAAAAATCTGCACAAACACTATGAGATAGACTATGAGTTCCTTTGTCTTCTTCATGCTCATGTGGACCTACAAAACCAATTTATACAATCCTACCAATCACAAAAACAAGAAAAATTAGCCAAAATCAGCAAATGACATACAAATCTTGACTAAAAAAGCTAATGAAGATGACCCATGCGGGGTCCCACCGGGCATGCCAAAATGTATATGCTACTTTAGTATGTTAGAAAAACTAGATTAAAACAATCAAAAGCATTTGCGTACTAATTTAACATAACTTCATGAGAGACAAAGTGAAGTCCTCAAATGAGAATATGAGCCATGGATAGGCTCTCTCAATGAGGATAATCACTTGATGTAGAGGTGTGTCTAATAGCTAAGATGGCTTGATTATGTATGTATGCTCAAATGCTGAAATGGGCTTCAATGGAGGATTTTTGATAGATTTTGGTGAATGCATTTGATGTAAAAATGGCTTTTCAAAATGGCATTATGGATTTACTTTCTAGATTGTGTTAAAATGGCTTGGGAGAGGATTCCTTAAATAGGCAAAGGGCTTGAGGGATCAAGAGCTAGGATGCAAGGATGGGAGAAAGCTTATGGATGATTTAGATTGAATGAGAGGAGAGCACATGGATTGTGCTTCCTTACAATCAATCAAGAAGTGACACATGTCACAGGGTCATTGGTTAGAACAAGAGGGGTTGAGGGGTCAACAAAGGAGGCTCAAAGCTCATAAAGACCCTCATAATAGCTTGTAAGAGCAATGAATGAGCTTGTAAGAGTCATTTATGGCTTTGTGGGCTTCATAAAGTTTTATGGTTGGGATATTTATGAGAGAGTTGAGATATTTTGACTTGGGTTGGATTAAGAAAGTCTTAAGCTTGACTTAGGAATGTGCAAATGATTAAGGCTTGGATTAGGCTTGGGTTAAGATTAGATTAGGCTTGTTAGAGTTGGGCAAGTGGATGGCATTTAATGAGGGTGTGTGAAGGAGGAGATATTTGTTGGCTTTGGCTTGGGTTAACAAGTCTTAACCCATGTTTAGGGAATGTGACAAGGTTAGGAGGGGATTAGGATTAGGATTAAAGATAAGGATTGACATCTTCTAGAAGATTCTAGGCTTTGGATGAGGATGAAGACTTTCTAGAAGAGTCTAGAACTTCCTAGGATGAGGATAAAAAAAGGTCTTTTAGAAAATAAATAAAGTTTTATTTATTTCAAGGGTTTGGGTTGAGGAGATATTTTTAATAAACATGAAGATTAATATTTAATCTTAATTAAATATTTTGAGTTGGGATTAGGGTTAGGAAATGATGGGATTAGCCTTTAATCAAAATTAAAGAAGGATTAGAAGATTTTGGAAGAGGTTAGTGGTCTTAAAGAAATTGGCCAAGTTTTGGGCAAAAAATAAATAAATTATTTACTTTGGGATTTTTGGTCAATTTATTAATTAATTAATTAATAAATAAGGAAATAATATTTAAATAAGATTTAAACATTTTTGGGAGGGATTCTTTAATTAAATATTTTTAATTAAGATAAAGGGATTCAATGGCATAAAAATTAATTAATTAATTAAATAAATAATTAATTAATAAATGATGATGTCATCAGAGACTTTTTTAAGAAAATAAAAATATTATTTTCTAAAGGATTTTTAGGTGTCTACAGTTATAGGTTTGATAGCGTTTAGGTAACAGGCGAGATCATAGTCATTCTAGAATGTGGGGATTTTGCTAGATGCATTAGGATTCCAATCTATAAGCTCAGGATGTGTGAGTGAGAGAGTAGTAGATGGTTCAATTGCATTCACAGTATAGTCATTAAGTGCTTGGACCAAAAATTTGAGACCTACGACAACCTTGTCCATAGGTGTGTTCAAACACCTCTAAGTACAAATGTTAGTAATTGGCAACTCTAGGACACTAGTTGGATCAGACCCATGTGACCTAAACCTAGATGTTTCACCCACTTCAATTTGGTTTTCATAGACATGCACTTAATCAATGTCTTTATCAATATTTTTTTCTAAAAGAGAGTCAAACTTATATTCCTTAGAGTCAGTGTTGCATGGCGAGAGACTATAGAACTCCCCAATAGAGATAGGGACATACTCGCCTTCATCCTCTAGGTTCTTACACAAATACTCAATACAGAATGATTGACTAGATTCTCCCTTATCTAAATGATATTTGAGTTGTTTAGTATTGTCCTCAGAAGAGTCACTAGTATCATCCATAGTGCTAACACGTGGCACAAAGTCATCTGGCTTAGCAAAGAATTTTGTGAGGTCATGAGGAATAGGATGAGGATAGGAATCCTCATCATTAGATTCTTCCTCTCAAGTATTTGACTTAGCTTGTGACTCATTTTTAGATGAACTCTCAGGTGTTGGTATGAATTTATTTGGTCCCAAATGGAAAGGAACCTTCTTAAATCCTAGGCCAATTGTATCAATGTTGCTTTGAGTTGTTCCTTTGATAGGATCAATTAGGCCATTGTTATTACACCCAATAGGGCTAGTTCTCTTGTAACCAAAATGCTTCATAAGCCTAAGACCAGGCCCATATTTCTTAGGAGTGATTTCTTGAGCTTGATCTGTTAGGTCCACTAGAGCCTCTTCTCTATAAAACCATTCTGCAATGACTCTATTTTCACTTTCATCCTCTAAGGGCACTGTAGCCTTAACAAAAGTGTCATTATACTTGGTCTAGGGTGTTAGCACGAATGACTTCCTTGCCTTTAAGGGTCTCCCATAGTGACGAGGAGATTTTGGAAGAGATGTCAATGACAGCGTTGGTTCAATGTTATACTCTCCCATGCAAGTTTCTTTTAGTTTGAATGATTACTCAATTTGTTTTAGCTTATTTTCATGATAATCAGTGGATTCATGGTTAGCAGGGATGAAAGTTTCAATAGCCTTGAGCATATTGTAGGTGTAGCTAGTAGTGGCAGGAATAGTAACTTCGGAGCCATGAAATGGGAACTTGATGCATTGGTGGTATGTGGATGGCACAGTACAAATCTCATGTATCCATGGCCATCCTAATAGAATGTTATAAGCTAAGGGGATGTCAAGCACCTGACAAGTGACATCCCTTTCTACAAGACCAATGTGAATGGGTAAAACCATAAGACATAGAGACTTTCGTTCCACTTCATCATATGCTTTGATAGTGATCTTTCGTCGAGGATCAATAGAGTCCTCAAAATAATTCAATTGTCTAAGAAGAGTAGCAGAGACAATATTCAGGCCAACACTGTTATCAATGAGTAGACGACGAACACGTGTTTGATGGATCATAACCTCAATGTGTAGAGGTTGATTGTGTGGGTGACTCAGCGAGTTATCATCCTCCTCGGAGAAGGTCATAAGATAAGGCGAGGTTAGGTGACCTACCATGGATTGGAATCGCTCAAGATCAAGATCTTAAGGAAAATTTTCCTTAGCAAGGGCTTTTTCTAGAATCTACCTGTGAGCAGGTGAGATTTTAAGTAGCTCAAAGATGGAAATCTAAGCATTAGTCTGTTTCAATTGATCAAGAACACTATAACTGGTTGTCATTGATTTTTTTGTGGGTTTTGCACCTTTGCTAGATGGACCAGCAAGGGCTTTGTCTTTGTATTTTTCAAGATCAAAAGTAGAAGGTGTAGGGCCTTTGAGCACCAACTTGCGAGAGTGAGTGATAGGATTAGCATAGTGTTGTGAGGGCATATTATCCATTACATTGAGATTAGGGCCCATCAAGACAAATGGTTTCTTAGGCTTGTCATTATCTTGTTTTCCCTTAATGGTAATAACGTCACAATATTCAGAATCCATAGGTTCAACCATGTTGATCACATTGTCATTATTGGAATATGCATAGTTGACCTTGTTGTTGGATTGTGGTTTCAAAGTCTCTTCTTTTTCATAAGCTAGGAAGGGCTCTTTGAATGCCTTATGGTCTAAGTATTTGTTATGTCCATCTACCACAAGATCACCAGCATCAATCATGTCCTGGACTTTATGGCACAAGTTTATGCAATTTCTAGTTTTGTGTCCCTTATTTTGGTGATACTTATAGAATGAGGTTTCATTCCACCATGGTGGATGTGGTTGTAGATCATAGGGACAAGCATTTTCCATTGGATAAATAAGCTTGTGTTATAGCAATGTTTTGTAAACCACATCTAGAGTTTCACCCAAGGGTGTGTATTCTCACTTAGGGCATGTGACCCAAGAATTTCTTAGTTTGTTCCTAGATATCTTGTTGTTAGGAGGGGGTTTCTCAATGTTTTTGGATACTTTGAGGCCATCTATAAGATTAAACACCACTTTAGTAGGTTTGGGAGTGACATTTTTAATGACTCCTTTGTGTAAAATTTCTCAGTTCTTGTTGACATATTTAGTTGTATCCCTGTTAGAAGTAGAACCTTGTTTTGCATCCTTCTAGAGAGTAAGTTCACCTTTCTTGATGATAAATTCCTTGATGTGGATAGCTTGTGTGATCATGTCTTCAAAGGGATGTGGACCTTGAAGTTGGGCTCTATATCTGAAATTGGGTAGGAGGTTATTAGTAAAAATGTCAAGCTTCTCTATTTCTAGAATTTTATGGGAATACTTAGTGTATAGTTGTCTCCACCATTGGACAAATGTGAGAAAAGGTTCTCCAAATTTTTTCTTAAGGTTGCATAGATCTCGAATATTGATAGGGTGTTATATGTTACAAGAATACTGCTAAACAAATAGATTGAAAATCTCATCAAATGTCTTCATACCAAAAGGTAAATGTGAGAACCACTCCAAAGCCTAGCCACCTAGGCTTCTAGGGAATAAACACACGAGGTATGTTTGATCATGTATAAACTCCATAGATAAAGCACCAAATTCTCACAAGTGATCTTGGGGATCAGTAGTACCAAAGTACTTTTCATACTTGGATAGCTCTACACCTCATGGGAAAGGTGGCATGTTTATGCTTTTGTCAAAGGGAAATGGACAAAGAGCATCTAATGTGTATGTTTTTGTGGGTTTATCTTTCTCATGCATCATCTAAGCCAGTTGGTCTTGCATAATTTTCAGTTATTTTTTGAGTTTAGAAGTCTCATTTTATTCTTCAGGCATGATAATGGGTTCCACATTGAAATGAGAGGGAAACTTAGCTCCCTCTTGGGAAAGTTTGAGAAAGTACTTTTCTTTTTCTTCATTGAGTAGGATTCCCATGACCTTTTGAAAGTTTTTGTCTCTTTGACATTTTGCTATGTTTTCAGGGAGTATTTCCACCTCTTCCTATTCCTCATTGATGTCAAGGTCTTTCTCTTTCTCTTTGTCATTCCTAGGTGGTTCTTGATGTTGACTATAACTACCATGTTTAGGTTCATGATTAGTCATTGTAGGAACGTTTTTAATTTCAGTGTGTTGTGTTTCAAAACATCCTTTGAAAAAGGAGTCAGACATCATGTTTGTTAATATAGGACCTCTACCTATCTTAGTGTCCTCTTGGTACAAATAATTCTTAATTTGTTGTAGGTTTATGGAAAATGTTCACTAAATTCGAGTTGACCTGATAGGTGAGGGAGATCGTGAAGATGCCTCACTAGCCAAACTAGATGCAAATTGTGTAACAAAAGGTAAGCAACCTTTGCCATGATTCTGACCCCTAGCACGAGCCCACCTAAGTCTAAGAGGATAAAAACATGTTGCCACTCCTGGTTGCGATAGTCATAGACAAGGATGAGAAGCAAGAACCTAGACAAGGATTGCACTAAGACTGAGTCTCAATAAGGTAAGACAAAAACAATTTATACTAAGGCACGAGTAGTCTAATTGGAAGGCTAGAATAGCCAAAGGTTATGACTATCATAACACGAAGTATGACAAGCATTAAGGAACAAGAATCCAAAGAAGTAAAAGATAAGACTAGTCCAAATGCAGATCACAAATCTTTGGTTCAGCTAAATGCCACCATTCAAGACTATGCACAGGTAGATAAGGAAAAATCAGTGTAGGAAACTAACTGGACGAAGATTGTAGATTGGTCAAACTAACTAATTTGACAATTTTTAGAGTAGGATTTTGCATGAAGATTCTCTAGAAGCCGCACGAGGAAGTTCACTAGATCACATGAAGACTCATGACAGTAGTTTAATTTTGCACGAGGACTCTTTGTGACTTTCACAAAGAAGTTGCAAGATAGCTAAGATAGTGGCAAGATCTTGCATGGGTAGATGCAAGATCTTGCATGAAGACCTAAATGGGCTCGCATGAAAAGATGAATTTTCATGCAAAAAAGTACAAGTTTGTGCACGAAAATCAGGACCAGATTAACAACAGCATTGAATTTTGAAGAGATTTTTAGACTATTCAGACAGATTGGACAAATTTGTCAAAAAAAATTGATTGAACAAAAAATGAGGTTAATAGTAAGACATTTGGAAAATGTTTCAGGATTCAATCAAGGCAATGTGTTTGAACAAGACAGTGGGAAGTAAGCAGTAGTCAAAAATAGTCCGGCTAAGGGCAAAACAACTCGACAGGATAGGGAAGTCTTGACCTTTATTTTTTGTAGGCAGTTTTGGACTTGTTTATGACTCAAGAACAAACATTCTTCTATCCCTAAAAACAAAAAATTGGTATAGAAGGAAAAACCTTTGTCCCATATCTTATGCACATGTGTGTACCTCACATAGCCATGTCATCCCTTAGGGGGCACCCATGTTTTTGGTATATTTAAAGGACTCAATAGTATACGCTGAACAAGCACCCTTGTGGTAGGGAATGAGTGCATATGCCACCTACAAATGTCCAGTAGCATGCCTATGGTGAGTTATATAGGAGAGATTCTTCCCCCTCCTTGCACAAAGATTATGCCACCTTTCAGAGGTGAACTGGGTGGCTTCTAACTACAAGGTTTTTTCTTGGCTTCCATTCGTATTAATTTTTGGTGGCTTTGCAAGTGGAGTTGAGACCAGTAGCCCACACCAGCATCTAAAAGTGCACACACCTTCTTAGCAAGATTGGGGCCAGCACCGACCAATGCAACAGATAGAGCTTCCACTTGATATGCAATATCAAGAATCAAGGGAAAGAAATTAATCTAGCTTTGGAGTCTTTCACTCTACAAAGCATCTTGATTATAGTGAGTTGGAATCTCTAGTAAAAGGAGTGTGCTCACTTGGGTCATTCCCGGAGGTTGGATCACTCTGGAAAGCCCTCTAAAGGATTGAATCAGGCTAGTGGTTTGATCGCAAGGGTCAAAGTTTCTAATTTCCCTCAAGGGGAAAGAGCATACTCCTCTACTTTACTTTCTTTCCCAAACACAAAAAACCAGTTGATTTACCGACTTAGCTTAATCAATCCAGACTTGTCCTTTCTAGAGATTGTGATTCCCTAAAATGAAATCATCATCTCTTCAAAGAAAAGGACTCATACTAGAGAACCACTAAGCTGCTTGCCTTCTTCGAAATGTCATCTTTTAGAAGTGTCTAGGTTTTTGATTCACCCTTCGTCATGACCTCCAAGTGGTGAAGAGCATAATCCCCTATTCTTTTGTCTTGCACCCTACGAAGTTCACAAGCTTCTAATTAATCTATGTTTGGAAAGAAATAAATATGACACGTTGTTTTGTGGGTTTTAAAATTGGTCTTTTTCAAACGTATCTTTGGCAATCGTTCTGTAGGAAAACTGTTAGTCCATGTTTGAGTAGGTTGTATAAGGAATCTTTGACAAATTGTCCTGCAAATAATAGTCAAGCTACAAAAGATCAAAGATTCAAAGCAACATAGATATCAAGAAAAGTATGTTAAGGAAATTGAGTAAATTGCAAAGTGAAAATGCTTGAAACAGACGTTGTTGTTACAAGATCTCGCATGAGATCTCTAGCAGAGCCATGCGAAATCTTTTTATGGCCCACACAAAGAAATAAGGTGTTGTTGAAGTCTCATGCGCTCAAGCACTTTCTCGTACGAACCAAAAAGAATCTTTGTGCAAAGATTTAGAATCCTCATGCGAAAAATGAATTATCTTGGGTGAAGATTCGAGAATCTGTACAAAATTGTATAGATAGAGAGCTTGAAAATTAATTTTAAAAATGTAGAGAAGGCCTAAGAAATTGACTTTCTCGACCTCACGGTGGGTGCCAAAAATGTATGTGTGGAATGCAGCCTTTATTAAGACACACAGTTCAACATGGTCCTTATTTTTGGATTCATCCTAGAACGAACATGAGATTGTTCACCCAAGAATAGTCCAGCAAGGTGACCTATTGCCTTCTATTTGAAGGGATTTTGCATGTTTAATGTCCTCAAGTTTGAGGTGCAGGAAACCAAATCCTCTAAGAATGAAGGATTTAAAGAAATGTAGCTAGTCTAGATGAATGTGCAAAGTATTCTAAATGTGTTACATAATTATGCTAAGAACATGTAAAATGAACTAGATTAAGCTTATGCATAAATAAACTAAATGAGATCAAGCTAGGAATATAAATGTGTGCAAATATGTGAGCTAAGTGAGTATGAATTTCAATAGAAATTTGATTGCAACAAGATTCAACCCCCTGTAATGAGGAATTATGAAATAGAATTCCTGGAATCCATCAACGGGTGAGATCGACTTGGATTGATGGTCAAGATTGAAGAAAAGATTTAGTTAAGATGGAAACTTCCTTGTGCAGGTGAAGTGACCTATTTCTGATCTGAGTGTGATGAGAAATCAACTGAACTTACCATGAGTGAGAGAGTAAGTTAACTGGATTGATTCTAATTGTGAGAAGTAGTTCACTCAAAGTTTCCATTTAGAATTGAAGAGGAGATTTTAGGAAGAATATTTAATTTAATAAAATGAGATATGCTCTCATAAATACCTTTTTTATTTAATTAAATAATTTCATTTAATTAATTAGGAATGACTTCCTATTTAATTAAATAACTTCATTTAATTAATTAAAATAAGAATATTTATTAAATTAAATAAATTTAACCCCATATACATTAGCCTTAGGATATAATTTAATTTAATAAAGTATGAATACTTTTGATTAAATTAAATTTAAATCAAATAGGTTTAATGTGGCTAATATGAGTGAGTACTATAGGGATTAAATAGAAAATATGATGAATGCAGATTATGGTTTTCTACATCTGACAATTGAGTCAAGTAGTAAGTAACAGAATAAGAATTGCCTATTAGAATAGGTCTGAGGATTGATCAGAATAGACCAAAATTGGCATAATGGCAATGAGCCAATTTTGGGGTATTATAGGAACTAGGGTCTAGATTTTGTTGTTCTCAATTTGGTCTATCTCCTCTTCCATAGCTTTATAGTAGTCATCATCTTGTAGTGCATCTTTTACTATTCTAGGCTCAACCTTGCTCAAAAAACATGATTCATTCCTGAGTCTATTTCTTGTCATTGGTTTTGCATCCTTGTCACCAATAATTTGATCTACAAGGTGAATTCTTCTTACATATTTGGCTAATCTTGATTTTTTCCTTCTTCCCATTTTTCATCCTTTAGCATCGAAGTCATTTTTCTCTTCTCCATCTGGTATTTCATCATCTCTTTCATGTGTATTATTTTTAGAATCAGAATGTGCATTTCTCTCATTCTACAGCTTAGCTTCTGAATGTAGCTTGGCATTCACTAGGTGTGACTCAGCTAATACTGAAATTTTTTGTTGATTCCCAACTTGATTAGTAGCATCATCTTCAGCAGGAATTCCTTCATAAAAGTATACAAAAGATCTATAATCCTCTGATTTCCTAGATTCATCAACTGGGACTTCTGCATGTTCATCAAAATTTACATTTGCACTCTTCACAATCTTGTTAGTGTTATTATTCAAACACTTATACACCTTACTTCTAGTGGAGTATCTAATAAATATGCCTTCATCACTCTATGCATCAAACTTTCCATTTCTAGTATCTTTAAGAATATAGCATTTGCAACCAAATACTTTGAAATGTTTTACATTAGGTGAGTAACCATACCATAGTGCAAAAGGTGTTGCATTTGTACCTTTCTTGACTTGGACTCTATTCAAAGTGTAAACAATAGTGCTTGTAGCTTCTCTCTAGTATTTTAGAGAAACATTTTTCTCCATCATAAAAGTTCTTGCACATTTTATCACTAACCTATTCCTTCTTTTAGCAATACCATTCTGAGGTGGAGTTCTTGGTGCTGATGTTTGCCTTTTGATACCTTTATCATTGCAGAATATTTCAAATTCTTTTGATGTAAATTCACCTCCTCTATCTGACCTTAGGCATTTCAGACTCTTCCCTATTTCCTTCTCAACTCTAGCCAAATACCACTTGAACATTTGAAATACAATAGATTTTTGCTTTAAAAACATATTAGTCATCATCCTTGAATAGTCATCCACAAATAACATTATGTATTTGTCTCCTAGGTAGCTTTGCACTTCTATTGGTCCACATAAGTCTGTATGGACTACCTCTAGTACTTCTTTTGATGTGCAAGTTTTCCTCTTAAAACTAGACTTAGTCATCTTCCCTAGCTGACAATGTTTACACATTGTGTTTTTAGGCTTCTTCAATTTAGGCAACCCTCTGACTTTTTTCTTTTTGCTAATGTTAATCAGATTATCAAAATTAACATGACACAATCTTTTATGCCACAACCACACATTATCAAGTCTAACAACACGACAAGTTGCATCTTCTATATCTAGGTAAAATAGGTTACTCCTAGATTTTTCACCTTTTCCTTTCAAATTTTCATCAATGTCACAGATCCTGGTAGTTTTGTTTCTAAACTCTACTTTGCAATCTACATTGCCTAACTATATACACTTAACAAATTATAGTTCAATCCTTCAACATAGTATGCATTCTCACATGAAATCTTCTCAGTAAGTTTAATAGAACCTTTTCCTTTGATTTGATATGGAGCATCATTTCCAAATCTAACACTATTTCCATCATATTGAGTAAAGGTAATAAACTTACTTTTATCTCCTATCATGTGATGTGAGCAATTACTGTCTATGATTGACTTGTCATTCTTGTTAACACAGGTTACCATTTTTGTTTCTTCATCTTCATCTTTATCTGATTCATCCTTCATGACCACATAGACTACTTCATCATCATTCTCATCAAAATCTTCTTCAACAATGTAGCATCTTTTGCCTTTGTCCTTGTAGTCTCTACTATCATCTTCTCTTTTTTTTTTATACTTGTTCCCTTCTTTGTAGTTCTTCTTCTATGTAGATCTTGTAGCAATATGACTTGCTTCATTGCAATTGAAACAAATGATAAGGAGTTTACCTTTTGAATTTACCTTTGCCTCTATGGAATCTCCTAGCCGATAGTGCTTCCAACTATTCCACATCTTCCTCATCTGTGTTGCTATCATTGGATGCATGCTTTCCTTTTCTACTCTTCTTCTTTGATGTCACTTCTTCAGTGTCTTTCATTGTCAACTTGGCCTTGAAAGTAGATTCAAGGTTCTCAGGTCTCTAGTTGTCAAAATTGGATAGTTCAAATGCAGTAAGCCTTCCCACTATTCCTTCAAAGGTCAATGCATTTCTTGGTATACACATTAACTCTTGGATGGCTTAAACTCTAATAGCATAGATAGTGAGGAGGGTTCTCAAGTATTTTTATTAATAGTCTCTTCTTCTAATTGACCACCTAAACTTCTTATTACACTTACCACTTATTTCATTCTAGATCTATATTGAGAAACATTCTCCCCTTCCTCTATTTTTGTGTCATCAAACTTTCCTCTAAGACTTCCTCTCTTTGTTATCTGAACATTTTGATCTCCTCCATAGATATCTAATATTGCCTCCAACATCTTGAATGCAGTATCACATCCTTTGATGTCATCATATTTAGCATAACTGAGTGTTGAGGAAATCTCCAACATTTCCTGATTGTGCTCCTTCCTTTTGTTCAAATCATTTGCAATAAGAGGTCTAGTTGGTTCTACATGTTATGTTCCAATTGAGGTTTTTGCATAATCACCTATTGATCCAAGGTGCAATTTCATCAGACTCTACCATGCAAAAAATTTGTCTTTGTTGAGCTTGGGAACTTCTCTCTTAGACATCTTGATCTTCCTACTTCTAGTACCTTGAAGCTAAATTAGCAAATGGATTTGATACCAATTGTTAGAAACACTTTAGAATAACTGAGAGGGGGGGTGAATTAGTTATTCAAGGTCTTAATTTCTAATTCAAACTTTTTAACTAAGTGTAGTGATCCCATTCAATCATTCATTCATCCAAGCTTAAAACTTCCCTATTCAGCAAGTTACTATAAATTAACATGCAAGCATAACACATAAAAGATCAACACATAACATAGTGATTTACATGAAAACCCAATTTGGGAAAAACCACTAGTAACATGCTACTCAATTCTCACTCTTTTGAAGTGATGCCCTATGAAAAGCCTTCCTTGTTAAAGGCTTACAACACACTGTTAAATGTGACCTTGTTAGTGGATTTAACCACCCTGTTAGAAGTGAACCTAGTTAGAGGACTTTAAAATATTCACTTGGAATGCCATCCTATTAAAGGATTTAGAAATGGCTATTAAACCAACCTAAGTCCATAGGATTTTTATATCTAATACTGATGCATGCAAAGGGTAAATAACTAGGGCCAAAGGCTCACCCAGTTATCCAAACCAACCTACAAGAGTTAACACTATGAAAGCAAACACAAAGAGCAACAACCAAAGGAGAAAGAAGAATGAAATAATTTGATTGATTCTTCAAATATTCAACAGCCTTTTGGGTTATGACTAATTACAAATACATTCACAATCAAAGATCCAACTGCAAATTCACACTTTCAGTTCTCCTATGCCATCTACTTCCCCAAAAGCTTGCCTAACTCTAAGCCAAAAAAATTTATATATACTTGCCAAAATGGCTTACAAAATATTCTAGAACATTACATAAGAGAAATTTTGACCCAAAAATGGACTGAACATATCCCAAAAAAGGATCTTAACATAAATGTCACAATCAAAAATAAATCCTGCAAGTTAGCTCACAAAAATCATGTCTAAATGCTAACACTTGGCACATGAAGGGTCACTCAGTACACACTGGGTAACTTGACACATGAAGAGTCACTTGGAATACACTAGGTAACCTAACACATGAAAGAAGTGCTACAGTAACTCGACTCCCATTGAGTGCTACAGTAACTCGGCTGCCACATGCAGAATGAAGAAAAATGAGCAGGATAACAAGGCAACCCAAGATGCTCCTGCATCAGACAATTGGGGTTGAAAGAAATGATTCTCCTGAATCATTAAGAGGTCATAATCTAAGTTGAATCCAAATCAGATTTAAAAATCCATGAAGCATCTTCAATAGGCCTATTCTTCTACTTCACCAAATATTCATAGTAATCATTTCCTCTTGTGCTCTTGCCAACTCTCTGATTCAACATCTGTTCAACTTCTTCAATTTGCTTCTTAAGATAATCTTCCAATACAACCACTTCATCCTCTAACTCATGATACTTGTACAAATTAGTAATATTGAATATAGGAGATATATCCATGTCATCAAGTAACTCGACTTCATAAGCATTACCACTATCAAACTTCTTCAAGATCTTACAAGGTTGAAATTTCTTTATCTTCAACTTACTGTATGTTCCAACTAGGAATCTTCCTTTCTTCAAATTAACCATCACCTCATCACTAACTTGAAAATCATGGTTTCTTTTGGACTAATCAGCATTCTCCTTATACTACCAATTACTTTGTTCCGCCTCAACTTCACTTCCTTATGCAAAGACTCCATAAAATCAGAAAATTCTTCTCCTCTAGTGCTTCTCTTTTCTTCACTAGAAACATCTCTCAAATCTAATATACATCTATGATCCATTCTAGTAATAATTTCAAAAAATTTCTTCCTTGTACTTCTATTCATAGAATTATTATATGCAAATTTATCTTGTGCCAATACCATTTCCCAATTACTTGGCTTATTCCCAACAAAACATCTCAGCAAAATACCCAAGCTTCTATTCACAACCTCTATCTATCCATTTGTCTATGGATGGAATATATAACTAAAATTCAATTCAGTACCCATCGTCTTTGATAAAGTCTTCCAAAAATAACCAACAAACTTACTATCTCTGTCAGAAATAATGCTTTTTGGTAATCCATGAAATCTCACAATCTCCTTAAAGAAAATTTCAACAACATGCTCAACATTTGATGTCTTCTTACATGGTATGAAATGAGCCATCTTAGAAAATCTATTCAATAAAACAAATATAGAATCATACCCTTTCATTGTCTTAGGCAATCCAAGAACAAAATCCATATTGATATCAGTCCAAGGTTTCTCAGGAACAGTAATAGATGTATTCATACTAGTATTTTGACTCACTTCTTTTGCAACTTGACAAACTCCACAACTCTTTACAAATTTTTGAACATCCATATACATTTGTGGTCAATAATACTTCTCTTTCAACAAACTCAATGTCCTATCAATTCCAAAATGTCCAACTAATCCACCACTATGCTTTTTCTTAATTAAATTCAAACCTCATAGAACTTCTAGGAATACAAAATGAAATACCTTTGAACAACATACCTTCTTGAATGAAATATTCATCATACTTACTTATGTGATTTGTTAGATTGAGTACTCTACACTCTCTCCATGCCTTAGAAAAATCAAGATCAACATCATACAACTCTTTCATTTCATCAAAACCAAGAACTTCAACCTTCATTTTAGTCAACAAAGAATGTCTTCTACTCAATGCATCAACAACTCTATTAGTAACTCCGCTCTTCTACTTGATAACAACTGTGAAACTTTGCAAATACTTAACCCACTTCATATGTCTATGATTCAATTTATGTTGACTTTCCTAGTATTGTAAAGCTTTATGATCAGTATACAACACAAACTCTTTAGGAATCAAATAATGTCTCCACTTCTTCAATGCTTGTACAATACCATAAAATTCTTGATCATACACAAAATACTTTCGTTTAGCATCATTTAACTTTTCACTAAAGAAAGCAATAGACTTACCTTCTTGACTTAATACTACTCCTATTGCATTACAACTTGCATCACATTCAACTTAAAATACTTTGTTAAAATTAGGTAAAGCTAATACAGGTAATTCAACAATCTTTTGTTTCAAAGTCTCAAAACTCTTATCAGCTCTACGTGTCCACTTTAATTCCTTTTTAGTTCCCCTCATTGTCTTAGTCATAGCATTACAAATAGCACTGAAATTATTTATAAATTTTCTATAAAAACTAGCAAAACCATGAAATGATCTTACCTCACCAACATTCTCAGGTGTAGGACATTTCGAAAAAAACTTAACCTTCTCAGGATCTATCTTCAATCCATCAATTGAAATCACAAATCTGAAATACACAATCTCCTCTTGCATAAAAGAACACTTTTTCAGATTAATCAACAACTTGTCCTCTTTCAACCTCTGCAATACTTGTTTAATATGTTCAAGGTGTTCTTTTTTAGTCTTATTGAGTATCAAAATATCATCCAAATAAAAAAATCACAAACTTACCCAAAAATCTTTTGAGAACTTCATTCATCAACCTCATGAAAGTACTAGGTGCATTAGTCAAACCAAAAGGCATAACCAACCATTCATACAAATCATCTTTTGTCTTGCAAGTAGTCTTCCATTCATCACCTTCTCTAATTCTAATCTAATGATAGCCACTCTTCAAATCAATCTTGGTAAAATACTTTGCCCCACTCAAACAATCCATTATGTCATCCATCCTCAGTTTAGGAGACCTATATTTCACTATTATCTTGTTAATAGCTCTAGAATCACTACACATTCTCCATTCTCTATTTTTTTAAGTTGCTAATATAGTAGGTAAAATGCATGGACTCAAGATTTCTCTGATCAAATCTTTCTGCAACAACTCATGCACTTGTCTATTAAGTTCTTCATTCTCTACAGGTGTCAATCTATATGGTGCTTTGTTTGGCAAACTAGCTCTAGGAATCAGATCCATACAATGACTTATACTTCTTACTAGAGGTAAACCATCATGAATATCATCAGCAATAATTTCTTTAAACTCATTTAGCAATTTTATAATTTCTACTGGTACTTGGCTATCACTATTTGCTATCACTTGGTCATTACTAGCTTCTTCTACTTGGCCATCACAACCAACACTTGGTCTTCTAGGAACTATGCAAAAATAGTCTTGATTCTATTTCCTTTTCAAAAAAATTCCATTAACCATGCAAATTTTTATAGTAGTACAATTAACCTCATCTAGACTTTCAATCAAAGGTAGCAATGTTTGTTTCTTCCCATTTACCCAAAGAGTATATTGATTCAATCTTCCATCATGTACGACATATCTATCATATTGCCAAGGTCTACCCAACAAAATATGACAACAATCCATGGGCATAATATCACACAAAACATCATCAAAGTAATGTCCAACTTTGAACTTTACAAGGCATTGCTCACTTACCAATATCTTATGCTCATTTTTGATCCATGGAACATGATAAGGTTTGGGATGTTTCATTCTTTGCAACTACAACTTGGTAACTAGCTCTTCTAATGCTAGATTTGTAGAACTTCCATTGTCAATGATCACTTTGCAACATTTTCGAGCCATCTTACATCTTGTCTTGAAAATACTTCTCCTTAAAATAGGTTCCACATCACTTTCCTTATTACATAAGGTTCTTCTCACCATTAGATTTTCTCTAGCCTTGAGTCTACTTGGTGAACCATCATCATCTTCTTGAATCACAACATTTTTCTTACTTACCTACTTTCAAAAGATCTTTGTCCCTCTTTACCACATCTGAAACAATTACCATGAAATTCACCTCTAGAATAGGAATTACCTTTTCCTCAATAAGAATTAGTGCCTCCTCGGTAAGAATTACCACTTTTCTATTCGATCTTTCCTTTGTCATCATTCTTCCATTTAGATTTCCCTTTATTCTACATAGAACTATCAGATCTACCACTTTCTCCATAAGATCTACCTCTACCTCTTTGTCTTTGTTCGTGCTTCTTTGTCAAGATCTCCTCAGCTTTTAAGGCATATTGATATGCTTCTTCCACACTTTCTAACTTCACAAAACTTATTTCATCTTGAATTCCAGATCTCAATCCATTAATGTACCTTGCAATTTTCTCAATGTCATCATCCACATGTCTAGATCTAATGTCCAATCTATAAAATTCCTCAATATATTATTTCACAGTCATGTCTCTTTGTTTCAAATTTTGCATCTTTCTCGACAAGCTAACTTGGTAATCAGTAGGGAGGAATTTCTTATTTACCTTGTTCACCATCTTTTGCCAAGTTTTGATCTTCTTCTTTCCTCTCCTTTTTCCATCAGTTTGCAAGTGCTCCCACCATAGTGATGCATGACCTTTTAGCCTAGTGACTACAATATTCACCTTTCTATTATCAGAAGTGTTTTCATACTCAAAGAACTTCTCCATATCAGAGATCCAATCCAACATAGCGTTGGTATCCAATTTTCCATCATAAGGAACAACTTCTATAGCAGGCTTTGAATTTTCCCTAGAAAACAATCGCAATAATCTTTCATCATCTTAATCTTCTTCATGTTCTTGATTATTATTTGGTGATGTTGCTTCATCATCACTTACATCATCAAGATGTGCTCCTCTCCTCTAGGCTATCTCTATGGAATCTAATCTAGCTGCAATTTGTCTCAACTGATCCAATATAGCATCATCAACATTTCTTCTACCATGAAACATCTTTACAAATTAGGTTCCTGGAAGATCATAACCCTCTACAAGTTATAGTTCAAATTCATAGATCTTCCACCCTATAATCAAATCCAAATCAAGGTTCTACATGATCCAATCTCCACAAGGATGAACCTCAAGCTCTAATACCAACTGACGTAGGAAAAGGGAGAATAACTAAGGCCAAAGGCTCACCCAGTTATCCAAACCAACTTGCAAGAGTTAACACTATAGAAGCAAACACAAATAATAACAACCAAGCGAGGAAGAAGAATGAAATATTTTTATTGATTGATCAAATATTTAGCATACATGCCTAGCTATAAAGCCTTCTGGGCTATGGCCAATTACAAATACATTCACATTGAAAGATCCAAATGCAAATTCACACTTTCAGTTCTACTCTGCCATCTACTTCCCCAAAACCTTGCCTAACTCTAAGCCGAAAAACTCTATATATACTTGTCAAAATGGCATATAGATTATTCTAGAACATTACATAAGAGCAAGGCCAACCCAAAAAAGGTTTGGACACATCCCAAGAAAAGATCTTAAAATTAATTTCATGATAAAAAATAAATCTCGCAAGTTAGCTCATAGAAATCATGTCCAAATGCTGAAACAGCACATGAAGGGTCACTCGGCATACATTGGGTAACTAGGCACATGAAGAGTCACTTGGCATTAGCTGAGTAACTTGACACATGAAGGAATTTCTACAATAACTTAGTACATGAAGGAATTACTACAGTAACTTGGCTCGCATTGAGTGCTATAGTAATTTGGCTCCCACATGCAGAATGAACAAAAATGAGTAGGATAATAAGGCAACCTAGGATGCTCCTACATCAAATACAATTGCTAGAGAGTATTAGAAACTCTTTGACCCAACTACAACATACAACTTAATTTATATAGCTCAGATCACCCTTCAGCTTTTCACATTGCTTGGCCTTCAATCTCTACAACTTTGTCAACTTGCCCTCCTTTCAAGCTTTGTCTCCTTGAGTCTTCATGATCAATGTACCAGTGTAATCATCTTTCTCTAAGCACTCATCAAAGCACACTCTCTATGCTCTTCCTTCTTCTAGATGCCTTCTCCTTGACACCTTTCTAATCACTTCACAATTTGGCACTTTAGCAGTAACAACTTCTTGATCTGTGACTCCTTAAATAGAAGTCTTGGAGTTCCTTTTCCCACTCGATTCTTCCTTCTTTTAATTTTAATTCCTATGGATTAGATAGGATTCATTGAATCTAACCCATATTATGTTTCCTCTAGAAACTTCTTGAATAATCCCTTTGAAATCACCCAAAAATGGTTTACATAAAATTCTATGCCACCAGCTCATCATCCTTATCCTCCAACTAGTTCACAAAATTCAAGACAAGAACTATGTCAACTCAGTTTTGGCAAATCTTTGACATTTCCAATAATGCAGCAACTTGACACTATTGAACTACTGATGCTTGACACATACTATGTTACTCGGCATCAACTAAGTTTTTACTGATGTTCAACACTTGAAGTTCACTCGATACCTACTAATATTTTCTGATGCTTGGCACCTATTACTTTTCTCAGCACTTGAAGGTTACTTGGCACACACTAGACTTTTCATTTTCTTGGCTCCAACTAGAAATTTTCTCGGCTTAAACCAGCTTGCTTAGCACCCACTAATGAACTTAGTTTAAGCTTTGTAGTCAACCTTATTACAACTTGTTCCTCCAATGTTTCTATGTGTAGCCAACCTCTATATCTTTGAGTATGTCATCAATACATCATTTAACCATTGTCTTAACTGATCTTTGCACTTCATTACAATATCATAACTCAACCTTTCCCCTAGGTACTCTTGTTACATCTTGTTGATCAAATCCTCTTCATCAACAAACTAAGTGATAGTACTTGGATCTTATAAGGAATTATCATTCCTACACATAGCAGGTTTGACATCAATGACAAAATAGTGATTAAAAATATTCTTTTAACAAAAATCTCCCTCTTTCAATCAATCACATTCACCAATGATCTTTTTCAATCAGATTTTCAACAAAAAATGCCCTTGGGGATAGATCTTTTTTGGTTAAAAATTTTTCTTCCTTGGTTTGGTTTATAACTTGACTCTTAATGTGCCCAATTTGATGAAAGACAAAGTAGTTAACAACATAATGGGTCAATGTAGGTGTTCTATCAAAGACCCCTAAATTGAAAAGGTACAACTCCCTTGTATACAAATATTTTCAATGAATATTTTTTAAAGTAAATTAGTAGGATTTAGGGGTGTGCTCTTTACTAGAGAGTAGAAAAGATATGACTAGATTGTCCAAAGATTTTAAACAATCGAGGAAAATTTTAGATGATGACTCACAAAGCTCCACAACTATGAATGCACATGAGTCATTTTCAATTTTTCTATCTCCTAAATACAATCTATCATACTTACTAAATGCAAGATGTAATAATGGAACACTAAATAACAATGCATGCTACATAAGAAAATAGAGAATGATTAACTAAGCAATAAATATATTGTAAAAGTTAATGAGATTTCACAACAACCATTTGCTTCTCACTAAGTAGCTTATAGTAAAAAAATCCTAAAATTCCCACACAACCATGAAAATGCACTAACTTAGCTTGTATGGAATAGAGGAAATCAAATAAGACTACAAATAAAACTTATAACTACTAATAAGAAAGAAACAAAACCCAATTCATTTGTAATCCCATAGTTTTCATTAATAACACACTTCATTCCAACCAACATACAAGAAGTAAAACTAAACTAACATGAACAAAATAATCAAAACATGAACGCAGAATCTCACATAGCAGTCCTAGCTATAGGGGTTTTCCCACATCAAAAATTTTATAATCTTATTACTTCTTTAAAAGTTAAATTTATAGGCCCTTTTAGAATTGGCCAGTTATATTTGATGATTACTCCTTCAAAGTGTCTATGAACATTCTAAAAATAGGATTGACTTGAAATGTCATTCGTTACAAAAATTTAGCCTACAAGGAAAATTCCAAATATGGCCACAATATCATAAAGTGAATGAGAGAAGAGTTGACACTCATCATATTTTTGTAGGAAGATTGTAATCATTTGTAAATTTTATTTTGTATTTTCAACCTTGGCTTTGTGTTCTTTCATTACATTAGTTACACTCTTCAGCTAATGGACAATTAGAATGAGAATATTCTTAGTTCTAATCATCCAATTATCATGCATTTTTATTAGTTCTTCAACTCTAGAGATCTTTTATTGGAGCTTCTTTGTTGCACACTTTAGAACACAATCTACTACTGAGTGTTCCAGAATCTTTTCCACATAAAAATTTGATGTATTGGTAGCCTCTTCAATGAATGCCAAAAACGTATTCTTCATTTGCTTGATGTCTACTAACTAACCACTATTGGTGACATATAATTCAATGTGAAAAACCTTTAGATGTTTGAATATCTTGTCCATTACTTTCTTCACTAAACCACAGACATCCTTTAGCTCATGTTCAAACTTTATTGGACTCTCAATTTCTAATTCCAATGATTTCTTCCAATGAAGCAATGGTTCTTGGTCTATCTTGAGTATCCAGTGGGTTACAGTAACTATTATTCTTCATGTTGATCACCTCTTACTAAAGTGCCAATTGCTCTATTAGGCTCTCTAATACTTTTTTCATTGAAGTTTGGTGGCTTGATATTGATTCTCTCAATTTATCAGTATCTAATAGTAGATTCCCAAGGTTCTCAAGGGGAGGGGGACCTTGGACCTTTATTTCATCAATCCAGGCTAAACCAATTTGACCAAATTGCCTCTCTTATTGTAACTTAAGTAGAAAATTCTTGTTCTCCTCTACACTTGGGTCAAATGTTCTTGTAGAGGTACTTCCAAGTACATCTCTGATGTAATCCATCAAATCCTTATTTGAGGATTTAAGTACCTCTTTCTCAAATCTTAACTCCTCTATTCTATCCTCAATCTTTACATTTGTTGATTTCCAAATGTTGACCATAGAATTGTGCATTAGAATGCCTATGTCAACTAGTCTAATCTAAAAATCACTAGGATTTAGTTCATGAAATCTTCCCTCCTTTTGAGGTTCTACAATTTCCAATAGAATGTGACTAATAGAAGAATCTATGGACATTACTTCTATAGTCTTCTTCTTCTTTTTCTTCTTGATGCTAGTTGAGATGAAGTTGCCTGTACAATGAGATCCTTAGATGGGGTACTTTTCTCACATCTTCTCTTTTTTAATCAATAGTCTCTTCCAACCAAGATTTAGTTGAAAGGAAATTGAGTGTTTATTGCAAATATATAAGATCAAAAAACTTCCTTACAACTAGAGGTTTCATCTTTCTTTGGATGGCAAAAGGAAAAGAAGTTTCCTTAGTAATAGAGAGGGTTAGAGTATTACCTTGCTAAGATGGCTCTTGTTCTTGGCCATCTAGAGGGTTTTTTTCATCATCAAGGTTGATGATTGATAGGGGGTAGGGGGCCTTGGCCACTATCTTCTCTTTCTCCTTTTCTTTGCCTTTATCTCTCTCTTCTTCTACAACCTTTCTAATATCTGGTAGAGATCCTCAATAATATTCTGAAGAGTTTGGTCTCCTCCTCGACTACCTTATTTTTTTGGTTCAATTGATGTTGATGTAGCAATAGTAGTGGATGTAGTAGTAGAGGATTAGGTTGTCCCAAAAGCTACTGCACTAGACAAACTTATAGTTCTAGTTCTCATCATCCTTTCTTTGGTCCACTCCACTCATTTTTTCATTCTCTTGATGATACCATACATCAAGACTTCCATTGTGTTGATAATAGGACCTTTAGATGGAGTTAATACTATATGAGTGTTCTTAATTTGTTGGTAAGTTGAGGGATGCATGTATGACCCATCATCTACAAGATAAATAACATCAATACTATTATTACACTACTTAATTTAATCTACCATCAATCTAAACTAGTACCTTTCCTTGGTTTTTTATTCATTATAACACTTGACTATCTTCTTCAGATTGGAACATAAGGTTCTCACCTCTAGTATTTTCCTAGATAATTCAACAAGAACTACCTTATCTTTAGGACATCTGGGTAGCCTCTTGGGGAAGCCATAAAATGTACCAATATTTAGGTAGGAGAAAGATGGAAGTTGGATGAAATATCATCCAAACTTGTTGACTATTGATATAGCTTCTAGTAAAAACCTTGACTTAGGGAAATCCTTGCAATTCTTGATAGAGCCTCATTGTGAAGGCATTATTTACCTTTCCATATTATTCAAAACTCCTCTATAATTGGAGATGAAGAAAGAATTCATACACCTTGGTCTTTTCATCAAAGTCCTCAATATTGGGAAGATTGGGCTAGAGATGATATGTGGCTAAGGTATATATCAGATATGATGTCATAAAGAACTACTCGAATGCCTTTGCCAAATTTGGCCAAGAGGCAAGGTCTTCACATATAATTTGAGACCATTTAATCTATAGTCCCTTAGCACAATGGGCTTGGACCAAGTGGAAATGATACTCAATAAAATCTAGGATCTCCTTGCTTCCTTTTCATCTTAGTAATAGTCTCGAGATATCAATGATTTCCCTCTTTAAATTGGTTCCAAAAAGATTCCTTGGTATTTTACACTTTTTGCTTTAAGGAGGCTAGAACCATGTTCTCTACGTGTCCCCTTTCCAAAGAGTCTTCTTCTCATTGAACATTGATAAAAAGGAAGAAAAATCAATGTCGCAATACTCTTCCTTTTCTAGGATTCCAAATGCAGATTGCATCAATTCTTTGTTCACAAAGAGCAGAATAGATTGATCAAGAAAAAATATCTAGTTTGTCCCTAAATTGTATCTTTCAATACATGCCTTTACCAATTCTAATGTTTGCATGTTCATGGGGAGCCCAAACATGACAACCTCAACTAGTCCACTTTCTTTAAATTTCTAAGTAACTAGATGGATGGGCTAGGTATTGAGTCTTCCGTGTAGATCACCTAGGGTGTAAAATTTGAAGGAAGTGTCAGAAAAGTTCTTCAAAAAACTCTCCAATATAATTATCCAATCATATCCTATTGCTTTAATTTCCATTAGCTTATACTTTATTAGAGAAGACAAATTACTTTGATAAAATAGATATTATGACATGAAAAACTCCATTTGGGAAAAATTTGACCATATAGACTTGGAAATTTGAACATTGGTTCCACATTAACAAATTGACTCATAATTAATGGTTGTAATGGTTAGATTTTCAATAACTCAAGTAGATTAATGAATCTTTAAATTATTTTACCTCTACCAATATGATGGTTCATAAATCTGACCAATATAGATTTTGGAATACACTTAAATCTCATGTAGTAGTGAGATTATTTACTTACCGAATTGATTGGCTCAAGCTTTAATGAAAGTTTCCCCTTTAACTTCAAAATCTAGAATAAGGGTTTGCACCACAATTTTTTATGTGTAGGGAAGGAAGCATAAACCTATCTTTCTATAAGCTTGTATTTTCCTTTGATTCAAGATTGCATCATGAGCAATATATCTTCGATGCCTTGGATACCCTATCACTTTCTTTTCTACACAAATATTTCCTTTGTATTTTAGCTCATTCTTTGGAGAAGTTATGAAATTAACTTTCCACCTTGAGGGCTTTTACTATTATCTTCTTTAATTGGCTTCACACTTCATGAACTACTCAATTAGAAATAACCTTGTGGTATTTCCAAAGAATGTCTTTGGATTTGGATTTAGTATTTCCAAATTTTATATAGAGGCTCCATATCTTCTCTTAACAAAAAATATCATTGAGGAATATGCTTTACAAATATTTGAGCAACTAGAAGTGTTTCACTTATCTTCCCAACATTGCTTCAGAAATGAACTCAAAGACATTCGCTTCCAAGGGAAAAGCACTTAGATTGATGTAACTTCATTCCTCTACACAAAAATAGATTCTAACTATTGATTGGTATGTGAGAGTTTCATGGTTGTGAATACTTGTTATTTTGATCCTCTTCATCATGAACCAACCTTTAAACATACCTGGAGATGTCAACATACTTTTCTCTTTGAGATGCAAATTGATGAAGTGCACTAGCAATGGGAATTTGACAACATAGGTTGGAATCTAAAAGGAACACCATGCTAGCATTAGGATTTAATTGTAGAGTAAAATATGCTTCCTTCTCATCGAGAAGATGCTCAGATAGAAACCCAATCAAACCTATATCATATAATACCTTAATGCAAAGAAAAAGAAAGAATCTCACATAGAGGTGTTGGTGGAAGTGGAGTATGGAAAACCCAAAAAGACCCAAAAGGAAAGCCTTGGGGATACTTGATGAGAAGGGATCCATGTAGGGGAGACCTAGACAAGGAATTGAACATATATGAAATGAAAAATAACCAAGCTAGAATTTTTAAAGGGTAGGACCAGAATTTGGCAACAACATGCTCTGACTAGGGACTTAGGCATGCACATGTCTAAGAATGGACCTAACATATTTGGTTTTTCAAAATTAGAATGGAAAACCTTAGGGGGAAACAACAAAATAAAACACACAACAAAAAGGAAACTATGAAAGGGAAGAAAAAACTAAACTAGAGCATGTAATAGAAAGGGAAAATACCTAAGCTACCTCTAACTATAGGGGTCACTTGCTTTCAATTGTTGAGATAATAAAAATTTAGGTTTTAGAAACTATAGGAAAATGGTAGAACCTCACCAGTAGGATAGGCTAGTATGAAGGAGTTATTCTAATTTACTCACACAATTCTAAAAGAACATTTCCAAATAGAGTCAAATTTATGGTGCATGCCTTTGGGTTCTCATCTCTTATCCCATGGCAGGACCATACCATTTTCCAAAAACCTTCTTGGCCTTGTTGTTTTTACAAAGAAACCATTCACATGCTTCTAATGCTTTTTTATGTGGTCAAACAACTTTTCATGCTCCTCTTCTAGCTTGGTTAGGTACATAATTAACTTTTCTAGAGTAGTTTGAAATACAAGATCTTCAATTATTTTTTTCAACTTGTAGACTAATAACTCCAAGGGAAGGGGAAGACTAGACTCAACTCCATATACTAGATCAAGTGGAGAAATACCAATGGACTTCTTAGGTGTTACTCTATCTACCCAAATAGCTTCATATAACTTCTTATGCCAATCCTTCTGGCTATCAGAGACAAGCTTTCTCATGATATTGACCAAATTTTTTTTGCTTGATTCTACTTGACCATTTCCCTAAAGGAAATAATTTGAAGATTGAATGAGGTGGATACTATTATCATAGAAAAAATTAAAAATTTTAGCTGAAGAAAAATATGTAGCATTGTCCATAACCAACTTTAGCAGGACACCAAATCTTACAAGGACGTTTTCTTTAACAAACTCACAAACAACTCGGGAGGTGGTTTTTTTGGTAGGCTTATCTTTTAGCCACTTAGTCATGTAGTTTGTAGTAGTGACGATGTATAAATGTCTTGTAGGTGGTGAGGGATTAATTGGGCCAATAAAATCAATTCCCAACTGCTAAAAGTGGCCCTCTATTACTACTAATTTTATAGTTGAGCAGAAAACTAAGGTTTACCAGCAAATAATTTGCACTTTTTATATTGGGCTACCAATTTTTAGGCATCCTTAAACATACCTAGCTAGTAATAAAATTTCCTCAAAATTTTATATGATGTGATTGTGGAAGAGTAATGCCCACCACAAGCTTCATCATGGAATGTTTGGATTAATCTCCTACTAAGGCTTATCTACACATCTTAGGAATGTGTCATCAGTCACCCTTTTGTACAATTGATCATCATAAATGGCATACTTCGTAGACTTGGTCCTAAGATCTCTTTTCTTCATATAGGTCAGTCCACTAGGGCATTCTCCATAATTAATAAAATAAGAAATATTCGAAAACCAAGTGTCTTGGAGGCTTACCATTAGGATTCTTAAGACTTGTTCCCCTTCACTTACCTCCATATTTTCTACAGTTTCTTTGTACAAACCATTGCCATGGACCAAATTTGTAGGTTTTAGCTTAATTTCATACTCTTGGACTTTGGCTATCTAGGATCCTCTTGAATTACACCCTATTTGTTGTTGATTTAAGATACGTTTGACTGCTGAGTCAAGAACATAAATGATTAAATGTGAATGCAAGACATAGAATTTGAAGTTCTTAAGGGCTCTAACCATAACATAGGCATGTTTTTCAATTCGAGAGTACCTCAATTCATGCTCCTTGAGAGGGGTTCTCATAAAAGAAATAGGTGATTGGATGCATTTCTTATTTTCTTGCATGAGTATGGAGGACAATGTATAGGTTGATGCATAGGAATATAAAATATTTTTTTTTGGTATAATCTAGGTGAGCTAGGACAAATGCATGAGCTATAATAGTTTTGATCTCATTAATGCCTTTCTTCTAGAGTTACTCCATTTAAAATTATGACTATACTTCATCATGTCAATTATACATTTTGTAATTTCAGAGAAATCAAGAACTAAATTCTTAAGAAATTTACCTGACCAAAGAATGATTTCACTCCTATTTTTCTTAATGGTAGGTTAAGCTATTGTATAGATTTGACACATTCAGGGTCAATTTTGATGCCTTCCTAAAACACTATGTGGCCCAAAAACTTCACCTCTATTATAGAGAAGACAAACTTCTTATGGTTGTGCAAGATTCTATGTTCCCTACATCTTTTCAGCACTTTCTCTAAATCTCTCAAATGATCTTCTCTTGTTTTAGAGAAAATTGTCAAGTCATTTAGGTAGAAAACAATAATTTTGTCCTTCAAATTTGCAAAGGATGAATTCATGGCTCTTTGAAAGGTGGCTCCAAAATTAATTATCCTAAAGGGAATTCTATTGTAAGAAAAAGTTCCCCAAGGAGTGATAAATGTTGTTTTAAACTAATCATCTAGGTGTATTTCAATCTGATTGAAGCTGTAGAAACCATCCAACATGGACATAATTTTAGAACCTACCGTTGTAGGCAACAACTGATCCATGTTGGGGATAGCATAGTTGTCTTTGAGAGATGCTTGATTTAGATTTCTAAAATCAACACAAATTTTGATCTCCCCATATTTTTTCCTGATAGGGATAAAATTAGCTATCCATGTTGAATGTTATATGGGGTATATAATATCAACTTCTAACATTTTTATAGAGTTCTCTAAATATGGCATCTGAAATCATTGGGTTGTAGTTACATTTCTTTTACATAAATGAAACTACATCTAGCTTAATGGGAATTTTATTCTTAAACTCACCATCCCTAAAGGTTTTCAAATCTTCATAACCCCATGGAAAAACATCTTGATATTCAAAAATTAGTGCTTTAGCTCTAATTATTTCTTTGGTTGAACAACAACTACCGATGTTGATTATTTTAGGCTTAAGTTCAGTGCCTAGATTGATTCCCTCATAATCATCTAAAGTTCCACCTTTCCTATCTCTTTCTCTCCTGATATTCTATTAAAAAATATTTCTAAAGAGATTAAGTGTCTAGGTATTTTGTTACCTTTTAGTTTCTCAGCACCTAGCTCCAAGTCTTTCTTATTGTCAAGAGAAAACTCTTGGCAGGGCCTAACATATAAGGAAACTTGCAACAAAGAATTTAACTATTTCCACATAACCCATAATAGATCTAAAATAAATATGGAATTAATAATATACATGCAAGAGAATAGACAACATACCACAAAAAATGTGACACAAGATATACCTTGGGAAACCCTCATTGAATGAAAAACTCACGCTCCAAAAGCATCCATCATCATGTATTATTAAGCAAAAACACCATTGTAATACAACCATGGAAGCCTTCAAATCCATAGACACAACCAAAAAATCCATGTGAACAAGCATAAATCCACACATCCCATGCCATGCTTCCAACCTTCACAAATGCTCCCTTGGATAATCTATCAAGCCTTGCCCCACTCGACTCTTGCCTTTTTCCCTTCCATCTTCTCCCTAGAATAACTACCCTTGTGGATACTTATATAGAGCAAGTCCCACAAAACCACCAAGTGGTATTACATAAACCATGTGCTAAAATAATATGCTACCTAACCCATTGACCCTACATTTAATGTTAGAATTTTAATTATTTTCCCCAATATTAAATTATTACATGAAATATTATCACAATGTTACAATACAACTCATCAAGTATATCCCATTGGAATCTTTATATGTTGCATGTCCACTTAGGTGCAACATTACATAATAAAATAATATAATATAATGTAACAATATTATGCAATGCGTGCAATTCCCATTATCTCAACAATCTCCCACTCATTGTATACATTACATAGGGTTAATCTATAGCCACAGAATGAACAAGGGAATAATTCTTCCTAACACATCAACCAACATGGATCAAAGTACATGAAGTGCTCCATCCTAGTGCCCACAACAAAATCAAAGTATCTAGCATCTCACACATGAATGAAGCCACCTCTTATTATGCTACTTCCACTAGACATACATAGAAGCCATCCAAAGAGAAAGCCACCCAACATGTCACATTAGAAGATCATAAAATCCTATACTAACTGAAATTTCAAACACAAAAAATCCTAATCAAAAGGTAATCACATGTATCCATAGTTTTCAAAATATCCATAGCTGAAATAACACCCACAGCAAGTGCCAAACCCATCCAACTATCCATACCTCCAAAGGTATACCAAGTGAATCTCACATCATCAACATATCCAATCTATAACTTGAAATCACAAGCCTTAAGAGAAATACCTGCCACATATATACCAAGAAGCTCCCACTACAAAAGATAATGTCAAATATATAACCAATCCACTCACAATATCTCAAAGAAGTGAATCCATATAATCTCAAGGACATCCACAATACATAAACTGATATCTTGCAAGAACAGCTCTCATAAGAAATCTCCAATGCTCTCCCAAGATCTCCACAAACAATATCGGAAAGAGATAAATTAATAACCAAGTCATCTCTTACATGACATATATGAAAACAAACTAGTGATCCCAATCTCTAACCAATCTCAAATCTAATGTAAGAAAACTAAACATACAAGAAGATAACCAAGAATAAAGACAAACCATGCAAATCATAACTTGTATCATGTCCTTCTACATACACCTCTAGATGTAAATTGTGCAAGTATGATCTCCTCCATAAAACCCCAACCAAGAAGCCTCACCAACACCCAAACCATACCATATAACTAATCATGGATGTAAGCCTCTCATAAGAAGATCAAACTCATAAACCATTCCTAATCCAAGGAATATACCCAATATAAGATCATCTCCCAAACTCAACTAGCATAAAAAAAATATATGCACAAGGAGATAACTAATGCTAAACCATCTCTCAAATGAACCCTCCAAAAATAACTCATGTATCATAGCTCAAGATCCATATCCATGAAAAACAAGCATAGACATAGTGCACCTGAGAGAAGCAATGGGCTATAACTCTTAAGTAGAAATGGTCAAGTAGACAAAGAGTAGCAAATGAGAATGTTCATCAAGATCCAAATCTCCAACCAAGATGCATCTAAAAAAAATCTCCTCTCAAGTGAATGTCCCTTGGACTTCTTGTTAAAACCATCAACCATCCCAACAAATGCTTCTTTAATCCAAGAGAAATCATCATCACCACTATCTCTAAGTATCCATGAGAACCTATAACCAATCAATCCATTCCAACTCCAAATGAAACATAGTAATATCATGAAGTATTAGCTTATGATCAATGTACTTAATACCAAGAAACTAAACTAAGATCAATGTCAAAGTTCCAACCATGGCCTTAGGAACATAAATATGACAACATGATCTAATCATCTCAACCAAAGAGATAACATAGTCCATATGAACATACTATAACATGTCAAAAATTTGAACGTGTATCAAGAGTATACCATGGAATAAAATAAAACCATCCTAACTCCAAGGATGACATGTAAAATGAAAACATAAAACACACCTTTACCAAGAACTCTATTAGTCTTCAAGATGCAACCATCTCCACACATAATGAAGAAAAACCATCTCCACATACCATGAAGAATCATCTCCACACACCATGAAAATAACCAAGAATCCCATGAGTCCTCAAGATCTAACCATATTCACACACCATGAAGATAACCAAGTATACCATGAAAATATCAAAGATGCTTCTGCAGTAATAGGATCTAAGACAAACCTCCAACATTTTCAAACACTCAATAAATATATGTCAATGCCAAGAACTCCCCCTCAACTATGGTACCGAGTCACCCATGGCATCATAACATCCATCTCCTACATGAAGATCCTCTAGATCTATACACACAACCAAAGTGTCAATACCAAGTGAAACCAAGAAGATATAGATCAAATGAGGAACTAATCCTACATTGTCACCTCATCACTGTCACAAGCTCCCACTAAATCGTATATCCAAGATATGTATGACATCATGATAATAGCCCATCTTGTAAACATGAGAATCAACCAAGACATCAAACCATCAAATAACTCAAAGTGCACACATGGGCTCCTAAAAAAGAAAAAAAATAACCATGATCCTCAACCAAGAAGATATACCACCATAACCAAATTAGGAATCGAAACCAATGAACATCAAGAATGTACCTATATATCCAACTATGTCATGTTAAAATAAATGGAATCATGATCACATCCATGAACCAAGCATTTGACTCTCAATATGTCTAACCTATCAACATAAAATAGTCAACCACAATCCTCCACAATGACTATACCTGGTAACAACATATCATCCATTCTATATAAAGAAAAAAATTAGAAAATCATGTGACTTAGGGCATAGAAAATCCAAATCCAAGCCACCAATATGAATATGCATTAATAATTGTAAGAATTTTCCTTAGAGAAAAATTCACCCAAGATCAAGGAGCAAAAACACAAGCACAATAGTAGACCAAGAGTATGATCAATAATAGAATGCTCACTATTGTGTCAGAAGTATGTAAGCATATACATGCACACTAGGAGAGCCTCTATATAAAGGCCTCTAAGATGCATCTAGAATGTGTCTAGAATGTACTAGGAGATAAGCATGAAAACTAAGCACATATCCTCTAAGATAAGAGGATAAGCATGATGAGGTGTCACATATGTGTAGATGATGTAGACACCATGTGCTTATAATAATGTGCTAACTCCTAATTATAGACACCATGTGCATAATTAGAGTGGTAACTCCTATGTTGTCAACATGACAACTCATAAGAGTATGCATACTCCTAGGTGACTAATAAATAAACAATAAAATATGCATTAACCTAAGTAAATGTAAGTAAATGTAAATAGTAAATACTTATTTACACCAACACCCCCCTTGAAGTGAAACTTAAAGGAATGCACTTAAGCTTACATAAACTAGGATGAAATGCATGATGGATCTTGGCTACTAGGCCATGTTAGGTACCCATTTACATAATGAAAAATGCAATCTCTCATAAAATGGAGAAAGAGGGAAAACCTCATGGGAAAAACCCTCCCCCAAAAAGAGAGATTATAAGATGTATGGATGGATGGAGTAATCAAGACCCCCCCCATTACGACATACATCAAGTATATACAATAGAGAATTAGGAGAAGGAAAAAACCCCATAAGAGGAAAAAGTCCCCCCCCCTAAATGTAGTGTCCTAATCAGTGATAGCTACTCCAATGTAGAAGTTGATCCATGAGCGCTAAATAATGTTCCTCCCCTTTAAAAGAAATAATGGCACAGGTATAGTTGAGATTCTTCCTCTGTGTGTGAAAAGAATCTTGATGATGAACAGTGTATCTGAAACCTGCTCAACTATCCCTATCAAGGATGAATGTAGAACCTATCCCAAAGAACAATTTGTCTCCTCAGATGATAAAGAAACCTTCTATAACTGTTGTTAATAAGTATCCATAATTACTTCAACCTGTGAAGATTGATCATGTAGAGAATGGATAGGACGGTTAGAGTGAACCCTAATAACAATTGTAGAAGGATCATCTTCAGTAAAGAGAAGTGGTATATCATCAAAGAAGTCTCCCAAATTTTTTATGTGTGACTCCACAAAAAAACCTAAAATGTCTACCAAGAAGTCATCCACAGGAGCTGAAACTAGAAGATTAGATGTACCTTCATGTGCTAGACCTATCACTATGGTAATACATACATGTGGAAGATGCTAGTGTTGTGACCTCTCACTGCAACTATCTTTCCTTCATGTTGATTTCTTGATATGTCTTGATAGGGCTATTGAAATGAAGAAGTTGGCTTACCCATTTGACTTTTCATGGCAATCATCTCGTTTGACATCTTTTGAAGCATTTCTTCTATGTCATTGGTAGTGTCAGTAATATAGCTTATGGAAGCTCCACTATAAATCTCTTTCATCCATTTCTTGGCTGCTATCAAACCATCTTCTAGTTCTATGGCCAGAATTTGAGCATCTCGAAGATTTTCCACCTATTCTCATCTGATTTGAAAACTAATATCTGGAGGCATGGAAGTAATGAAGAACATCTTCTGATTATCCACAGTTGGCCTACTTTTAGTAGGAATTTTATTAAGAAATTTATTTAAACTTGTAATGAAATCCCTCCTGGGAATATTTAGTTCCTTCTTGATATGAGTAAGCTAAGACAACAACCTATGCTCATCTTATGTAATTTTATAGTGGGCCTCAAATCAATTTTAGATGTCATTCTAGGTTATGATGCATCCAACAAGAAGATGTTGGAAACAATCAGCTACATTTTCAACTAGTGTTTCAACAAACATCCTTACGAATGCATATTCATGTTGAGGGGAGACAACACTATAGGCTGCAAAGAAAGTAGCAATATGTTCATTTGTAGAAAACTTCCCATCACCATTGAACTTGGGAAAATTCTTTCAAGAGGCTCTTGGTAAATCATTATTAGCATCAAGGCATAAAGGATGAATAACATTACCCCATGATACTACCATTGATGCATTAAGATTAATTGGTACTGGCTAGAAAGTAACAGTATTTGGTGTTGTCACTCTATGTAAGGTGAGAGCATTACTCAATGATAGAGTTTATGTTTTAAAAATAGGTGGGGAAGAGGATTGGTTATGTCTCTAGGAAGCAAGATAGGGTGGAAAAAAAGCTCCATAGATACCTTCTAACATTGGATCTCTTGAGAAAGCTCTTCTTCTTCTTAGGGGGTCTTCTAATATGGGAAAATCAGCTTTCCTAAACTCCTCAAACACTATATATGTTTGACCATGATTACAAATGCTCCCGGTATACTTGGGATCCATGATGAACTTAGTCTATTCACAAAAGGTGTGCCTTTAGGCTTGCCTCAACCTTTTTTTTTTCTGAAGTACACCTTCCCAATACTCAACATTGGCTACTTCTCATTATATTACAAAGATGACTCTTCTATACTCATTTAGGAATTTTTAACTTCTCCATATGAGTGTATTCAACAATTTGATTATGTCTTCTTCTTCATCTTCAAAGTCAATTTTTGGTTGAATCATTGGAATTTAACCTTCATGATGTAACACCATTTTTCCTCATGAGTCAATAGGCACAACTCAATAAATATGTTGGTACCCAGTTTAGATTTATTCCAATGAAGTTATAGATAGACTTACTGGGAATACTTTATGCAATGAGAAACATGCATGTGAGTTTATCTTTCATATAACTTTCAAGACTGGGAAATATAAAATTTAGAAATTTTGTAAAGTTCCACAGTAGAGTCACCAAAAATTGTTGGTTAACAATCTCTCTTCCTTGGTTTAGTTTATACCCTAACTCTTCAACGTGCCCATTTTGATGAAAGGAAAATTAGTTAACAACATAATGGGTTAATGTAGGTGTTTTATCAAAAACCCCTAGATTGAAAAGGTAAAACTCCCTTGTATGCAAATATTTGTAATGAATGTTTCTTTTAGTGGATCAATGGGATTTAGGGGTGTGCTCTTAACTAGAGAGAAAAAAACATATGACTAGATTGTCCAATCTTTTAAACAATCTAGGAAAATTTCAGATGATGACTCACAAAGCTCCACAACTATGAATGCACACGAGTCATTTTCAGTTTTTCCATCTCCTAAATACAATCTATTGTACTTACTAAATGTAAGAGGCAATAATAGAACAATAACTAGCAATGCATGTTGCATAAGAAAAGAGAATGAGTAACTAAGAAATGCCCATATTACACAAGTTAATGAGGTTTCACAATAACCATTTGTTTCTAACTCAGTATTTACATTAATCAAATCCTAAAATTCCCATAGAGCCATGGAAATGCACATGAACTAACTTGTATAGAATAGAGGAAATGAGATAAAACTACAAATAAGGGAAATAAAGCTTATAACCACTGATAAGAAAGAAAAAAAGCCAAGTTCATTCATTATCCCATAGTTTTCATTAACAACAAACTTCATTCCAACCACCATGTAGGAACTAAATCTAGACAAGCATGAATGACAAAATCAAAACATGGATCTAGAGTCTCACGTAGTAGTCCCAACTATAGGAGTTTTCCCACATTAAAAAATAAATCTGATCTTATTTACCTCTAAAAAATTAACATTTATAGGCCCTTTTAGAATTGGCCAATCACATTAAATGATTACTCCTTTAGAGAACCCTTGAGCATTCTAAAAATAGGATTGACTAGATCTATCATCCCTAACAAAAATTTAGCTTATGAAGAGAATACCAAGTATCGCTATAGTATTAGAAAATTAAAGAGAGAGAAGAGTTAACACTTGTCATATTTTGCAAGAAGAATGTAATCCTTTGTCAAAGCATTGATTTTTCTTTGTAGTTATAGCCTTGGATATGTATGCTTTCATTGCATCAATTACACTTTTCAGCTCATAGAAAATTGGAATTCAAATGTTGTTAGCTCCAATTATCCAATAATCATGAATTTGTGTCAATTATTCAACTCTAGAGATATTTTATTGGAGCTTCTTTGTTGTACACTTCATAACACAATCCATTGTTGAGAGTTCCAAAATCCTTGCCACCTAGAAAATTGATGGATCGGTAGCCTCTTCAATGAATGCTAGAATGTTTATCTTCATTTGTTCAATGTCTACCAACTAACCATTATTGATGACATATGATTTAGTGTGCATAGACTTTAAATGTTCAAATATCTTGTCCATTACTTTCTTCACTAAATTGTATACCTCCTTTACCACATGCTCAGACTTAAATGGGCTCTCAATTTTCAATTCAAGTGATTTCTTCCAATGAATAAATGCTTCTTGGTCTATCTTGAGTATCCTATGGGTCACAACAACATTATTTTTCATGGTGATCACCTCTTGCAATAGGGACAATTTCTCCATTAGGCTCTCTAATGCTTAATACATTAAATTCTAGTTGTTTGATACTACTTCTCTCATTTTGTTAGTGTCTAATAGTAGATTCCCAAGGTTATCAATGAGAGGGAGGCCTTGGACCTTTATTTCATCAATCTAGGTAAGACCAATTTGACCAAATTTCCTCTCCTACTATAAATTAAGTAGAAATTTCTTGTTCTCCTCTACACTTGTGTTGAATGTGCTTGTTGAGGTACTTCCAAGTGTAGCTTTTATGTAATTCATCAACTCCTTATTTGAGGCTTTAAGTACCTCTTTTTTGGACCTTAAATCCTCCAAGCTATCCTCAACCTTCACATTTGTTGATTTCTAGATGTTGACCATAGACTTGTGGATTGGAATTCCTATGTTAACCGATCTAATCTAAAAATCATTGGGAGTTAGTTCATGAAATTTTCCCTCCTTATAAGGTTCTACAATTTCCACTAGCATGTGACTAGTAGAAGAATTTATGGTCAATACTTCTATAATCTTCTACTTTTTCACCTTCTTTGATGTTGGTCGAGCTAAAGTTTCTCGTATAATAAGATCCTTAGATGGAGCACTTCCTCACGTCTTCTCTTTTTCTAATCAATAGTCTCTTCCATCCAAGATTCAGTTGAAAGGAGATTGACTGTTGACTAGAAAGCTATAGGACCAAACAACTTCCTTGCAATTGGAGGTGTCATCTTTCTTTGGCAAGAAAAAGGAAAATAAGTTTCCTTAGTAATAGAGAGGGCCAAGGTATCACCTTACTGAAATACCTCCTATTCTTGGCCATCCATAGGGTTTTTTTCACCATCAAGGTTGATGACTAACATAGGGGAGGAGACCTTGGCTATTGGTTTCTCTTTCTCCTTTTATTTGACTTTATCATTCTCTTCTTATCCAACCTTTTTGATTTCTGGTAGAGATCCTCCTACATAGGTTGAAGTGATGTGAACATTCTTCTTAGGAGGTTGGTCTCCTCCTCCACTAATAGATTGTGTTGATTTGGCTAATGTTGATCTAGCTATAGTAGTGGATGTAGCAGTAGAAGATTGGGTTGTCCCAAAAGCTACTCTACTAGAAGAACTTGTAGTTCTAGTTCTCTTCTTCCTTGCTATGTTCCACTCTACCCATTTATCCATCCTCTTAATGATATCACCCATTAAGACTTCCATTGTGTCAATAATAGGACCTTTAGGTAGAGTTGATACTATATAAGTGTTCTTTCTTTTCTTGTAAATTGAGGGATGCATGTATGAGCCATCATCTACAAGATCACTAACATCAACAATTTCATCATACAACTTAATTTCATCTATTGTCAATCTAGGCCAATGCCTTTCTCTAGTTTGATATTCATCATAACACTTGGCTATCTTCTTCACATTGTGACATAAGGTGTTCACCTCTAGTACTTTCCTACATAATTCAACAAGAACTATGCTATCTTTGGGATGTATGGAGAGCTTCTTGGGGAATCCATCAAATGCACCAATCCTCAGGAAGGAGAAAGATGGAAATTGGATGAAAAAACATCTAAACTGGTTGATCCCTGATATAGCCTTTGGTAAAAACTTTCACTCAGGGAACCCTTACATTTCTTAACAAAGCCTCATTTTGAAGACATCATTTACCTTTACATATTCATGAAAACTCCTCTTTAATTCCAGATGAGGATAGAATTCATACACCTTGGTTTTTTCATAAAATTCCTCAATACTTGGAAGAATAGGCTAGAGATTGTTGGCACTCAAAGTTGTAGCCCAAATTTTGAGCAATTTTGAGAAACCGAACCCTATAAATTCTTTTTTGATGCACATGTACCCGGCTATCAAGTTAAGGCCTAAGAGGTGTTTAATGCTTCTAGCACCTTCCATTTAGCCTGTCAAAGTGTTCCATAAAGTTAAATTTCTATTCTGAGCCATTTCGTAAAGTCTTGTTTTGAGCAAATGTCAATTCTGCATTTTCACTTGTTTCAAATAGTGTTAGGAGGCTATGTTTGCAAATGAATATCTCGCACCCAAAAATGTTTTGTAACTTTTTTCTTTGGGAGTGTCTAGTGTCCATACCTAAGAACCTATGTTTCAAATTTTGAGTTGTTTCGAGTCCATTTGACTAGGTTTTGAATCCCTCAATGTTGGCCAGTTACTATTTTCGTGCTTTTGCAATTAATTCTGAATTCTGGGAGGCCCTGTTTGACGTGTTGTAACTTTTGACCAGTTGATTGAAATGCTGAAATTCCTTTTTTTTTTCATTATAAACATTAGATACTTTTCATTTTTTAAATTTTAGCTCTTGAAGAATCTGTTTGATCAATTTTCAAACGCGATTCCAAACGCAATTTCTAGCTTTTTACTGGTGTCAGCATTTGCAGATTTGTCAAGACCCCTATTTGGGACATTATAACTTGAGATCCATGATTGGTGAGACTAAATGGATTTTACCCCTATGTTGTCCTCCAAAAATACTCCAAGTGTGCCAATTTTTAAGTCTTGATGAATCCATTTGCACACTTTCCTAGGTCAATTCCAGTCGCAAAAACTATTTTCCGTCAGTGTTTCCAGTTTGCAAAATCCAAGTAACCTACTTTGACCACTCGCCATTTGTGCCCTTTTATTCATCATTAGCCCAAATCGCAGATCCCTAGTGTCCTCAAGACAAAGAACCAATGCCCCAATTTTCATTTCTCCATGTGCTCATTTGCCCAATTTTTGAAGCCGATTTCGAACTCAGTTTAGTGTTTTTTGACATGTTTTCATTCAGGTGATTTTAAGAAGGAAACTTTGACAGTGAATATCTTCTGACCACAAATCTGTCATGAGATGAGATTCAATAGGGTGCAAGTATGCAAAATAAAGAATAAGTGTGTCAAATTCCAGAGCCAGATCAAGTGATTTGGTTAGTTTTTAAGGCCAGTCAACAGACCTCCTGATGTGAATTTGACAGTCTGTAAAAAGTGGGTAAATGAGTTTTAAATGATCAATAAATGCTCAAATTCGAGTTTAATCAATATCAGATAGATCAATAAATCAGTTTGAGAACTTAGTTGTTTGGAAACAAAATTTTTTTAAGTTGGACCCACTTCTGGGCCTGACCAATTTCATCTGATTGCATAGATACGAGCCTATAATTAGAGGTTTTTTTAAAGGGGTAATGTTATAATTTTTTGAGTCATCGTACAATGTGCAATATGCATATAGAATTTTAACTCCTTTTGAAAGTAAGGGACCAGTTTATGGTGGAGATTAGAAAGCTCCAAGATTATAGGCCATGCAAAAGGCATATTTCCTTTCCACCACTTGTGCTAAGGTCTAAGTAGTAATAAAAAATGCCTTTCTGTCCTTATGCCAGTTGAAGTGACATCCAAATTTGTGCTATTTCAAATAATGGTGGCAAAGAGTTTAATTCAGAAAAGAGAACAATCAATATAGAGCTTTGTAAATTGTTTCAAACAATGAGATCTCACATTGCTCTAGAATGGGATGATATGCAAAGGAAAGTAGTATCGGAGCATCAGAAGTTTGTGTGGGACAAGGCAAGATGTAAAGAGAATCTAATAAATTTAGAGACACACTACAATACAAAGGAAGGGGTAGAGTTCAGGAAGAAATTTGATGTCTTACAAATAAAAAAATCTACCAAGTCATGCTATTGCTGAAGTTGATGATCTAAAAATCATATTCTGAATTTACAAAGCTTAATTCTAGTTCAAGTACTCGACATGGGACTCAAACCATCTGATTTAGAAGAATATTTTGATGAAAATTCTTTAACAAGTACTAATTTTCCTCTAATTTAGGTGTCACATACGTGGACTCTTAGCCTGAAAACATCACAAGCTATTAAGTATGAACATGGAAGTTGTTTATTAGAAACAAAGGCTCCACATTAATCAATGAGGCACGCCTTTTTAAAAAAAAAGGGAAGACCAAGAAGCCAAGAGGGATTGAGCATTCACAACATTAATGAACAGAGGAGCTCATGTGAGGAGAGCAGGGAGCAGCCATAAACTCCAGCACGCCAAGGAGAACAAGTAGCCTACAAGAGAAAAGCAATGCTAAGGAAGAGAGCCTTAATACTATTTGAAGGAGGTAGGTAGCTCATATCAAACACAAAAAAAAGAAGCTCATGGCAGTAGAAAATAGGGAACTCATGCTAAAAAAGTCAGACCACCATTTAAAGCAAAGGCAACTATCAGGGTTTGAAGATGCCATCAGAGTAAGCTCCAATTTATCTTGTGTAGATGATAGATGTATTAGTAATTTTATTAAATTTGATTTCAAGGAGGAGGATAGCTAGCTACTAGTTAGTCCATGTCGATAAAGGTAGTTAGTCCATGCCAATAAAGGTTCTTATGAATCTTTGAATTAGTTCACAAATATTTTCTTGTAGTGATCCATCATCATATTTAAAGTTTGTTGAGATGATATTGTGAATAGTTATAGTTCTTACCTCTCACCTTGTCATACTAATCAAGTCATCTCACTTCTTGACCAAATAAGAGGTTCTTAAATACAATTTTTCTTCAGCTTGTAGTTTTTACATGCTTTCTCAAACTATTAATTTAATTCAATGATTGTCAAAGTTAATATAATCTCATCTAATTTTAATTGTATAGGTTGAATATGTTATGAAAATTCCATGGAAGCGTAGAGTCCCTAGATGAGAGGCATGGAACTATATCAAAATGTTTAGATGTGACATTAATGCTTCAATGTGCATTATGGGAGTTTATGAGTAAGTCAAACATGAATGCCCACCTTTATTGATAATTTATATAGTAAGAACTCATTCAATTGTGCTTAATAAAAAATTATTTATTTCTTGACTTCACACAGAAATGTCATATTATCTAAATGGGAAAATATAATCCAAATAGAAATAATTGCTTTATTTTTTCTTTCAGAATGCCAAGTGAGAAAAGGGGGAAAATTTTAAAATTGGCAATACTAGACTTCAACATTTTGCAATGTCAACACCATGATGAGCTCAAAATTTTATCCAAGAAAGAGAATTGTGTACAATACTTAATCTTTGTTCTAATAAATTTTGAATTTGTCAAGTTTGGGAGTTCATTATGTTCCTTAAAATGCTAATGGGGTCAAATAATTTGGTATTTGGGATATGAATATATAGATGGTGGAATGAGACAAAGGTTAAGGAACTTAGTTTCTTTAGGCAATGCCATGTAGAGTTTTACTTTTTGTATGCATGTGGTCTTTATGAGAAAGAACTCTCTACAACTAGACTTTGCTTTGCTAAAGTGGGTGCACTCATTACTCTTCTTGATAATATTTTTGACACTTATGGAACCATCAATGAGCTTGTACCTTTCGCAACAGCTTTGATCAAGTATGAAAATATATTATCAAAATATATTATTGTGATAATGTATTCTTGTATATGTTGATATTAATTGTGTATATGTTATTTATTATGATTTTAGTGTTAGGTGGAATATGTCAACAATGAATCACCTTCCTGAATATATGAAAACATGTTTCCAATTCGTCCATAAAATATACATGGAAGTAGCTACAAACGCTGAGAAGATACATGTGATTCAATGTGTGCAAAAGTGGATGCCTGTAAGTTATTTCATTGAGAAAAAAAACAAGTCTATATTTTAAATATCAAAAAATATAATAGATTTTGATTTTGTTCAAAAAAAAAGTTTGTTACTATTAAACTAATGATATATTCTTGATTTCAAATTGAAGTGGAAGACTGTTATTTTTGGGCAACTTCAAGATGTAGAGTGGATTACTAACAATTATCTCCCGAGTTTGACTGAATATTTAAAAAGTTTTGTACCATCTACAACAATTCTCGTACTCTCATTATTTTCCATGCTTTTAGTTGACACATTTCTCTCTAATGATATTATTGAGAAAATTAATCAATTCCAAAGTTGTGTTGCATGGGGTTGTCGACTAGTTGATGACTCAAAAGATTTTCAGGTACATATCTACTAATATGTAAATATTGTTGATTCATTATCTATGAAGTGTACATTCTAATTAAATCTAACACAAATATTTATTTTTGAAGGACGAGAAAGCACATGGAGAGAGTGCATCATTGATAGAGTGTTATATGAAGGAAAATCCTAGAGCTACAAGGAAGCAAGCTTTAGATCATGCCAATATGCTCATTGAGTCAAATTTTGAAGAGTTGATGAAATGTCGTATATTTTATGAATATGACATATCTACTACTTGCAAGAGATTATATTTTGATATGTATAGGTCAGTAGCTTTCATTTTTAGGGATATAGATGGATTTTCAATATCTAGAAAGGGTATCAAAGATGACATAATGAAGATTCTAGTTGAACCTATATATTTTTAGAGAGTAGAAGTGAGAGGAATAATAGATTTATTAGTACCATTCATATATGTAAATGTGCATTATATTATATTTATGAAATATATTTGGGAGGTATAGAATTCTAAAGAAATGTGACAATTATGTAATCATTAATATATTGTTCTTAGTTCAAATTATTTATGTATCTCAATTAAAATATATGGAATGTATATTTTAGAAATTATTTATTATTTAATCAACCTCTATCACATTCTTTGATTAAGATTTCTGTTTGTCATTGAAGAAGCATCAAACTAATTCATGAATCTCTGTAATCTAACACAGGGTTACATATTTATATAAGAATCATAAAGACAATTTTTTTTGACACTATATTTATTTATTTGAGAAATATAAATTTACACTAGACCTCTAACTAAATTTTAAATTCTATGCATATAACAAACAAAAACAAAACATCATTTGGTTTTAATCACTATAAAATATCAAATGAAGCCATGAGGTTTTGGGACTTTTCATAGGGGATTATGGTTATATAGATAATTGTCTAGAATAATTGGCTTGGTGTGGAGCTCACCTACATAAGGAATATTGATTTGTGCAAAAAACACTTTAACAAGTTTAACAAACAATAACAATACAATATCAAAATTTGCATATGTTTTGGGTATTAAAAATTTATCATATAAGATGGTGGGAATATGAAAATTAATATCTAGGGATGTACTATTTGTTGGAAATATAAGAGGAGTAACTGAGAGGGGGGGGTTGAATCAGTTACCATAAAAATAAATCCCAAATCCCTTATATGTCAATACAATTCAAAACCAAACTCTATTGAAATTGAAAATATTGTTGTAACTCGATTAGCACTGAATTACTCGACAAACACAAGAATTATTGTTACTCGATAATCACTAAAATAAATGCTTCTTAAGATATTTAATGTGATTAATCTTAATTAAATTAGTTGTAGAATCATAAAGAAAATAACATGAACACATATGAAACTAGGATTTAACATGGAAACCAAATTTGGGAAAAACCACCAATGACAACTAGTTACTGTTTTTAACTCTTCTGAAGTGAACCATTTTAGGAGCCAATCCTGTTAAAGACTAAAAAATACATTGTTAGGTGTGCCATGTTAAAGGATTTGATTACTGTATTAGGAGTGGGCTTGTTAGATGCCTTTAGACACTTCAATCTAGAAATTCCACCTTGTTAGAGGATTTGGCAAATAGTTGTTAAGCTAACTCTATTAAGAGATTTGATAAATTGCTACAATTGTTAGGAAGTAACAATAATGCTGATGCAATTAAATTGCTGATTTCATAACTCTATTCTAGCTTGAATACTTGATCCTTATGAATTAGATAAAACTTTGTAGCTCGGTCAACTCAAGATACTTTGTTATCCTTTCAATTCGCTTCCTAGTTTATCTTTTCAATCCCATGCTTTTCTGTAGTGCCTGCCCCTAGTTCACATTTTGTTATCGTTGCTGAACTCTTTTTGAACTAGTTTTATGTTGTTGGTTAGCAACATTCTTTTGAGATTATCAGATATTGTGCTATGGATTCAGTTTATTATGTGATGAGATTACTTAGACTCTACATTTCATGTATGTATGATGATTATTTTTAGTGTTCACAATTATTGATGATGATTATTACATTGCTTTCAATTATTAATGATGATTAGTAAGATTATTTATTATCATATGTGCTTTCTTATGGATACTTACCCCATACTTGCATGTGTATGGTGTGTCTGATGTGGTTAAGAAAGGGAGTCGTAGTCACCTGCTAGTCAGGATCTACACGATGCACCACTTCTTACCATTGTTTGTTTAGTTTAGTATATATTGTGTTTGTACATCCATGGTTTTTATGCAAGTTGCAGGTACCGAGTATCGACTTCTCTGAATTGCTAGGATGAGCGTACCCTATCACATTATCTCAATGATAAGAGAGGGGAGATAAATTCTCAAGTCCAAATCTCAATCCTTTGAGCCATTTGTCCTAATTGAAAAATTAGGACAAGTATCTGAGTTGAATACCCACCGAATGTGTCGGATGACATATTTCGTGACTTTTAACCCTTTAGATTTATTTTGTATGATTTGTTCTATGATGGGTTTTCATATTTTATCTTGGAGGTCTATGGTGAATTTTCCATTAATTAAGTCTTAACAAATAGATTTAATTAATAAATTATTTATTTGAAAAAATTAATAAAATATCATGATCTTTGATATTTTGATTGTAATTAATTAAATGTGAATTATTGGAGAAAGGAATTAAATAAAAGAAAACTAAAAATTAAAATTAATAATAATTATAAAATAAGAATAAAGTAATAAATAAAATAATAATAATAAAAGTTATAAAAAAATTAAAATGAAAGTTATAAAATTTAAATAGAGATTATTTAAAAAGTAAATTGGAGTTATAAGCTTGCATGGGAATTAACATGTGTCAACAACACGGGGGTTAGTGCATCAATTAAGCACAAGGTGTCTACAATTCTACGACTCATCAAAAAAAAGAATTGGAAAAGACTCATGCTTGGTTGGTAACACCTTTCAGTGGTTTCAAGAAGCAATCCAAAGATTTTTTGAAAGCTCTTGATATTCAGGCATTCATAGAAGCTTAAATAAAAAGCTTAATGGAAGTTACAAGCTTAATGGAAGCCTCAAGCTACAAGCTAAAAAAAAATATAGAAACTTCAAAGCTTACATGCATGGGAGAAGATTCATATGCTCATATATTTTCTACTTGCTTCTATGCTCCTTCTAGCACTTCTAATGACTTGGAGGATTCGATCGGCTTAGATTCTTGGAAGAATTGCGAATGATGGAGAAGGAAGGGATTTTCTATGGACTTCTGAGGCATGACAAATTAGCATCAGTGTCTAGGTGCATTCGTGATATTCTCATATTCCCTTTGCACTAATTCTCTTCCTGTCTTCATCATATCTATTTTATGTGTCTGAATACTCTCTGTGATTGAATCTACTATTTGAAATTAGAATCTAGATATTTTATTGGGATGAGAAGAAAATTAAAAAAAAATTCTAGATCCAATTAAGGAGAAATAATTAGATTTTAATCGGGTTTGGGTTCGAATTTATATTGTGAAATTAGATAGACAAGATTTGAAATTAAAATAGAAATTCTAAGTTGAAAATTCATATGATTAGATGAAATCTTTCTATCAATTGGGTATGTGCAGGATCATGGTGTGCCAAAAAGTGGCGATCTAAAAAATATGTAGTTTTGAAATGCCTCAAAGAATTTCAAAATCTATTTCCACTTTTTTCCCACCCATCCTGATACTAAATGAAAATAATTAATACCTTTATAATCCCTACTATATCTTTCAATACCAACCTTATATGGTCATCTTTAAAACATCTTGAAAATGTGTTTTTGGCATGTTCTTATTTGTTTTTTACTTCAAGCATGTAGCTAACGACTTTTTTAAAACCAAAATTTGATGTAATGAAAAGGGTCTCTTAAGAATGTTCTTAGCTTTTCATAAATGTAAGTTTTGTCAAATTACGAGTTCAGTAAGTAATTATTACTTATTTTCTAATGGAGTTAGCTACAAAGTGCTGATTAACATACTGGTTGAAAAATAGTTATAACTTTCAAACCGTATAAGATTTATGAAATCCAAAAGATGCGTCACATTCTATGCTATGACTAGTATAAGAAAAATAAAAGAAAAACTTAATTTTGATTTTTTTTGAACTATTTTAGGTGGTCAGACACGGGAGTTTTTTAATTCTGAAAATACTATAGTAGAAAATTCATAATTAATTATTTATTTGGAATAAAAAATGCCAAAAATATGCGTCACATCCAAGCATGAGTCTACTTTTTATATCTAAAATTATATTTAAAAATATTATCATTTGATTATGATTAAGGTGGTTAGACATACACCTACTTTTTATTTTTGCCCTGAAATTTTTGTAGTATTGCATTAAAATCAAAACTTTTGACCAATCAAATAATTTTTTCTCCAAATAAGGTCTTGTAGTTTAGAAACTATATTCAATTTTCTACAAATTATTTTCTTACAACTTTTTGATATAAAGTCCAGAACCACTTTAAAATTATGTGTCAAGTTGACATAACCCTGATTTGCTAATTTTTCACTGCAACTTAAGGCCATAGTTTGGTACACAATGATCCTGCACATACCCAATTATATTTTTAGATGCATATGAACAAACCATTTTATGGTTAAATTTAGAGAACAATTATTTTAACAGAAAATTCTTAATTCATCACAAATTGACTTGTCGCTGCCCCTTGGATAGACCCGAACTCAGTTATTCATAACTTTTTATCGGGATCGAATTTATTCAATCGTTCCAGTCAAAATTGGCACAACTTGGCCCTCTCCAACATATTTAAATTTCAGCCCAATCCAACAGTTCATTAGGGAGATATGGTCGTCCTACTGAAACTATTTTATTCAAAGACAGATATTTTTCCATTTTCCATAACCAAGAGTTCTTTATCCTTAAACTTCACAAAAATAATATATCAAAGCATAGAATGAATTAAATATATTATTGAAATCTTCTCTTATTAGAATCTTATTAATATGCATTAGTTTTATATGGTTTATTATCTAATCTAATTAAATCAAATTTAATTAAGATTAATTAATAGTAGAAGAAGTGTAATAAATTACTAGTCAATCTAAGTAAATGGATGAGAGAAAATTAAAAGAAAAGAGATTTTAATATAGTTTATATAGTGGAATTTTTTATAATGTATATTGAATACTATTTAATATATATTAAACAATTTTAGAGTTGTTTAATGAAGATGATAATGTTAAGAATTTGGAGATTATTTATATTAAAATCTACAATGAGTCTTATTGGTTTGTGATAGGGATCTCTTTCAAACAACGTTTATATAGACAAAATATTATTAGAACAATTAGAAAATGGAGTCTAATGGTTGATTTTAATATTGATTAAATAATTGTAAGATGATAATTTATATTATTTAGAAACTCTGAATGATATTGGATTAAGACTGAATTATAATGTTATTGGTTAATACGTTTGAATACTTTAATGGAGTTAAGAGTTAGCCAAATATTAACTAATGAGTTTATGGAAGGATTCTATAGATCAAGTATGTATAGTTTGAGGAGTTTATTATTTATTAATATTTGTAAGGACTAGCAAACTATTAATAAATAATAGTTTAAATAGATATCAACAAATTTGATTAGAGTTAATCTAGTGGAGATTATTTATTGATTGAAGTTTGGTAAAAGATAATAAATTTTGGAGTTGGATTATAATTGATTTTTAATCAATTGATATTAATTGAGTTGATATTATAATTATGATATTAATAATTAAGTTGTGCGATAGAGTCTTATTTGAAAAGATTAATGATAATATGAATTTGTTAAGAGAATGTTGGTATTCTTTGAAAGATGACGAATATGGTCATTTAAGATTTTCAATAATTATTATTGAATTATTAATATAATCTTTTGAGTATTGAATTATAGTTAACTTTTATCTTATAGAATTCTAGTTGGTTATTAGTCAACCGATATTAATTGGAACATTGCTATGGTTATGTAATTATTAATTAAATCAATTAATGAGAGTTAATTAAATTTAATTAACAATTAAGTTAAGTAATGAAGATTTAATTGATATAATTCTTTTAATAAGATTGTAGAAATATTGATATCAAGTTGATAGGTCTTATTCTTATGACTTGAATGATGACCTTAGATATTTAATGGTGAAGACTTAGTAATATTTAATTAAGGACTATTAGAATATGGACCTATGTTAGTTGATTGATGCAATTGATCATTTTAATAAAGTTATAATCTCTTATTCGAAGAATGATAATTGGTCCTCTTATAATATAACGAATAATGATCTTAAAAAAGTTGAAAGGTTAATCAATTAGAATATGGATCATGGTTAAATATAAATGACAATTTAATTAAAGTCAATGATGATCATTTTAGTGAATATTTATCCTTAAGTTATTCTTAGAATAATGCTATCAGAGAACAAATGGGTTGACTTGTAGGTCAAACGATAACTTTATACACTTGAAAGTATACTTGCAAATAGAAAACTAAAAACCCCTACACATTATTCAACTATGTGAATTTAGTAAACCAAAACATGTGTTTGCATCGTGTATTCTATATGCTTCTTGTTTTGAGTTTTGGGTTGACTAGTGTTGACCAGTCCTAGGATGTTACCAGAGGCTCGGAGGTTATGAGATATGATGGCATGTTGATTTTATTTGGTCTCGATATTTATAAGCCCAACCATGATAATGTGATCGTATGCTCTATGAAATGTTTGTATTTACTGATTGTTATTATTCATCAGTCTTCATGTGTGAAGCTGAGAGGTACATGTATGAGACACTTGAGCTAATCATTTTTGAGTCATCGATCAGTTATCCTTGGATTATTTTCTAGTCACCATGATGGGACTGAAATATGGATTTATTTCTTGATGATGTTATGTTGTGACATGTTTGACTCAACCATTTTAGAGTCTTCGATCGGTATGATTTTGAGATATTCTTGGTTGCTTGTTGAGAACCATTTATCTTAAGATATATTTTGGTTATTGAGAATCAATTGATACTTATGATTATCAGTCATGCCTTCAGTTGCCAATAGAGAACTGTTGTGGTCATGATTGTCTATGGATGCTTTTTCAGATGCTCATGGAGATTTGATGATTCTTATTATGGAGATTTGATGCTTTTATGCATATTTGATGATTTTATTATGGATTATCTTTTATTATTTTAAAATTTATGATTCCATGAGCTTAGGGTAGGTAATCTACTTGTAGTGTCGAGAAGTGGCTTGCAATGGGGGCTGGAGCCCTAAGTGGCTACCATGATAACTCATTGTAAGTTTGGTTAATAAGTGATAACATTTACACACTAAATGGAGATTAAATGAACTTAAAAAGATAATTGTTTTGATGTTCTCGCCCATGCCTTGAGTGCTTGTATAGGCTAGGATGGGAGTAGTGAGAACGAATGGTTGCGACCGTGCATTCTGTAGTATGCTTTGTTAGTGTGAGAGGATACTAGTAGCCGTATGAGATCAATATGGATCTGTGGTGTTTAGCTAACTGCCAGAGTAACTTGTACGTGATAAATGCGATGACACTTTTTCGCTTGCAAAGTAGGTTTCCTACATGTCTTTGTGTGCCTCTAGAAATTAGATGTCGGTTTTGTGTGATGGAACCTTTGAGTTAGTATACTTTTAGGATTTCTGGACTTATAGAGATTTGTGCTTTATGAATTGATATCCTGTTTGGGACTTGAGATTATCTCCTCAGCACGGTGGGAGTGGACCACTTAGGTTCCACGCGGTCGGGTGGTAGTGTATTTTCACTCTTATCATTTGAGATCTGTCTGAGACACCGTAGTTGAAGTATCCTTGGTTGGTATTTATTCTTCATTATGTTCTTGGAGCATTATGATAGATAATATACCTTATGATGGATGTATTTACTGGTATGTTTCTTATATTAATGATTTGCTTCACTTTGCATATGATAGTTGATGATTTATTATGTTTTACTTTGTATGTTAGTAGGATGTTTTAGGAGTGAGATTCCTACTATGTTAATACCGATGATCTCTTCGGTGCTTTGGAATGTTACGTACGGAGGGATGACTAGGATCCAAGATGGTCTAATGATACTATTTACAGTTGGGAGGAACCGTGCACTTAGTTATTTATGTTTTTGATATATAGTTATCTTTTGTGGTGGATGTTTATATCTTTTGTGATGATGTATCATGTATGATATGTGGTTTCATTTATGTTATTGCATCATGGATTAATATTAGATGATGATGATGTACTTTATTTACTTGGATGTTTATTCTTTTAATCTTTTCATACCTTGTGATATGTACAGTGGATGATTGAGCTAAACTAAAATATAATTACAAAATGACACTTGTATATTGTTTAAGTACATTGGATGTATCATTATTATTTTATAAGGATGGGATGTTAGATGAATAGTTAATTTAGATGTGATACAACGTTAAGGGATCTTTAAAGAATGTAGCCTGTTATGTATATATGTAATGTTTATTTTTATTTGAATTGTTGCTATTGCTTCCGCAAATATTATGAATAGTTTTATCTTTCATGTTTAAAAAAAAATTGTTTGGCAAACTTAGTAAATTTTTTTGGATCTCTTGGCAGGGCATTACATTTGGTATCAGAGCCCGAGTTTTAACATTGGGAGCTCTAGGTATATTGGAATGCTACTAGTTATTAACTAGTTGAATAAAACGAAAACTTAAAACTATCATGTGTATCTTTTTCAAACTGAAAACTTGAAACTAGGTGAACTGAAACAGAACTTAAAACTATTACTTGCATATTTTTAATATTTCAACACTTAGCTTTCAAAACTAAAAATTTTACTAAAAATCTAAACGAAGGCAAAACTAAAAATTGAAACTCATTCTAGCTACAAAACATGTATCTTTTATCTATATTGTAAGATAGTAAACCTTTGTTTATCTTTGCAAGCATTAAGTTGCTCTTATTTAGAATGTATTAAGGGATCTATTTTAGTAGTTGTTAAAAGAATGAATGTTGGATCGATATGATTTTTGATTTACTGTTAAACCAGAATCATATTGCTCTAAGGGTGTTGTAATATTCTTAGTGGAAACATGTTTCCCTACAGAGGGAAAGGGTTCAATGGGACCCATATAGTGAGTATCTAAGTTTCTCATTCTTGTAGGCTTCCAAGAGTAAGCCTAATCCTTGGGGGGTGGATGTAGTGCCTGCCCCTAGTTCAAATTTTTTTATCGTTGATAAACTCTTTTAGAACTAGTTTTATGTTGTTGGTTAGCAACATTCTTTTGAAATTATCAGATATTGTGCTATGGATTTAGTTTATTATGTGATGAGATTACTTAGACTCTACATTTCATGTATGTATGATGATTATTTTTAGTATTCATAATTATTGATGATGATTATTACATTGCTTTCAATTATTAATGATGATTAGTAAGATTATTTATTATCATATGTGTTTTCTTATGGATACTTACCCCATACTTGCATGTGTATGGTGTGCGTGTTTGCCTTGTGTGTTTTTTTTTGTATGGCGTGTCTGATGTGGTTAAGAAAAAGAGTCGTAGTCACCTGCTAGTTGGGATCTACACGATGCACCACTTCTTACCATTGTCTATTTAGTTTAGTATATATTGTGTTTGTACATGCATAGTTTTTATGCAGGTTGCAGGTATCGGGTATCGACTTCCCTGAATTGTCAAGATGAGCGTACCCTATCACATTATCTTAATGATAAGAGAGGAGAGATAAATTCTCAAGTCCAAATCCCAACTCTTTGAGCCATTTGTCCTAATTAAAAAATTAGGACAAATATCTGAGTTGAATACCCACCGAATGTGTCGGATGACATATTTCATGATTTTTAACTCTTTAGATTTATTTTGTATGATTTTTTTTATAATGAGCTTTCATATTTTATCTTGGAGGTCTATGGTGAATTTTCTATTAATTAAGTCTTAACAAATAGATTTAATTAATAAATTATTTATTTGAGAAAATTAATAAAATATCATGATCTTTGATATTTTGATTGTAATTAATTAAATGTGAATTATTGGAGAAAGGAATTAAATAAAAGAAAACTAGAAATTAAAATTAATAATAATTATAAAATAATAATAAAGTAATAAATAAAATAATAATAATAAAAGTTATAAAAAAAATTAAAATGAAAGTTATAAAATTTAAATAGAGATTATTTAAAAAGCAAATTGGAGTTATAAGCTTGCATGGGAATTAACATGTGTCAACAACACGGGGGTTAGCGCATCAATTAAGCACAAGGTGTCTACAATTCTATGACTCATCAAAAAAAAGAATTGGAAAAGACTCATGCTTAGTTGGTGACACCTTTCAGTGGTTTCAAGAAGCAATCCAAAGATTTTTTGAAAGCTCTTGATATTCAGGCATTCATAGAAGCTTAAATGAAAAGCTTAATGGAAGTTACAAGCTTAATGGAAGCCTCGAACTACAACTTAAAAAAAAAAATAGAAACTTCAAAGCTTACATGCATGGGAGAAGACTCATATGCTCATATATTTTCTACTTGCTTCTATGCTCCTTCTAGCACTTCTAATCACTTGGAGGATTCGATCAGCTTGGATTCTTGGAAGAATTGCGAATGATGGAGAAGGAAGAGATTTTCTATGGACTTCTGAGGCATGACAAATTAACATCAGTGTCCAAGTGCATTCGTGATATTCTTATATTTCCTTTGCACTCTTTCTCTTTCTGTCTTCATCATATCTGTTTTATGTGTCTGAATACTCTCTGTGATTAAATCTACTATTTGAAATTAGAATCTAGATATTTTATTGGGATGAGAAGAAAACAATAGAAAAATTCTAGTTCCAATTAAGGAGAAATAATTAGATCTTAATCGGGTTTGGGTTCGAATTTATATTGTGAAATTAGATAGACAAGATTTGAAATTAAAATAGAAATTCTAAGTTGAAAATTCATATGATTAGATGTAATCTTTCTATCAATTATATTTTTAGATGCATATGAACAAACCATTTTATGGTTAAATTTAGAGAACAATTATTTTAATAGAAAATTCTTAATTCATCACAAATTGACCTGTCGCTGCCCCTTGGATAGACCCAAACTCAGTTATTCATAACTTTTTATCGGGATCAAATTTATTCGATCGCTCCAGTCAGAATCGACGCCACTTGGCCCTCTCCAACATATTTAAATTTTAGCCCGATCCAACAGTTCATTAGGGAGATATGACCGTCATACTGGGACTATTTTATTCAAGGACAGATATTTCTCCATTTCTCATAACCAAGAGTTCTTTATCCTTAAACTTCACAAAAATAATATATCAAAGCATAGAATGAATTAAAAATATTATTGAAATCTTCCCTTATTAGAATCTTATTAATATGCATTAGTTTTATATGGTTTATTATCTAATCTAATTAAATCAAATTTAATTAAGATTAATTAATAGTAGAAGAAGTGTAATTAATTACTAGTCAATCTAAGTAAATAGATGAGAGAAAATTAAAAGAAAAGAGATTTTAATATAGTTTATATAGTGGACTTTTTTATAATGTATATTGGATACTATTTAATATATATTAAACAATTTTAGAGTTGTTTAATGAAGATGATAATGTTAAGAATTTGGAGATTATTTATGTTAAAATCTACAATGAGTCTTATTGGTTTGTGATAGGGATCTCTTTCAAACAACGTTTATATAGACAAAATATTATTAGAACAATTAGAAAATGGAGTTTAATGGTTGATTTTAATATTGATTAAATAATTGTAAGATGATAATTTATATTATTTAGAAACTTTGAATGATATTGGATTAAGACTGAATTATTATGTTATTGGTTAATACGTTTGAATACTTTAATGGAGTTAAGAGTTAGCCAAATATTAACTAATGAGTTTATGGAAGGATTCTATAGATCAAGTATGTATAGTTTGAAGAGTTTATTATTTATTAATGTTTGTAAAGACTAACAAACTATTAATAAATAATAGTTTAAATAGATATCAACAAATTTGATTAGAGTTAATCTAGTGGAGATTATTTATTGATTGAAGTTTGGTAAAAGATAATAAATTTTGGAGTTGGATTATAATTGATTTTTAATCAATTGATATTCATTGAGTTGATATTATAACTATGATATTAATAATTAAGTTGTGCGAGTCTTATTTGAAAAGATTAATGATAATACGAATTTGTTAAGAGAATGTTGGTATTCTTTGAAAGATGACGAATATGGTCATTTAAGATTTTCAATAATTATTATTGAATTATTAATATGATCTTTTGAGTATTGAATTATAGTTGACTTTTATCTTATAGAATTCTAATTGGTTATTAGTCAACTGATATTAATTGGAATATTGCTATGGTTATATAATTATTAATTAAATCAATTAATGAGAGTTAATTAAATTTAATTAACAATTAAGTTAAGTAATGGAGATTTAATTGATATAATTCTTTTAATAAGATTGTAAAAATATTGATATCAAGTTGATAGGTCTTATTCTTATAACTTGAATGATGACCTTAGATATTTAATAGTGAAGACTTAGTAATATTTAATTGAGGACTATTAGAATATGGACCTATGTTAATTGATTGATGCAATTGATCATTTTAATAAAGTTATAATCTCTTATTCGAAGAATGATAATTGGTCCTCTTATAATATAACGAATAATGATCTTAAAAAAATTGAAAGGTTAATCAATTAGAATTTGTATCATGGTTAAATATAAAAGACAATTTAATTAAGGTCAATGATGATCAGTTTAGTGAATATTTATCCTTAAGTTATTTTTAGAATAATGCTATCGGGGAACAAATGGGTTGACTTGTAGGTCAAATGATAAATTTATACACTTGAAAGTATACTTGCAAACAAAAAATTGAAAACCCCTACACATTATTCAACTATGTGAATTTAGTAAACCAAAACATGTGTTTGCATCGTGTATTCTATATGCTTCTTCTTTTGGGTTTTGGGTTGACTAGTGTTGAGCAGTTTTAGGATGTTACCAGAGGCTTGGGGCTTATGAGATATGATGACATGTTGATTTTATTTTGTCTTGATCTTTATAAGCCCAACCATGGTAATGTGATCGTATGCTTTATGAAATATTTTTATTTACTGATTGTTATTGTTCATCAGTCTTCATGTGTGAAACTGAGAGATACGTGTATGAGACACTTGAGCTAATCATTTTTGAGTCATCGATCAGTTATCCTTGGATTATTTTTTAGTCGCCATGATGAGACTGAAATATGTATTTATTTTTTGATGATGTCATGTTGTGACATGTTTGACTCAACCATTTTGGAGTCTTCGATCAATATGATTTTGAAATATTCTTGGTTGCTTGTTGAGAACCATTTATCTCGAGATATATTTTGGTTATTGAGAACCAATTGATACTTATGATTATCAGTGATGCCTTCAGTTTCCAATAGAGAACTGTTGTGGTCATGATTTTCTATGGATGCTTTTTCAGATGCTCATGTAGATTTGATAATTCTTATTATGGATATTTGATGCTTTCATGCATATTTGATGATTTTATTATGGATTATCTTTTATGATTTTGAGATTTATGATTCCATGAGCTCAAGGTAGGTAATCTACTTATAGTGTCGAGAAGTGGCTTGTAATGGGGGTCGGGGCCTTAATTGGCTACCAGGGTAACTCATTGTAAGTTTGGTTAATAAGTGATAATATTTACACACTAAATGGGGATTAAATGAACCTAAAAAGATAATTGTTTTGATGTTCTCGCCCATACCTTGAGTGCTTGTACAAGCTAGGATGGGAGTAGTGAGAACGCATGGTTGTGACCGTACATTCCGTAGTATGCCTTGTCAGTATGAGAGGATACTAGTGTCCGCATGAGATCGGTATGGACCCGTGGAGTTTAGCTAGCTACCAGGGTAACTTGTACATGATAAATGCGATGACACTTTCTCGCTTGCAGAGTAGGTTTCCTACATGTCTTTGTGTGCCTCTGGGAATTAGATGTCAGTTTTGTGTGATGGAACCTTTGAGTTAGTATACTTTTAGGATTCTTGGACTTATAGAGATTTGTGCTTCGTGAATTGATATCCTGTTTGGGACTTGAGATTATCTCCTCAGCACGGTGGGAGCGGACCATTTAGGTTCCACGCGGTCAAGTGGTTGTGTATTTTCACTCTTATCATTTGAGATCCGTCCTAGACACCGTGGCTAGAGTATCCTTGGTTGGTATTTATTCTTCATTATGTTCTTGGAGCGTTATGATAGATAATATACCTTATGATGGATGTATTTACTGGTATGTTTCTTATATTAATGATTTGCTTCACTTTGCATATGATAGTTGATGATTTATTATGCTTTACTTTGCATGTTAGTAGGATGTTTTAAGAGTGACATTTCTACTATGTTAATATCGATGATCTCTTCGGTACTTTGGAATGTTACGCACGAAGGGATGACTAGGATCCATGATAGTCTAATGATGCTATTTACAGTTGGGAGGAACCGTGCACTTAGTTATTTATGTTTGTGATATATGGTTATATTTTGTGATGGATGTTTATGTCTTTTGTGATGATGTATCATGTATGATATGTGGTTTCATTTATGTTATTGCATCATGGATTAATATTAGATGATGATGATGTACTTTATTTACTTGAATGTTTATTCTTTTAAGCTTTTCATATCGTGTGATATGTACAGTGAATGATTGAGCTAAACTAAAATATAATTATAAAAGGACACTTGTATATTGTTTAAGTACATTGGATGTATCATTGTTATTTCATAAGGATGAGATGTTAGATCAATAGTTAATTTAGATGTGATACAACGTTAAGGAATCTTTAAAGAATGTAGCTTGTTATGTATATATGTTCTATTTATTTTCATTTTAATTGTTGCTATTGCTTTCGCAAATGTTATGAATGGTTTTATCTTTCATGTTTTCAAAAAAATTGTTTGGCAAACTTAGTAAAATTCTTTGGATCCCTTGGCGAGGCATTACCTTTTCTCTTTCAATCCCACAACTTTGACTTATAGTTATATCTTTTCCCTTGTCAAGTTAGCTTGAATACACTTACAAATATTCAATATTCATCCTTAAGTTGGCTAGACTTAACAAATAAATTCATCAAACTAAATATGTTGAATCAAGAAAGTCCTTCGTTAGCCAACCCAGTGCGGTCAATACTAACTCAGAAAAAAAGACTTCTTTTAAAAAAAATTTGGTAATCAAGTGAGCTTGGTTAACATCGGTTCCATCCCTGTTAGTGTTGTTTTTAATTTTCTAGTAGGTTATTTAGTTTTCTCTATATTGCTAAGTTTTTCCTACACTTTTAATAATCTTGCTTAGGTTAATAAAACATGTCTTATTAGGTGAATGGTTGTGAGGTGTCACCTTTATACATGTGAGCATTCATTTGCTATCTTGGAAAGATACTTTTCTATCTTTAGTCTAATAGATAGTTTCTCCTCATTGGTCGGTATTGCCACTTCTTTCCTCTTTTTAGCCTATATAAGCATGCTACCTAGCTTGTATTTGTATCTCTTACTTTTGCATCCTCTTAATGCTATTTTGCTTCTAGCAATTGCATCACTCTCTTGGAGATTAACTTTGTGTTGCTATTTTGATTTTGTATCATTTGCATTTATAGTTTAGATATCTATTCTTTGCACTAATTTTCTAAGTTATTAATCTTTTCAAATTCTAACATGGTATCAAAGCTTTTCTATGTGCAAGAGTAGATTTTAGTTTTCTTATTTGAAAGGGTGGGGGACAAGAGGGGGCGCTAATAAATCTTATTGTAAGTTTATGAAAAACATAGTATGCTCTTCTCTCGCATCTTTGGATGATCTTCAGAATAAAAAAAGCTTGACAAAGACATTTTTTATCTCTGGGATTCACACATGTGTTTTATGAAATCTAGGTGATTGCAACATTTTTGGTTATACTGGAAACATTTTTGGTTGTTCCAATGCATCTAGGAGACTTGAGAAAGTCAGATATGGCTTTCATTTCACCAAGATCAAAAAACGTCATACAAGTTACAAAATTGGAGTTTCAATCTCAAACTTGACAACCAACCTGCATATTTTGTGTTTTCAATCAATATTGCAAGTTCCAACATGCCATTTATTGACTTAGGTAGTTGATTCAATTTTTTCATGATGTCGTTTAGTTGTTGGGGTCATTTCTTTTTTGTTGGAGCCATTTTTTGTTGCTAAAGGTGTCTGATTTACGCTACAACTACATCTTCTATACATTAGCAAGAAAAATGCTTTCTGAATTTTGTTCATAGCACTGAAAAACCATCTAAGTATCTTTTATTTTTTGCATGCAATCTGTATATTTTTGCATGCAATTTGTATAGTTTCCTTTCCATAACTTTCTTTGAGTCAAGTCTTTTAGTGTGACTAGTGATATATATGTGTGTGTGTGTGTGTGTGTGTGTGTGTGTGTGTGTGTTCTCTAATGGCTGAAGTTGGTCTCCTTCAAAATTCATGCATCAATGGTAATCACGAGAAGAAATCAGAGCAACAAATCAGTCAAAGAGTAGCACAATTTCATCCAAACGTTTGGGAGTATGAATTGCTGCAGTCCCTTTCATCGCCATACGGGGTGAGTCAGTCATACTTTTTTTTTAATGACTAAAACCAAGTATTCTGATTTCTTTTATTCCTTCTTTATGGTTATGAAATCAGTAGATCATGTTTTTGATAGAAACTTTGGATATTTTTCCAATGAATGTTTTGATCAAGTTCATGTTTTTGCAAATATCAAGCACCTTAATCATATTGTGAGAGAGTTAACACCTTAATTGAGGAAATTAAGATGGATATATTTGATGGTCTGGTTGGGGATGGAGAAAATAATATGAATCCGCCTACTTATGACCTTGTTGAAAGATTCTTCATTGTTGATATTCTGCAGAGGCTGGGAATCAATCACCATTTTCAAAGGGAAATAAAAGCAATTCTAGATTATACCTACCAGTAGGTTTACGTTGAAGTTGGAATCATTTAAAAATATTAGTTTTTTATTATATTATATTTTGTTTTTGTTTTGTCATCAATATATTGTATCATGTTGATGACTTTTTTTATATTTTGATACCGGATCAAGAGTGTAGTTCAACACATTGATGTGAAACTGTAAATACGATCAAATGTATTGTTTTCATTTTGTGTTATTTGAACAATATGTTAATGTTTACTCTTTTATATGACAATGGTTAATTTTCTTTCTTATTGTAGATATTGGAATAATGAAAAAGGTATTTCTTGGGGAGGAGAAAAAAATATTGAGATCGATCTTTATTCTATTGCTTTGGGATTTAGAGTTCTTCATCTTAAATGATATCATGTGTCTTCAGGTATTTCTTTTCTTTATTATATTGATAAATAATTATAGGATTGTATTTAATAGATGATTTTTTTATGGTTTTAAACAATTATAAGATTTTATCTTAATAGAAGATTTTTTATGTCTTCACCTATATTTATAATATTTTTATTGAATAGGTGTTTTTCAAAATTTTCATGATGAAGAAGGACAATTTATTTACCTTGAGTACTGTAAAGAACATAATGCTAAATTGAGAAGCCAATTGACTTTATATAAAGCTTCTGAAATTTCTTTCCCTTACGAGAAAATATTGAAATAGGCCATAATGTTGGGTTTTACATACCTTAAAAAAACTATTCAAGTAAATCAAGAGTTAATTAACAAAAAAAAATTCTATTGGTAATTATTCCAATAATTTTATAAACTACTTTAATAGCTTTTTCTAAATTGTTGTGAAAATCTAGAGAATAGATCTCAATGATGTATGTGTGTGTTTCTATTTTAGAAATAAATAAATTAGATATCATTTTTAAAGTAATTTTTAATGCATTAGTATTAAGATGGTTTACAATTTGATTTTCCATGTACCTTTTATAAAAGAGTAAAAAATTAATTATGTATTTAAATAATAATTATATTTTCATGTACATAAATTAGATTTTAAATTATACATTACCTGATTTAATTAAAAAATAGAATTTGATGTGAAATAAATGCTAATATTCAATCTACCTTACACTTAAAAAATTTGGATTTTGTATGGATCTCTCAATTAATTAACAAACACTTTCATTTATGTTTGACCTCTGATCATGGAAAGGTTAATATTCTAATGTGATTATTAATGATATTTTTTCATTTATAACACTTGTTGAAACAACCTTTAGGAATCAACAACCTAGGTTATTGTTAATCTCCTATCATAATATTAACTATTCTTACGACATGCACAAATAACTAGTATTTGGATGAGGTTTCCTTTGTTGTTTCAACTTTTAAGTGTGTGCTCTATATAGTCTTATTAATTTATATCGATAAGTTATTTTTAGACTCAATGCAATCTCAATTCTATTTATTCATATAGGTTGAATATGTTATGCCATATCCATGGAAGTGTAGAGTTCCAAGATGGGAAGCATGGAACTTTATCAAAATATTTAGACAAGAAGATAATACTTTAGTATCCATGAAGGAAGATAATGAGTAAGTCTAGAGATCAAATAATACCAACCTTTACCAATAATGCATTCGACAACATTATGCTTAAGAGAAGTTTTATTTTATTTTTGATTCACATAGGAATGTAATTTTGTCCAACTAATGGGACCAAAGCTAGCTAGCTTCATAATATTTTTCCCTAGAATGCCAAGCGAGAGGAGGAAGAAGATCTTGGAACTCACAATACTAGATTTTAATGTATTGCAAGCTCAACACCAAAGTGAGCTCATAATTTTATCTAAGTAATGCAACTAAGTAGAACTTTATCCTCAATATTATTGTTTTTTAAATAAATTTGATATTAGATTTTCATGTGTCATTTAAAGTATTAATAGGATGGAGTATTTTCTTTTGTGGATACAAGTAATTAGACGGTGGGATGAGACAAACGTGAAGAAATTAAGTTTCTTCAAGCAACAACACATGGAGTATTATTTTAGTTGTGCATGTAGATTATTTGAGAACTTAGAATATTTTGCAACTACACTTTGCTTTGCTAAAGTGGGTTCACTCATTACTCTTATTGATGATATTTTTGACACTTATGGAACTATTGATGAAGTCACACCTTTTGCAAAAATATTGATCGAGTAAGTTATTGCACTATATAACATGTTGTTATGATGAACTTTTCTTGTATATGTTTATAATATTTACATGTGCATGCTATTTTAATTTTTTTTTTACAATTTGGGTGGGATATGTCAATGGATCACCTTCCAGACTACATGAAAACTAGTTTCCAATTTGTCCATAAAACATACATGGATATAGCTACCGAGGTAGAGAAGATACATGGACCATGTGTACATGAGTGGATGCATGATTATGTAAGTTACTTTATTGCAATGGACTTACATTTAACATTAAACATATTTTTAAAATTAGATATGTTTTATTGTTGTTTAACATGAACTCTTACTATAATCTAATGTTATATTTATCATTAAATTTAAAGTGGAAGAGTCTTATTTTGGTGCAACTTCAAGATGTGGAATGGATTTCTAATGACTATCAACCACGTTTGGAAGAATATTTAAAGAGTTCTTTAATATCTACAACTGTTCCAGTGCTCTCATTCTTTCCCATGCTTTTGATCAATACCCTTTTCCTTGATGATGTTATTGAAAGAATGGATAAATTTGAAGGTTACGTAGCAAAGGGATGTTGATTACTTGATGAATCCAAAGATTTTCAAGTACATATCTACCTTTCTATAAATGTCATTAATTAATGATTTGTGAAATATGCATTGAATAAATATATGAAACAACTTTTTATTTTAATGTTTTATAGGGATGAGAGATTACATGGAGAGAAAGATTCATGGATAGAGTGCTACATCAAAGATAACCCTAGAACTACATGGGAGCAAGATTTACAACATATCAACATGCTTACTGAGATGAATTTTGAAGAACTAGTGAGAGGACTTTTGTTCTATGAGTATGACATACCAACTATTTGCAAGAGATTGTATTTTGATATGTATAGGTTAGAAAATTTTATCTGGAGGGATGTAGATGGAATTTTAAATTCTAGTAAGGGTGTTAAAAATGACATAATGAAGATTCTAGTTGAACCTATCCTTTTCTAGAAAAATGATACAATACAATAACACATTTATTTAATGTTATTGCTAAGCATGTGTCATGTAAACCAAATGAAATGTATTTTGAAGATAACAATTGCAACTTTAAAGGAATGTGACAATCATTTGTATATAAATTTAGTATATATCAAAATAAATATCTATTGAATATTTATAGATTAGACAATATTTATTATAAAATTGAATTTTACTATGTAAGAAATTGAGAAAAATGAAAACTAATAAAACAATCCAAGAGATTTTTATGTGAAGAATTTACCATAAACCAAATGAGTGTCCCAATGGATCAATAAGAATGAAGACACAAGATTTTGAAAGACAAAAGAAAAGAAAACCCCTTGTGTAATATAAGAATATTAGAAAAAGCCTTAGGAAAAAGAGAGGAGAAAGAAAGAGGGTGGAGCAAATCAGCTCATTACAATAACATAAAGAAGATATGAAGAGTAGTGGAAGAATGAGAGAGAGGCATCTCTTTTATAGAGATGAGAAAAGACTTGCACATATAACTCCCATTTCTATGAATGCCACATTCCTAATAAGCGTGTGCAAAGTGTCAAGATCTTCTTAAGGGGGATAAGCTAATTTTCTTATAAAAGAAGTTACAAAAAGTGATGCAAGGAAGGATAGGTAAAACTAGCGCCAAAGGCACACCCAGCTCTCTGAACCACCCTGCAAAATTTAACACAATAGAAGCAAACAAAAAGAACAACAACCAAAGGAGGAGGAAGAGTAAAATACTTTCATTGATTCTTCAAATACTCAACAAACATGCCCATCTATAAGGCCTTCTAGGTTACAACTAGATACAAAATACATTCATACACAAAGATCATCAGCAAAGTCGTACTTTCTAGTTCTACTTTGCAATCCTCTTCAAAACTACCTCTTTTTATTTCCAACTCAACTCTTAACTCCCTAGATATAAGTCTAAACATTCTATTTATACTAGCCAAAATGGATTACAGATCATTCTAGAACATGGAGAAGCTACAAGTTGGCTCTCAAAAAATATTAAATTAAATACACAAGTCGGCCTACATCAGCAATTAACTATCCTAAAATTGATGTTTGAGAAAAATCGTGATATCTCCTAGATCTGATCGAGTTAGAACTTGTGCTTTAAACTATAGGAAGATATCTAGGTCCTCTACAAACCCTTTTGTGTGCAAAGTCTAATTCCTTAAGAAATAGTGTGCATCCACTCTGAAAGTAAGGTACAGGAAATTGTCGTGGAGAAGTGCTAGAAATTGATATTCTGGGAGAATTGCCATATATCCAAAACTATAAGGAGATAGAAATTACATGCTAGAACATAGATATTAATCTAGGCCCTCTTGAATCCTTGAATTGTTTAGGTCTTCATTCATTAAGGAAAATTAGTTACATGCTCCACAACATGCACCCATAAACCAAAAAATGCAGTTTCAACAGAACCTAGTTTCAATAGCAAGATAAAAACTAAAAACATGCAAGATAGAAGTGCAACCCAGGATGCTCTTGCATCAAAAAGTCAGTTGTCCTTACACATAGACAAGAGGACAAGTATATGGCATGTCCTCACATGTGTACTAAAGGAAAAAAATACATGAGGGATACCTTGGTTTATCCCAATTAAATAAATACAACCAAGGAAAGATTATAAATTCTAACACCCCCATTTAATCTTTACTTGGAGAAATTACATCAAAGGGTATTGGACTCAAATTCTGAAATTCAATTTTTTATCTAAGAAGAGGCTTTGTCAAAATTGTTAATGCAAAAGGATCTCTGATAGAAATAAACTATATTTTCAGATTGTGATAAACCAGATAGCTTACTTGATCTCAGATTATGGATTACAAATCTTCAACTTCATAATAGTAGTCTATGCTTAGATTATCTTCTACTTGAATGAGGATTGATAATCTATTCTTCAATAATATACAAGAGAGAAAGATCATTGGGACTAAATATATGACTTGTGATTGATATGTGATTAGTCCCCACTGATGCAATGATAATATATATCCAACGAAGAGTAATGTCCCCATAGGGGCATGACTCTACATGGCCATAGGCCAGTAGGGTCATGATCCTAGGTGGGCATAACTACTTGATTATCCTTTAATAATAATGCAATACCAAGTTAATGATTGGAGACAATTTACATGCCCGATATGAATTGGTGGCAATAATATTAATTACACAAGTGCGCACTTGCACGCACACACACACACACACATGCACATATGTGTGTGTGTGTATAGTATATGTGAAAATGCGGCCTATGCTAATACACACACTTCAACACGGTCATTGCATGCAGATTCATCTCGAAATGAACATTGGATTGTTCATCCGAAATTTGCCCTGCAAAGTGACCTGTTGCCTTCTATCTAAAGGGATTTTGCCTGTTAATATCCTCAGAATCAAGGTGCAGGCAACCAGACCCTTTAAGAACGAAGGATTTGACAATGAAATTAAGCTAAGAACGAGAATGCAAATTAATCTAAAATGAAATATGCAATGTAATCTAGGAACAAATAAAGCAAACTAGAGTAAGCATATGCATGATTAAACTAAAATGTGATTAAACTAAGAATGAGAATGTATATAAGAAATGTAAGAAAACATGAGCATGAATTTCAGCAGCGATTCGATGCAAATTCTCCAAATTCCTCCTCCAAAATGAGGAGATGAGGGTCTCTTAAATAGACTCTCCTAGAATCCATCAACGGTTGAGATCGATTCAGATCAACGGTCAGGATTGAAGATGAGGTTTAGTCATAAAGGGAGATTCCCAAATTAAAGGGAGTTAACAGACTTAATTTGAGTAAAATAAGGAGTTAACTATTTTAATTTGAGTAGAAAAAGGAGTTAACTGATTTAACTCATTTTTTATCAATAGTGAACTGGAAATTCCCCTTTTTTGAACTGAAGAGAGATTTTGTTGAGATATTTAATTTAATAAAATGAGATATGCTCTCATAATTACTTTTTCTATTTAATTAAATAATCTTTAATTAATTAGAGATACTTTTGTTTAATTAAATAACTTCATTTAATTAATTAGGAATGGCTTCCCATTTAATTAAATAATTACATTTAATTAATTAAGATAGGCATATTTATTAAATTAAATAAATTTAATTCCATAGTACATTAGCCTTAGGATATAATTTAATTTAATTAAAGTATAAATACTTAATAATTAAATTAAATATTAATCAATAGGTTTAATGTGACTAATATGAGTAAATACTATAGGAATTAAATAATAAGCATGATGAATGTAGATTTAGGTTTTCTGCATCTGACAATTAAGTCAAGTAGCGAATAGCAGAATGAGAATTGCCTATTAGAATAGCACTTTAAGATTGATCAGAAATAGACCAGAATTGGTTGAGATGGCAATGAGCCAATTTTGGGGTATTACATTTTGCCCCTCTTTGAATGAATGTGCAAGTAGCATGTTCAATTCAAAGAAAATCAGAAAGCATGATGTAAAGATGAGATTGGTTCTGAAGGTGATGATATAGAGACCAATTGATAAGCTTTTTAAGGACCATCTCTAGAACATAGCTTAATCCTAAGGGATCCGAGTAGAACACTTAGATACCTAATAGTGATAACATTTTAAAAACTACCTCCAGAACGAAGCGTAATCTTTAAGGATCCAAATAGAATGTCTAGATACCTGAAATCGATAGCATTTAGAAGATTATCTCTACAATAAAGCATAATCTTCAAGGATCCAGATAGAACGCCTAGATACCCGAGAATAATAGCATTTAGAAGATTATTTCCAGAATAGAGCATAATCTTCAAGGATCCAGATAGAACACCTAGATACCTGATATTGAAAGCATTTAGAAGACTATCTCCAGAATGGAGCGTAATCTTCAAGGATCCAGATAGAACACCTAGATACCCAAAATTGATAAAAGAAAGATAACAAGGTTCAATCATGAGTCATAGAATCATCCTTAGAATGAGGCTTGATCCTCAGGAGAAGGGGTTTAGATTGTCCCAATACCTGTCTATCAAACTCTGAGAAGAGTTGTTATAAGGTTGATCAATTGATGAAAAGATAAGATAGATGGCAAAGATGCCAGATAGAAGGGAACAAAAACCCCCAAGTGACTAGGACATAAGATGGGAACTAGATGCCCCGAGCAATAAGTATTTAATGATGTAATCATCCTGCCCTCTCGGGAGCAAAATCGAAAGATGACACACCAAAAATATGATTGAAGCAGTACATCAAGAGATATAGAAGAAATTTGAGATTCAATAGAAGGTAGAAGAGATCAGAACGATCTAAAGAAAATTCAGGGTTGATTTGAAATGATTGCAAAGTCGCAAAAACCAAGTTTGACCAAAAGTTGACCAGATTCAACCAGAGTTGACTTAAGTTTGACTATTTTCAAAATGAATTTTGAAAATATGGAGAATGTAAAGTTGAAAGGATTCCAAGGATCATAAAGTATCAGAAAGATTTGGGCTGCACAAGCGTTCGATCACATCAGTCTCCAAAATTTTAAAATACATTTTTAAGGCCCTTAGTTGTGTCAGATTTTGAATTTGATCTCGAAAATGGATCTAGAATGGTCCAATTAGCCAGGGGTGCAATTTTTGCGCAAATCTGAGTACTTTGAAAAATTTGGTCAACACCTATATAAGGGCTCGAAGGGTCATTTTCAATTCATATTTGCATTTTGTCTTGTAGTGATTTTGAGCTCTAATAGAGACATGGCAGTGAACATGAGATATCATAGTTTTGAGCACTCCAGATGACATAGCCAGCCAGCAGACTACGGACCACCAGTGAGTCATCAATTTCCCATCATTGTACTTTCATTTTTACGCATTTCGAGTTCATTTATGCACGTTTTTAGCATGTTTTAGGATGTTCAATTCTTTCTTCTCGCGAGATCGATCTCTTCTCGCGTGAAGATATTCTTTCTTTGCACGAAGAAATAGGTCACATTGTTTCTTCGTGCGCGGCCGAAATATCATCGCACGGGGCGATTTTGGTTTCACGTGAAGGTGTAGATTCTTCGCACGAGCCAATTTGTGTATCCCGCGAGAACCTCTTTTCTTGCATGGGAAGATCCATCTTTGCGCGAGAATATCCTTTTTCGCACAAAGGAGAGATTCTTCGCACAAAGAAAAATTAGTTTCACGTGAACTGAACATCTTCGCACGAGATTTTATGAATTTTGCTTGAAATTCTACGATAGTTTTGTGTTTTCGCATTTAGAAATCGCACTTTATTTCATTTTGATGCTTTGATTTGACTTGATACTGATCATTTAATTGTCATTTTTTTGTTGTGCGTGCAAGAGGTCTTTGGAGACATATCATTCAGATCTCATTATCCACTGTATGGAGAGTTATTGCAGAGTTTGGATGACGCAAATCGAGCACACATTGCCCGATTGGGTTTGTCTTCACTATGTCGGATTCCAGCCATGATGGTGAATCACGGCCTTCTCACTGCATTGGTAGAGTGTTTCCATTCGGAGATGAACACCTTTCATTTGCCTATGGGTGAGATGATGATCACCTCAGAGGATATATGGAGGATATTGAGGATCCCATTTCATGGCGCCCAGGTCATGTACGATACAGTGCCTAGATTAGGGATAGAGGAACTTTCCATTGTATTCGGGAGAGAGCTACTGAGAGGCAGAGCCATTAGCTGGGATGAGTTGATGCATACCTATGGACCTACACATAGGTTAGCATCTGTTCTAGGTATTTTCTTGAGCTACTTCCTATGTCCTGATAGGGGACAACATGGATTGGAGTGTGGATGGGGTGTCATGCTCCGTAGGATGGTTGAGGCACCTGAGATCTTTGGGTGGGGTCAGTGCATGTTGGCCCATCTTTTTCATGAGATACATGAGTTAATCTTCCATGAGAAGAAGACCATGGCAGCGGGTGTGTATGTCCTACAGATCTGGGCCTGGGAGCATCTCCCTGTATGTAGGCCAATTTTTGAGGATTCTCAAGAGCCCATGGAGCCCTACATTTGCAGATATCGAGGGCATATTACCCAGGCCCACCTGGGTAAGACTGAGCATTGGTGGACACATCTCGATGACCTGGTTTCTATTATATGGTGACCCTAGAGAGAGACAGAGGACTGGGATGATGCTGAGAGAGAGCTGCCCTGGATGTTTAGTTCTCGACCGCTAGCAGGCAGGACAACATCAATCATAGAGAGATTTGTCATCTCACGAGTGTGGCAACAGTATGGCCAACCACAGGACATTTCAACTGAGTACTATGCCTATGCTAGGGTGCAGAAGGATATAGAGTGGGGATGGCCTCCACAGATGGATCTAGGACAATCCATGATAGATATCCGTAGCCTATTTGCAGTTCAGTGGGACTACCTACCAGAGGTAGTAGATGCCGGGATGATGCCTACATATCAGGCATTTTTGATGAGCCATCCATTCCCATGCTTCACAGATCCACTATGGATGGTAGGGCAGGTACAGGGGTAGGGACAGGTGCCTCAGTAGCAGCAGGCACAGCCATAGGTGCCACCACAGGTCCAGCATCAGATACAATAGATACCTATTCCTCCACGTTAGATGAGATCATACCCAAGTACTGGGGGTAATTGGGCAGGACATAGTCGGCGGAGGAGGCAGAGGATAGAGGAGCAGGCCCCTCAGTAGGAGGTCCCACAACAGCAGGTGCCTCCATAGCCACAGGTACCTCCACCAAAGATGGTTGATGAGGATATGCTAGATCAGCTGGTAAGTGGGGTACAGGATGCGGTATGGTAGTATCGAGAGCGGGTTCGTGCGGCCTCTCGGCAATTGGGAGACTTGCAGATTGCATTAGCAGTCAGGGATGTGCAGCTGGTAGAGCGATAGCGAGAGACAGATCGTCAAAGAGAGCACACGGAGACTATAGAGTGGAGGCTGGAGCTGGCACAGGATGAGATCCGCTTCCAGTCTGCTCACCTGCATATTATTATGCTGCATACACCAGCGCCGTGCTAGATGAGACATTGCAGGTGCAGCGATTTTCATAGTACGCATGAGAGTCTGGAGGTGCATGACCTCCTTTCAGGCCAGATATGCCACCACCGCCTCTGCCACCTACTGCCCCTGTTCCTCTTGCTCCTCTTGGAGGCAAGATTTCAGGATAGAGTTAGACGCTCTATGCTTGATTTTCAATTTTGATCCCTAGGTATGTATCGATTGGTGTGCCAGCACTAGATGTATCATTTTTGATCGATTGTGCTCGAGTAGCGCCCATTTTTTGTACTAACCCATTCTTTGATATATATATACGAGATTTTGAGCCAAGTATTCTTGTATACATGTCATTGTCTGTTTTGTTTTGCTCTGATGTACATGAGATGTATGTTTAGATAGAACACATATGTATGAAGTAACATCTGACGTAGTGTTGTGTGTTTTTGTTTGACAGTCACAGGTATTCCATTGAGGAGCGAGAATCGATGAACCAAACGCTTGTGCAGCCGTGGAGGAATTTGATGCATGTGGAGTATGAACAGGATTACCATCGAATCGCGTGCTAATGCAAATGAAGTATGCAAGACTATGTTAAATGCAACCCTAGGTCTGGTTACCAAGCCTCGATGATTTATCATCATTGGATATAAAATAAAGCTCGTATGTTATACAATTTCCACTGACATTGCAATCATGAAAATATGAATATAACATACGTTATTGGGATGTCGAGATTAAATGTAAGCATTCGAGGCACAAGAAGCCAGAATGACTAGAACATTTGTCCCTTTTAATGTAGCAAGTTAACATAAGCATCAAAGCATAAACGCTAGGATGACCTGAATGTTGCTTGCATAACAGGCACACCAAACACATAGGAGATCCCTCTTATGCTAAGTATTCAGTATTCATTCTGTCTGCAACGACCCTTGCGTTCGTAACTTGAGACAGAAGTGTGCTAGACACACTCGCAGTGACCCATACATTCACTTAGCAGGATGAGTATCAATATTTATTGTAGCATGAAGAGTTCACTCCAACAAACAAGGAGAAGAACCAATGTCATTGACGTATCTATATAAAAGGAGTCGAGGTACACACGACCATCCAATAGACACTGGTGACTAAGGTCAAAGAGGAATCTTCACGATGAAGAACCTAAGAAGAACTAAGCGACAGTAGACAGACATAGCCAGGACGATTGGTGACTGACGCAAAAGAGATCTTTCATAAAGGAATCTTGAGACATGACCTGAGCAATGATAGGCAGACATAGCTGTAACAACTAGTGACCGTTGCGAAAGAGATTCTATGAGGAGAATCTCAAAAAGAGTGACACTAGTGATAGTAGGCAGACGCAATCAGAATGACTGGTGATTGTCACGAAGGAGATTCTATGAGGAGAATCTCGAAAAGAGTGACACTGGTGACAGTAGGCAGACACAGTCAGAACAACTGGTGACTGTCACGAAGGAGATTCTATGAGGAGAATCTCGAAAAGAGTGACATTGGTGACAGTAGGTAGACGCAGTCAGAATGATTGGTGACTGTCATGAAGGAGATTCTATGAGGAGAATCTCGAGATGAGTGACACTAGAGGGGAATGCCCCTGAGCTATGACAAGACTCAATCCATGGATACATGAGCAAGAAAAGTGGGAAAGCGAAAGCATGAAAGCAACTATACAGAGTAGCCAGAAGATGCGCTGCAAGATGGAGCATTGGGAACAAGAGGCGCCTGTTTACCAAGTTTTCACCTTCTTGGCAGGATTTGGATTTTTCTTTTCTTTTTTGCTACCATGATGCCTATTTCTAGATTTTCATCAATGGTGCTTTTTTTTTTTTTTTTTTGATATTTTTGAGATTTTTCAATTTTTTTGGTGTAACGAAGGCACCTATTGCTAGGTTTTCACCAGGGTAACAATTTTTTCAGGACTTTTTCTAATTTTTAGGATTTTTTTTAGGACATTTAGATATGTATAGAGAGCTTGCTGAGATTGAATCAACTATAAAATCGCTTCAGGTGGAGAGTGTTCATAGGCTCTTTAAGCACTTCTCCTTCGGTTGTCAAAAGTTGATAGGCCCCAGATCCATATACTACAGTAATGATGTAAGGACCTAGCCAGTTTGGTTCAAACTTTCCCTTTTGCATTCCTTGTTGTTGATTCTTAGGATTCTCTCTCAGGACGAGATCACCCAGCTGGAAGTCATGTGGCCTAATTCTCCTATTGTAGCTTCATGCCATTCTTTGTTGATATGCTCGTAGATGATCACAAGGCACTTTTCGTCATTCATCCAACAACACAAGCTCTTGCAACCGGGCTATCTTATAGTCATCATCTATGATAAGACCTTTCATAGAGATTCTCAAGGTAGGAATCTCGACCTCTATTAGAAGCACAACATCCGCCCCATATACCAACACAAAAGGAGTCATGCCTGTTGGAGTTCTAATGCTTGTTCTATATGCCCACAGGGCTGGATTGATCTAGAGATGCCAGTCTCTCCTTGACTTACTGACTATGTGATGAAGAATTTTGAGGATCACCTTATTGGATGCCTCAGCTTGGCCATTACCCTGGGGGTAATAAATGGAAGACCAATGTTGTGTAATTTTGAATTTCTTGCACAGTTCCTTAAGGTCTTTATTTTTGAACTGTCCTCCATTTTCAGTAATGATTGAGGATGGTATACCATATCTACAGATGATGTAGTTTGTAATAAAAAGTGCTACAACTTTGCCATCAGCAATTGTGAGAGGGACTGCCTCTACCCATTTTGTGAAATAATCTGTAGTGGTGATAATGAACTTATATCCATTAGAAGAGGTTGGGTGAATCTGCCCCACCAAAACAAAGGCCCATTGTTGAAATGACCATGTTGTAGTAGAGGGAATCAACTCTCTAGCTGGAGCGTGAATGAGATTCCCATGTAGTTGACACTGTTTATAGGACCTAGCATATTTAATAGCCTCTTGCTCCATTTTAGGCCAGTAGTAACCAGCACGAAGGAGTTTATGAGCTAGTGTTAGGCCATTGGAATGAGATCCGCAAATGCCTTCATGAACGTCAATTAGTGTGCGTTTTGACTCGTCGAGTTCTAAACACCTAAGGAGTGTTCTGTCGAGACCTCTCCTATACAGATCGTCAGCAATAATGACATAATGTGAAGCATTACAGATTAGGTAATGTTTCTCATTTTGGGTTAGACCTTCTGGAATGGTTTGATTATGAAGGTAGGAATAGATGTGATGGTAGCAGGATGATTCTTGTCCTATAATAGAATAGATCATCTTGGAATCAGGTGTGTCATAGGCTGGGTAGTGTAACGCTTCCACCAAGAACTCATATCGAAGATCATTTTTTGGCATTTGTAGAAGGGAGGCCAGAGTGGCCATGGCGTCAACCACTTTATTAAATGCACGTGGAACTTGTTGGAAGGTGATGTGTGCAAAATATTTTGTCAAGTCATCAACCATGCATTTGTAAGGAATTAGTTTTTCATCCTTTGTTTGATACACATCATTTACTTGGTTGATGACAAGCTGAGAGTCACCGAAGATATCCAACTGATCTACTCTCCATTCAACTGCGATTTTCATACCATTGATCAAAGCTTCATATTCAGCAATGTTATTTGTACAAGAAAATAGAATCTTGTACACTTTGGGCAATGAGTATTTCTATGGTGTGATGAAAAGTAATCTAGCACCTGATCCTTGTTGTGTGAAGGATCCATCGAAGAACATAACCCATGTATGGTGAGTGAGTGTTAGAATTGACTCATTTGGAAAATCAATGTTTATTGGTAGAAGACTCTGTATGGGTGCCTCGGCCAACTGGTCTGCAATTGCCTATCCCTTTATAGCTTTGCGTTCAACATATTGGATGTCAAACTCACTTAGTATCATGACCCATTTAGACAATCTTCCTGTGAGAGTTGTCTTACTGAGCAAATACTTTAATGGATCTATTTTAGCCACAAGCTGTGTAGTGTGGGCAAGCATGTAGTGTCTCAACTTTTGGGAAGCAAAGACAACTGCCAAGAAAGCTCTCTCAATAATGCTATAATTTTTCTCATAAGAGACCAATGTCCGGCTCAAGTAATAAATAGGTCTTTCTTTGTTATCATTATCTTCTTGAGCCAACAGGATCTGCAAAGATGTTTCAGTGGCTAAAATGTATAAAAGCAAAGGCTTCCCATGCATAGGAGGCATCAGGATTGGTGGATTGACAAGATATTGTTTAATCTGTGTTAAGCTTTGCTCACAATCCTGGCTCCAATTGAATTTCACACCCTTATGTAAGGTCTTTGTGAAGGGTTGTGATTTATCTGCCAATTGTGAAATAAACTTGCGAATAGATTGAAGCCTTCCCTATAGTCCTCTCATCTGACTGATATTTCGAGGTGGTGGCATGTCCATTATTGCTTGTACTTTTTCTGGATCTACTTCAATTCCCTTTGCAAAAATAATATATCCTAATATTTTTCCTAATGTGACACCAAATGCACACTTCTTAGGATTGAGCCAAAGACTAAACTTTTCCATACGATCTAGGATTGGTCCCAAATCGTGCAAATGGGTATTGCATTTAGTGCTTTTGACCAAAGTATCATCAACATAGTCCTCCATAGTTCTATGCATCATGTCATGGAAAATTGTAGTAACAGTGCGCTGATATGTAGCTCTACCATTCTTTAAACCAAATGGCATCACATTCCAACAAAAGGTTCCCCATGCACATGTGAAGGCTATTTTCTCTTGATCTTCTGGTGCAATTTTTATTTGATTGTATCTAGAAAAACCATCCATAAGTGAGTACATCTCATAGCCAGCCATCATGTCCACAATCATATCAATATTAGGGAGTGGGAAGTCATCTTTAGGACATGCCAAGTTAAGATCACGAAAATCTATACAAACTCTGATAGACTTATCATGTTTGGACACAGGGACAATATTGGATATCCATTCAACATAATCAATTGCATGAATGAAACCAGCCTTCAGAAGTTTCTCCAATTTGGCTTTGACTAGCAATGCAACATGAGGATGCATTTTTTGAAGCTTCTATTTAACTGGTTTTATGCCTAGTGTTATGGACAAGTGATGCATAATAAGATCAAGATCCAATCCTGGCATGTCAGAATATGTCCAGGAAAAATTTATTTTCTTTCCCTTGAAAAAGGCAATGAATTGTTCTTTCTCTTTAGGTGACAATGACTGTGCTAGATGTATCACATGAGGATGTTCTTTTGTGCCCAGGTTAATTGGCTGTGTCGGCTCTATTAATAGTGATGATCTCTCCTGAAAGTGACTTGGAAGGACAGAAAATATCTCATCCACGGGCGCCCCATAGAGGTTTTCACCCTTGGATACATCTTTTGTTTTTACTTTTTTTGGATCCGACACTGCCACAATGTGGTTTTCACCATCAGACCTCTTCCATTTTTTCTTTTTAATCTTGTGACTGAGATATTTGATGTTGGCCTCAGTCATGTTGACACTCTACTCATTGGTGGAAGATGTTACAGGTTCGATAGCATTAAAGTAACAGGCAAGAGCATAGTCATTCTGGAATGTGGGGACTTCGTTAGGTGCATTGGGGTTCCAGTCTATAAGCTCGAGATGTGTGAGTGAGAGAGTAGTGGCTGGTTTGATTGCGTTCATAGTATAGTCATTAAATGCATGGACCAGCAATTCAAGACCTACGGCGACCGCACCCACAAGTGTATTCAAATGCCTCAGAGTATGAACGTTAGTAATTGATGACTCTAGGACACTAATTGGATCAGACCCCTGTGACCTATCCCTAGACGTTTCACTCACTTCGATTTGATTTTCATAGACATGCACTTGGTCAATGTCTTTATCAGTAGTTGCTTCTGAAAGATTATCAAATTCATATTCATGAGAATCGGTGCTACATGGTGAGAGACTATAGAACTCCCCAACAATGATAGGGACATACTCTCTTTCAGCCTTTGGATTCTTACACAAATACTCAATATGGCATGACTAACTAGATTCTCCCTTTTTTGAATGATATTTGAGTTGCTCAGCATTGTCCTTAGAAGAATCACTAGTATCATCCACAGTGCTAACACGTGGCACAAAGTCATCTAGCTTAGCAAAGAATTTAGCAAGATCATAAGGAATAGGATGAGGGTAAGAATCCTCATCATCAGATTCTTCCTCTCGAGTACCTGACTCAGATTGTGACTCATTTTCAAATGAACTCTCAGGTACGGGTATGAATTTATTGGATCCCAAATGGAAAGGGACTTTCTTGAACCCTAGGCCAGTTGTGTCACTATTGCTTCAAGCTGTTGCTTTGATAGGATCTATTAAACCATTGTTATTGCACCCAATAGGGCCGGTTCCCTTGTAGCCAAAATGCTTCATAAGCTTAAGACCAGGTCCATACTTCTTAGGAGTGATTTCTCGAGCTTGTTCTATTAGGTCTACTCGAGACTCTTCTTTGTAAAGCCATGCAGCAATGGCTCTATTTTTTCTTTCATCTTCTAAGGGAACTGTAGCTTTGACAAAAGAGCCATTAAACTTGGTCTGAGGTTTCAACATGAATGGCTTCTTTTCTACTGAGGGTCTCTCAAAATGTCAAGGGGACTCTGGAATAGACATTAATGACAGCACTGGTTCCATGTGGTACTCTCCCATACCAGTTTCTTTCAATTTGTAATGGGCACCCCTGGATGTCCCAAAAAACTAAACCAATTTTCTGAAAGGAATTATGTCAAATAGTTTGCATGCAACCTCTTATTTCTTTGTTTAATGTTTTAAACCCCTTATAACTCTGAAAATCAAATGTTTATTTGTTTGTTGTGTTTTGTGCATGGAATTGGTATCATACAACATAAACAAGAAAGAAACTACAATAATATGCAAAGTGGAAATGAACTGCTGCTAATAAAATGTTATTTTCAGAATTCATAAAACCAAATACATGGCAGATTTAACAACTCACTAATTACTTCAGCAGTATTGACATAATACTCCAGCCCATGCTTTCAAACTTTCTGCTACAATACTTTGTCCTTCAATTAGTCCACTACCTTCGTAATACCATTCCCTCAAAGTGACATAAGCGTCGGACAAGTAGTGAAGAAGATATGAGCAAAATACCAAATCTACCTATAGCTACAAATGCAACTAAACTACCTGATAATGAAGCCAATAACAAAGAATTCCAAAGGCCAAACCCCAAGGGAATGATGTCTAGAATGTTACAAGAGAGGATAAACATCCTCAAATGCCAAGAATGGAGCTACAACTCACACACCAATTTCTTCTCATATTCAACCTGTCTAATGAAGCCACAGATGCTTCCTTTTATTCTATTTCCAAGGGTCCGCTCAACTCATATGGGCAATGTGGGATAAAAGATGTGTAATATATAAAACATATATTAAAATACCCCTTATGTCTTCCTTGGGTACACATCACCATAAAATAAATATTAAAGTAACGCTTTAATAAAATTTCAAGCATTAAAATGTATTAGCAATCGGACTCCAAATAATGCGAGTGATAGCTCATCGGAAAGCTATCACCGAGGAGTATCAAATCCAATCACCAAAATTGACCTACACTGTGTCCTGCTGACTTACTAAAAATAGTAAGTATGCCTAAAACTGAGTAAATCAACTTCATTTTGGCCCAAACTGGAAATGACTAGGCCAAAACACTCTAGGATCCCATTAAACCCTTCGTTAGCCCTCGGGACCATGTAGAACAAGGCTAACGCACACACACTTGGTCAACTACTAAAATGAGGACATTACACAATTTAAATGACTGCTCAATTTGTTTCAGCTTATTGTTGTGACAATCAGTAGACTCACGATTAGCAGGGACAAAAGAATCAGCAGCTTTGAGCATATTGCAAGTATAGCTAGTAGTAGCAGGAATGGTAACTTCGGAGCCATGAAATCAGAATTTGATGCATTGGTGGTATGTGGATGGCACAGCGCACATCTCATGTATCCATGGCCATCCCAACAGAATGTTGTAGGCTAAGGGAATGTCAAGCACCTGATAGGTGACATCCCTTTCAATAGGACTGACGCGAATTGGTAAAGTCACAAGACCTAGTGACTTTCATTCTACTTCATCATACGCTTTAATAGTGATCTTTCGTCGAGGATCAATAGAGTCCTCAGAATAATCCAATTGTCTAATCAGAGCAGCAGAAACAATGTTTAGGCCAGCGCCATTGTCAATGAGTACCCGACAAACACGTGTCTGGTGGATCATAACCTCAATGTGTAGAGGCTGATTGTGTGGGTGATTCAGTGAGTTTTCATCCTCCTCGGAGAAGGTCATAAGATGAGGTGAGGTCAAGTGACCTACCATGGATTGAAATCACTCAAGATCAAGATCTTGAGGAACATTTGCTTCAATGAGGGCTTTGTCCAGAATTTGCCTATGAGCAGGTGAGATTTTAAGCAGCTCAAATATGGAAATGTGAGCATTGGTTCATTTCAATTGATCTAGAACACTATAATTGGTTGCAGTCAAGTTAGTCATGTGTTTTGCACCTTTACCTGATGGACCAGCAAGGGCTTTGTCCTTGTGTTGTTCAAGATTTGAAGTAGGAGGTGTAGAGCCTTTGAGCACCAATTTTGCATGAGAGCGAGTAACAACATTAGCACAGTGTTGCGAAGATGCATTATCCATGTTATTGGAAGTAGGGCCTCTTAAGACAAATGGTGTCTTGGGTTTATCATTATCTTGCTTCCCCTTTATAGTAATAACGTCGCAGTATTCAGAATCTACAGGTTCAACCATGTGAATGACATTGTCATCATTAGAATATGTATAGTTGACCTTATTGTAGGGTTCTGGTTTCGAAGTCTCTCCTTTTTCATAAGCTAGGAAAGGCTCTTTGAACTCCTTGTGGTCCTAGTTTTTGTTATGTCCATCTACCACAAGTTCAACAGCATCAATCATGTCTTAGACTTTATGACGTAAGTTTATATAGTTGCTGGTTTTGTGTCCCTTGTTTTGGTGATACTCACAGAATGAGGTCTCATTCCACCATGGTGGACGTGGTTGTGGATCATAGGGACGAGGGTTATCCATTGGTGAGATAAGCTTGTGTTGTAGCAATGTTTTGTAAACCACATCCAAAGGTTCTCCTAAAGGCGTATACTCTCGCTTGGGTCATGTTGCCCATGAGTTTCTCGATTTGTTACCAGATGCCTTATTGTTAGGAGGAGGCTTCTCAGCACTTTTGGCCACTTTGAAGCAGTCTGTGAGATTAAATGCTACTTTAGCAAGTTTTGGTGTGACATTATCAACAACCCCATCATGTACAATTTCTCAGTTCTTGTTGACATGTTTGGTTTTATCCCTGTTGGAAGTGGAACCTTGTTTTGTGTCTCTCTGAAGAGTGAGCTCACCTTTCTTGACCATAAATTCTTCGATACAGATAGCTTGTGTAATCATGTCTTTGAAGGTATGTGGACCTTGTAGTTGAACTCGATACCCGAAATTAGGTAAGAGGTTATCAGTGAAAATGTCAAGCTTTTCTATTTCTGGGATTTTACGGGAGTACTTAGTATAAAGTTGTCTCCACCGTTGGAGGAAAGTGAGGAAAGGCTCACCAACCTTCTGTTTAAGGTTGCATAGATCTCGAATATTTACAGGATGTTGAATGTTATAAGAATATTGCTGAACAAATGAATTAGCAATTTCGTCAGACGTCTTGATACCAGGAGGTAAATGTGAGAACTACTCCAAAGCTTGACCACCTAGGCTTCTAGGGAATAAATGCATGAGGTATGTTTCATTGTGTATAAACTCCATAGACAAAGCACCAAATTCCTACAAGTGATCTTGGGGATCAGTAGTACCAAAGTACTTGTCATATTTGGGTAGTTCTATGCCTCTTGGGAAAGGTGACATGTTTATACTTTTGTCAAATGGAAATAAACAAAGAGCGTCCAATGTGTATGTCTTTTTGGGTTTCTCTTTCTCATGCATCATCTAATCCAATTGGTCTTGCATAATTTTTAGTTGTTTTTGGAGTTTAGTGGTCTCAATTTCTTCTTCACGTGTGATAATGTTCTCCACATTGAAATGTGTGGGCAGTTTAACTCCCTCTTGGGTGAGTTTGAGAAAGTACTTTTCTTTCTCTTTGTTGAGTAAGATTCCCATGACCTTCTGAAAGTTTTTGTCTCTTCGACATCTTGCTATGTGTTCAGGAAGGATTTCCACCTCTTCTTGTTCTTCATCAATGTCATTCTCTTTCTCTTTCTCCTTGTCATCCCTAGGTTGTTCTTGATATCGACTATGACTACCCCGTTCAGGTTCACGATTAGTCATTATAGGAACTTGTTCAATTTTCGTATGTTGTGTTTCAAAAGGGTCTGTGGAGAAAGGATCATACATTGTGTTTGATGATGTAGGACTCCTACTAGTCTCGGTATCCTTTTGGTAAAAGGGATTCCTAATTTTTTGTAAATTGGAAAATGTTCGTTGAACTTGAGATGACCTTGCAGGTGAGGAAGACCGTGAAGACGCCTCACTAGCCAAACTAGATATAGATTGTGTAGCGAAAGGTAAGCTACCTCTGCCACAATTACGACCCCTAGCACAACCACGTTTAATGTTATCAGGATAAAACACGTTGTCGCTTCTGGTTGTGATAGTCATAGGCAAGGACAAGATGCTAGAATCTGGAGAAGGACTATACTAAGACTGAGTCTCAAAAAGGACAAGATAGTAGCAAGAATGCTATTCACTAAGGCACAAATGGTTTGATTTAAAGGCTAGAATAGCCAGAGATTATGACCACTACGGCACAAAGTATGAAAAGCATTAAGATGAGGACCAAGATTTGTATGAGATGAGACTAGTCAAGGTGTAAGACACAAGTTTTAGTTAAGCGAAGTGTCACTGTTCTAGGACTATTTGCGAATAGAGAGCGATAAATGGACGTAGAAAAGGACAATGTGTAGGCCGCAGATAGCTAGAACAGACCCAAATTGTAAATGCTGATACAAAATCTCGCACGAAAAATCTTTACGGGCTGCTTGAAGAAGTTTTACGGGCCGTGCGAAGATGTTTCTGTCTCGCGCAAAAATCAACAACAGTTTTTAATTTCGCGTGAGGATGTTTTCTGGATCGCACGAGGATGCGCAACAGAACTTTAATTTTGCGTGAGGACAAAATGGATTCGTGTGAGAGCCAAATGATTTCACGCAAGAGACAAATGATTTTGCGTGAGACCAAAATGATTTCGCGCGAAAGGACAGAACAGTTTCATAACAGCGACTGCTTTTGACAAAATTTTTGATCGATCCAATAACCAGGCAAATAAACAGGCATGTAGAATAGCAAGCAAGTGATTTCAAGCACGTCTGAAAATAATGAGCAAGGGCAAAAGAAACCTTGCGCATGAATAATCAAGTGACATAGTTTGTGCTAATCCCTAAGAGAGCTATTTGTGTACGTTTTCAAAAGGTTTTGCAATCATTGCACACATTCCTAGAAAATAAAAGTTGGCTTCTCTAAGGTATTTAGTAATGGTTTGACTCTGCAACTTTTATGACTCATAGGGGTGACCTCCAATCCCGGCGCACCGAGGTTTTGACACAGTCTGAGAACTTAATCTTCAAGAGCTGCTAGGGAGATCTGACAACCCACAATGAACCACACCCGTGGAAATTTCTTCCACAAGGACATTTATATAGCGTTTGTCACTACCATGGCAAAAATGGCTATTACCGCTTGAGGTTCCGTCATCACAGTTCTCCCTATAGAGGGATTGTCTGCTACGATTAACCCTCTCTAAAGGTGACCGACTCACAATAGTATACCACAAGGGGACTTAGCTTCTAGATTCAAGGTTTTGACACCTTTTCACCTTTAGCCCAATCAAAACAAACAGATTAATCCGACATGCTAAACTAAGATTATCTCTTAAAGATCTATGATATCATCTTCCTATGATCTATCAACCTCTCTAGAGAAAGGATGCCTTAATCAATAAGTCAAAGATTCATCTATCTACAAGATGCTCAAAGTATCCTCCCCACCCATAAGGAATCCATCTTAGAGAGGAGTTTCACTAGGAACCCACTCCCTCAAGATCCACGAATAGTGTTCATGGGGGCTTAATTACTATGTGTGTATAGATGTTAATTCTTGAAAACAAATCTATCCAAAAGCAATCAAAAAGCACAAGGTGGTACACTTAATGCTTTAACTAATGTGAGGTGAGTCCAAAGATGTGGAACATTTAACCCCTCACACAAGACAAAACAAGTCCACAACTCATAAATTAGTGAGTTCTAGAAAGCACAAAAGGGTTGCCTTGTGGAGCCTTTAACACTTATGTCCTGTAGACCCCTCCCCTATTTAACATGGTGTTGAGCTTGCAACCACAGGGTGGAATGAGGGGTCGGCAGATTAGCAAGTCCAATAACCCAAGATAGCCAATTAGATCTATCACTAAAGACTAAGCCTGCTAAATGAATACTAACAGAGATCACACCCTAGTATCAATTTATGCATGTGTTGTAAAATGAAAATACAAAAGCAAACACACAAGCTCAACACAAAAGATGTTTGTTTTAGATCCAAATGAAGTGTTATTAGTTGATGAAGATTACCTGGTGATCCTCGCAACGTTCTTAGTAGATTTTTACCTATTTCTGGCAACTTTAGCACACTTTTCCCATTATTCCACAAACCACTACTATGCTGTTCAAAAAGAAAACCAGAAAACACAAAAACACTAGAAACCACAAACAGTCAGTAGAAAAATTTAAAAAAACGTAAATCAATGGAAAAAATTTGCCTCTGTCAGCAGAGTTTCATGCGAAATCCCTGACAGTCCGCACGAAAAAGTTTTACGGCCCGCGCGAAATAGAATTCCACTCGCACGAAATTAAATTCAGCTTGTGCGAAATCAAATTCGGCTTGCGCGAAATCAAATTCGGCTGGCGCAAAATGAAAATTGGCTTGCACGAAGAAACAGGTCTCGCGTGAAGTTTCGCACGCCAAAGAACTTTCTCACGCGATGCGAAAAGAATATTCGTGTGAAGATTCTAGATCCTCGCGTGAAAATGAACAGTTTTGCACTAAGATTCTCGAATCTGTACAAAACAGTACGGACAGAGAACAAAAAAAAAAATTAAAAAAATACAGAAAGAGGCTAGAAAAATTGATTTTTGTGCCCCACGGTGGGCGCCAGAAATGTATATGTGAAAATGCGGCCTATGCTAACACACACACTTCAACACAGTCATTGCATGCGGATTCATCTCGAAATGAACATTGGATTGTTCATCTGAAATTTGCCCTGCAAAGCAACCTGTTGCCTTCTATCTAAAGGGATTTTGCCTGTTAATATCCTCAGAATCAAGGTGCAGGCAACCATACCCTCTAAGAATGAAGGATTTGACAATGAAATTAAGCTAAGAATGAGAATGCAAATTAATCTAAAATGAAAGATGCAATGTAATCTAGGAACAAATAAAGCAAACTAGATTAAGCATATGCATGATTAAACTAAAATGAGATTAAACTAAGAATGAGAATGTATGCAAGAAATGTAAGCAAACGTGAGCATGAATTTCAACAGTGATTCGATGCAAATTCTCTAAATTCCTCCTCCAAAATGAGGAGATGAGGGTCTCTTAAATAGACTCTCCTAGAATCCATCAACGGTTGAGATCGATTCAGATCAACGGTCAGGATTGAAGATGAGGTTCAGTCATAAAGGGAGATTCCCAAATTAAAGGGAGTTAACAGACTTAATTTGAGTAAAATAAGGAGTTAACTATTTTAATTTGAGTAGAAAAAGGAGTTAATTGATTTAACTCATTTTTGATCAATAGTGAACTGGAAATTCCCCTTTTTTGAACTGAAGAGAGATTTTGTTGAGATATTTAATTTAATAAAATGAGATATGCTCTCATAATTACTTTTTCTATTTAATTAAATAATCTTTAATTAATTAGAGATACTTTTGTTTAATTAAATAACTTCATTTAATTAATTAGGAATGGCTTCGCATTTAATGAAATAACTTTGTTTAATTATTTAGAAGTACTCCATTTAATTAAATTTTTTTTTTAATTAATTAGAAATACCTTTCCCATTTAATTAAATAATTACATTTAATTAATTAAGATAGGTGTATTTATTAAATTAAATAAATTTAATTCCATAGTACATTAGCCTTAGGATATAATTTAATTTAATTAAAGTATAAGTACTTAATAATTAAATTAAATATTAATCAATAGGTTTAATGTGACTAATATGAGTAAATACTATAGGAATTAAATAATAAGCATGATGAATTCAGATTTAGGTTTTCTACATCTGACAATTAAGTCAAGTAGCAAATAGTAGAATGAGAATTGCCAATTAGAATAGGACTTTAAGATTGATCAAAAATAGACCAGAATTGGTTGAGATGGCAATGAGCCAATTTTGGGGTATTATATATATATATATATATATATATATATATATATATATATATATATATATATATATATATACTCTAGATATTGTTTCAAACAATTAGAGGTCATAATATATGTTATGACAGCATTCATAGCATGGTGATTTTAATTATTTGACAAGTCACTATTTTAGAGTGTTAAAGTCAAATAATGTGTTATACATAGATTTATTTTTTCTTGTATCTATTAAGGAATCTATTACTTCTCCCTTGCTAAGAGGGGGTGTTGAAGTATAGCTTCAATCAAAGTAATATTGAACATTTGAATCTAGTTTTATGATTATATTGAAGGTAAGAATAAAAAATATGTATATATATATATATATCTAGGTATACATTTTTTTTATTCTTACCTTCAATATAATCATAAAACTAGATTCAAATGTTCAATATTACTTTGATTGAAGCTATACTTCAACACCCCCTCTTAGCAAGGGAGAAGTAATAGATTCCTTAATAGATACAAGAAAAAATAAATCTATGTATAACACATTATTTGACTTTAACACTCTAAAATAGTGACTTGTCAAATAATTAAAATCACCATGCTATGAATGCTGTCATAACATATATTATGACCTCTAATTGTTTGAAACAATATCTAGAGTAAATATAATGCATTCATTATCGATGACTTCTGACGTATCCAGAATAAATTGTCATGATAATAAGCCTATTATTTGCAAGATCATCACCTTACAAAGATTACCTTATGAATATATATGTCCATGAAATATCATCACCTTTCATTACATATCTGATGTAACTAAACAACCATAGAAGCATAAACACATATCAATTGAAAATTAAATTCAATATTCAATATTACAATTTAATCATACCAAGTTTTCTTCTAAAATATTCAATCTTCACTTTAGCAAGAGCCTTGGTAAAACATCTATTGTTTTCTCATTAGCAATGATGTACTCCAATTTCATAACATCTTGATCCACCATTTCTCTAATGTAATGATAAGGAATTTTAATATGCTTAGACTAATTGTGAAAAACTAGATTAGCAAAAAGCTTTATATAACTCTCATTTTTGTAATGAATCATAATGGGTTTTAAAAGCCTTTTGAACAAATAAACTAGCAACTTTTGTAACCATACAACTTCTCTAGCTCCCAAGGAAGATGCTTTATATTCTACGTCAATAGAGCTTAATGCAACTTAGGATTATTTTTCAATGAACCAAGAAATCATTCTTGATCCAAGACTGAAGCAACATCCAAAAGTACTTTTACGTTTAGTAGAATTGCCTACTCAATTAGAATATGAATATTCATAAAAATTGATTTATACTCAATCATATCTGATTTCCATAACAATAGTGCCTTTTAGATATCTTAAGATATATTTAGCTTCCACCAGATGTATCTTCTTTGGTGCACATATGCACTGGCTTAAGGTGTTAGTAGCATAACATATGTTTGGATAAGTATTCACCAAATATATTAAGGATCCAATAATCTACCTGTAGTGAGTAGGATCCATAGATTCAAAGTTAATCATATAATCCTTTAGCTTGTGTAGATTTACTTCCATAGGAGTAGTAGCTAGTTTACAATCCATCATTCCAATTTTTTTCAAGATATCAATAGTATATTTTCTCTGATTTAAAAAAATGTAGTTCTCCTTTTGCTAAACTTCTAGTCCTAGGAAGTAGTGAAGAAGACCTAGATCTTTCATATCAAACTTTGTTGTTAGTTCTTGTTTGCACTTCTTTATAAGATGTTCTTCACCTGTTATCAATAAATCATCAACATATAATACAAGAATAATCATGTCATCATCATCTATCATGAAGTATAAGTTAGGATCAAAATCATTCTTAGAGCACCCTAACTTTGTTATATAGTTTTCTATTCATTCATAACATGCTCTAGGAGCCTATTTAAGACCATACAATACTTTCTTTAGCTTACACATGTGAGATTTTTTGTCATGAGTGAAGAACCCTTCTGGTTGTTCAATATAAAATTCTTCTTCAATTTCACCATTTAAGAATTCTATTTTAACATCCATTTGATGAACTTTCAATCCTTTGGATGCTGTGATTGCTAGGATAGTCCTAAAAGATGTGTATCTAGCAACTGGGGAAAAAATTTCTTCATAATTGATACCTTCTTTCTATGAGAAACCGTGTGCTACAAATATGACTTTGTATTTTTTAATGTTGTCATCAAGTGCATGCTTGATTTTGAAAAGCCACTTAGAAGAAATAAATAATTTTTTAAAAGGTTTGGGTACAACATCCCATACATCATTTTTTAATATTGAATTATATTATTCAATCATTGTTTCTTTTTAAGGTTTCCTTGATAAGGCTTCTTCAATATTTGAAGCTTTTGTTTTGATAAGTTTAGTTAATAGAGCTACATAACATGACTGATTTCTTGTTCTCTTGCTTTCTTTGATTACTTCATCAAGTTCAACATGATTTTCTTCTATAATTTTCCTAGCCCAAAGTGGCCTCTTTTTATTGTTATCATTTTCAATAATCTTAGGATCTTAAATAGTAGGTGAAGGAGGTTCAATACCATTCTCCCTCTCATTTTCTACTAGGTGTTCTTCATCTATATCAATGATAGGTTCTATATGTAATTCATCATTGTTCTTAGAAAGATTGAAGACAATATCTTCTTTAGATTTAAAATCTCTACTAATCTCAATTTTTCTTTGAATCAGAACATAGATCCTATAGCCTTTGGTTGTTTCACTCTATCCAATGAGTATTCCCTTCTTTCTAGATGGTTCTAGTTTTGTTATTTTCTCTTGAGGAATATGATTATAAACAAGACACCTAGATATTCTTAGGTGACTTAGATCTGGTTTGATGCCTATAAATACTTCTTTAGGAGTGGTGTTTTCTAATATTGAGTGAGGACATCTATCATGAATGCAAACTACAGTGTTAGATGCTTTAGCCCAAAAAAAAATATGGAGATTTTGGTCATCCATCACAACTCTAGCTGATCCAATAATTGATCCAATAGTAATGCAAAAATATTTAAAAATCTTAGAGATGTATTCACATTCATTGTCTAATCTTAGTATTTTTATTTTCTTTCCTAATTGATTTTCAAGTAGAGCTTTGAATTCTTTTGATTTTGATAATACTTTCATTGATTCCTTTTGTTTGAGGAAGTAAATCTAGGTTTTTCTAGAATAGTCATCCATAAATATTACATAATAGAGACACCCATTTAAATAGGTTACACGTACATAGGACCACATAGGTCAGTGTGAATAAGTTCAAGTACATATTTTGATTCATGAATAATTTTAGGAAAGGATTGCTTGGTGTTTTTGCCTAGGGCACATCCTTTATAAATGCCTAAGTGATCATTTTTGAGACTAGGTAATCCTTTTACAATTTTCCCTATTGATGACAATGCACATAAATGAATATGACCTAATCTCCTATGCTAAAGCTTAGAAGAATTTGAAGTTTCATGACTTAGTGCTAAATTGTATAAAATTTCATCTTTGAATCCAATATATATATATAACTTTCTTGATGTTAGAGTTCTTTAGCCAAGATAGAACTTTTTCCTCTTGAAAGATGATTCTGAATCCTTGATCAGCAAGACCATAAATAGAGACCAAATTCCTTGTAATTCCAAGTACATATAAAAAAATTTAAGTTGGAGAGTAATCCTTGAATTTAGATGGATTGAGAAAGACCTAATACCTTTAATTAGATGAGTAGACTTATCTCCAATGGTTGCTTCTTTTGAGGAGTATTTTGAGAAGCTTTCAAATTTATTTCTGAAGCCTATAATATGTTGAGATACTCCATTTTCTATGATCCAAGTATTTTGGTTTGAGTTTAATTCACTTGAGAGAGCTGGATAAAATGCAAGAATTTATTCTTTTTCCTCTTTCTCTTATTTGACTTCTACTAATGCTGCTTAAATCCTTTTTCTTTCTAGGAAGAAGTTGTGAGAGTAACCAATTTTATCACATTTGAAGCATTTTACTTTTGACCAATCTTGTTTCTTATATGGTTTGACAAATTCCTTCTTATTATGATTGAATTTTCTTTTCTTGTTTGAATTTGCATAAAGTGCTTGAATGTCTCCCTCTTGATTTATGCTTAATCCTCTTGATATTAATCTTGATTCTTCTTGAGTGCATTCATTTTTTAGTAATTCAAACTTAGGAAGTTTAGTTTGGGAGCTTAGACCTCAAATGAAGGTTTCCCATGATAGTGCAAGTCCTCTTAAAGCTATCATGCTTATTCCTTTGTCATCAACTTGGCTTCCAATTGTTGCAAGTTGATCTTTTAACTTAGAGATTCTTAAAAATAGGATGTAATTGTCTCCGCATTATTCATTTTTATTTATAGAATATCTTTCTTTAAAGTTAGTATTCTACTAGTATTATTGATTTCAAAAGTGTTTTTAATAGTAGAGAACATATCCATGTAGTTTAAAGACTAGATATAGAAGGGAGAATGCAAACCTTCACAAAGTCTATAATAAATTTTATAGCCTTTTTGTTGCACCTTTTCTATGTTATTTTATCTAGATCATTTTCAAAATTATGTACTCTTCTAATTCAATTTCTCTAAGTACTATCATGACTCGAATTTTCCATGATGAAAAGTTTGATGCTCCCTCAAGTCTATCTTCTCATCTTATGTGTAACCATTTTGATTTAGAGGATAAAATTTTAATATTAAAATATGATATTTTAGTTTTTATTTTGAATAATAGAATTTATTATTAGGATGGCTCCGATACCATGTTAATGCAAAAATATCTATAATAGAAATAAACTATATTTTTAGACTGTGATAAACCAGATAACTTACTTGATCTCAGATTGTAGATTGTAGATCTTGTAGTGCCTACCCCTAGTTTACATTCAGATATTATTTCCAAACTCTTTTAGGCTAGTTTATGTTTATGCTTGATGATTAGTAGCATTATTTTCCAAATTATTGGATATTTTTTTCATACTCAATTAATTATATGATGAGACTACTTTGGTACTAGTTATTTCATGTATGCATGATTATACCTTGATGATAATTATTTTCAGTGATTCTAGTTATTTGATGATGTTTGTTAGATGGATTATTTATACATATTTTCTATGGATACTTACCCCATATTGCATGTATATGGTGTGTGTGCATGTTTTCTTTATGTATGATGTTTTTGATGTGGTTAAAGAAGGGAGTCGTAGTCACCTGCTAGTCAAGATCTACATGATATACCATTTCCTACCATTGTCTATTTAGTTTAGAATATATGTTTTTTTACATGCGTGGATTTTAAATAGATTTTTGGGTGTCAACTTCCCCGAATATTCAAGATGAACGTAACCTATCGCAATATCTCAATGGTAAGAGAGGGGATTTAAATTCTTGAGTCCAAATCCTATCCTTAAAACCAATTGTCCTAAAAAATTAGGACAAGTATCTGAGATGATTACCCTTCTAGATTCATCATAGGATGTAAATTTGTGATTATAACACTTGAGTTTGATCTTATATGTGGTATTTTATGACGGGCTCTCATATTACATCTTGTAGGTCTGTGGTGATTTTTATGTTAATTAAGTCAAATTAAAAGATTAATTAATGATTTAATTTAATGAAAAATTATTAAGATAATTTCAATATTTAATTATATTTAATTAATTGGAAAATTAATTAAGAAAAAATAATTCAATTTAAAGAGAAAATTATAGTTTTAAATTTAGAGTTTAATAATATTAATTTAATTTAATAATAATATATTTAGGAGATCATTTTAAATAGATGCTAAATATTATTATTACTTGAGTTAATAAATATTTTATCAAAAAATGCTTCAAAAATTAATTGAAGAGAAAAAGAGAAATTAATTTATTAAAGATATTTTAAATTTCAAAAAGTGTGCATGAATATTCAATAAAGTAAATAAAGAGTTAAAAGATTGTGATCAACGAGTTCCCTCAAGTGATCACATACTCACTGCTCTGAATTTAGGGGAGAACTCCATATTAGAGATGGAGAGTTCCTTTCACAAGGACCAGGATTTTTGGAGAAGGGAATTTTCAAAGAGAAGGTTTTGAGAGAAAAGAGAAATCTTTCACAATCTTCAAGTGGTTGCATATTAGCATTAGATTTAAGTAGAGTCTTGTGCTTTATTTGCATAATGAATTTTGTAAATTGGTATTCATGTCTACATTTTGTTTGTTAATCTATTTTCCAAATTTTGTTTGTATGAATCTTTCAATCTTTCATTATGAATATATTGGTATTTAATCAAAATTCTATCTGTAGATGAGGATTGAAAAGAAATTATTAAGAAGAAAATTGAATTGTTAGAATGCAAATTTCGATTGGATTATATGGGTTTCCTTATCAGATTAAATTTGTAATGTTTATATATATATATATATATATATATATATATATATATATATATATATATATATATATATATATATATATATATATATATATATATATATATATATATATATATATATATATATATATATATATATATATATATATATATATATATATATATATATATATATAAAATTGATGGAGAGGCAGGGCCACCAAACCCCCACCTCCCATCCTCCTTATCCCCCTCCACGATAGTGTGAGGTCTTTCAAAGACCTTGAAAGGGTCGTATGACAGACTTGTTGCTGTGATAGCAGACATACTACCGTGATAGTACTTTATTGTCATGACAGTAGAGTTGTGGTGGTAGCCTGTAGGCCTGCGGGTTTGATAAAAATCACAAGTGTATTTTTAAAAAAATTGTTTTAAAATTATTTTTTATTTTAATAAAAAATTTAATAAATATTTATTAATAATTTTATTAATTGTTTATTATTAATAATAATTAATTAATTAATGTTTAATAAATTATGAATATAGTTATTTTAAATATTTATTAATTTAAGTTAATTAATATAGTTTAGTTAAGTTTTTAATTAATAATATTTAATCATGCTTAAGTTATTTATTAATATTATTGTACATTAATTTTGACTATTAATAAAATCATAGTAATTTTTATTAATGGTCAATTATTATTATAATAATTTATTGGAGATAATTATTTTAAAGTCATCTTATGATATTTAATTGTGAACCTTAAAATTTTATAAGATAAGAGTAATTGTGCAATATGTTCAAAGACAAGAGAATGGGTTAAGTTGTAAGTGTTAAAATGTAAATCTTATATACACAAAATCTTATATTGAAATGAAAACTTAAACCATACTGTTAACATAGACTATGTGTCTTCAAAATCAAACCAAACTATGAAACTAAACTATTAATTGTATATTTTCTTATGTTTTGGGGTTTGGGTTGACTAGAGTGTTGACCAGTCTTAGGATGTTTACCAGAGGCTTGGGAGTTTTGGGTTTGCAATGTCATGATGATGATTTGATCTTGATTTTTTTAACTTAACCATAGTAATGTCTCTAGTATTCTCTATGATGAGTTTGGATCTATTTTTTGTTATTTCTTTTAGTGTTCTTGTGTGATAACGAGATGAATGGTATGACATATTTGACTTAATCTTTTAGTCTTCAATCAATTATTTTTGGATGCTTTTTAATTTCTTGTAAAGGACTGAGGCATTATTGTGAATTATCTTTTGATGTTTTCTAGTTACTTGTATAGGACTAAGGTGAAATCTATGATTCTTTGATTTGTACTTTTATGAGCTTAGGGTAGGTTATCTATATGTAATGTCAGGAAGTGGCTTGTAATGGAGGTCAGAGCCCAAAGTGGTTGCTTGGGCAACCCATTGTAGGTTATTCTAATAAGTGAAAACACTACACTAATGAGAGTAAAATAGACCTAATAAGAGTCTTTGTCTTCCCTCACCCATGCCTCGAGTGCTAGTACAAACTAGGATGAGAGTAAAGAGGATGCTTGGTTGTGACTATGCATCTTTAGTATGCCTTGTCAATATGAAAGGATACTAGTGCCATATAGAGTCACTAGGGAGCCGGGTCAAGTTAGACTACTAGGGTAACTCTAGAATTGATTCATGTGATGACACTTGCCCACTTGCATAGTAGATTCCCTATGTGTCTTTGTTTGTTTTTGGGTTTAGATGTCATTTTATCATGGAATCCTTGAGTTAGATTACTTTTAGGGTTTTCCTTGACATAGATATTACTTTTTATTTTTGGAATTGTTATCCTATTTGGGACTTGAGACTATCTCCTTAGCACAATGTGACTAGACCTTTCTGGATTACCATGAGGTCAGGTGGCAGTGCTTTTTTACTTTTACCACTAAGATCTGTCTGTTGATGCCATGGCTGAAGTTCTTTGTTCTACATTTCCTTTCATTCTATCTTTGTGTATTATGATGGATGGTTATATCTATATGATGGATGGATTTACTTATTGTATTGTATTAAATTTTATGGATCTGAAATGGATGATGTAATTTGTTTTATAAATGTATATTCTTTCAACCTTTCATACCTTGTGACATGTACAATGATTGATTGGGCATTCTGATTATTGCCAAGTGGAATTCAAAACAAATATATATTATTTAAACGGTTATGAACTTGTAATTATTCTTTAATGCGGACGTGTTATTTATTGGACTTAATTTTATTTAAATTTAAATGTGATTCAATGTCTTGGGATCCTTAAGGAATGTAATCTGTTATATTTTCTTATGTATGATTGTATGTTATTGCTTCCACTATTTTATAATTATTGTATATCTTATTCTTTTAAATAAAAATGTTTGGAAAACTTAGTAAAACTTTAAGTTAGTTCTTTTGGATCCCTTGGTGAGGCATTACAGATTTTTGACTTTAGAATTGTATTTTATGCTTGGATAATCTTATTCTTGAATGAGGATTGATAATCTATTCTTCAATAATCTGCAAGAGAGAAAGATCACCGAGACTACATATATGACTTGTGATTGATATATGATTGGTCCCCACCAATACAATGATAATATATATCCAATGAAGAGTCATGGACATGAATCTATGTGGCCAAAGGCCACGTAGGTTCATAACCCTATGTGGGTATAACTATTCAATTATCCTTTAACAATAATGCAATACCAAGTTAATGATCGATGACAGTAAACACGACTGATACAAGTTATAAAAAATGTATAACACCCATTATGAATCAATGATCTAGTAATATGTTCAATAACAAGTGGAGCTCAATATGAATTAAGGGTAGCAATACACACACATATTTTCACATGTGTGTGTGTGTGTAGGTATATGTATCTGTAATTCTTACCTTCAATATAATCACAAAACTGGATTCAAATGTTCAATATTACTTTGACCAAATCTATACTTCAACAAAAATATCATCAACTTGATCTTCACCCTTGCAATAGATGAGGGATATTTTCTTTTCTTCAATGTGTTCTCTAAAAAAGTGATGGTGGAGAGAAATATGCTTTGACTTTGCATGGTAGATAGAATTGTTTGCCAAAGCTATTGCACTTTGATTATCATAATATAAAGGTGTAGGTTCATATTGAGGTAGAGCCAACTCTTCAAATATTCTTCTAACCCATAGAACTTCTTTAGATGCATTTGTACAAATTTTATATTTAGCTTCAGTGAACATAAAGAAATAGAAGTCTCTTTCTTACTTTTCCAAGATATAACACCTGTACCGACAAAGAAACAATATCCATAAGTAGATATCCCATCATTGGGATCTCCACTTGAATCATAATTAGTAAACCCTTGTAAAATAAAATCAAAATTTGCATCATAAAATAAACCTAGACTAAGAGTTACTTTGATATATCTTAATATTCTTCTTGCTACTTTAAATTGTGTTTGTTGAGGTTTGGATGTATAAATCTTGGAACTAAACCAACACTATATGCAATATTGGGTCTAATGAGAGTGAGATAATTCAAATATCCTACAAGTTTTCTATATGAAGTAGCATCAACAAAAGGAGTATTTGTATCAACCATTAACTTAGTTCCTAATTCACATGGAATAGAAACATGATTAGCATCATTCATTTGAAACTTGTCCAAAAGATCTTGAGCATACTTTCTTTGAGAAAGAAAAATACCCTTAGTTGTTTTCTATATTTGCATTCTGATGAAGGGCCACAACACCCTTACCAAATCATAAACAAAACCACAAGAATATGGAGCCAAAGAGAAGATAAAATTCTTCACAAAGCATGCTTTTATTATTCTTGAAAATTCTTACAACATCAACAAGATGATATCATAGATATGACTTCTTCCAAAAGAAGTTTACAAATGCTTCAACATAAGATAGCTCCCAAACAAGAGCTTCCACAAGAAGAGTCTTCAAACCAAGAGCTTCACCAAGAGCTTCCACCAAGAGAACTTTCACCTCCAATCTTTCTTACAAGAGATTACACCTTGAGAGCTTCACTATAAGAGCTTATACTTGAACAACTTGCACTTGAAGAGCTTGATTGCAAATGCTCATATGCCTTGCTTAAATAGGCACTTCCAACCCAAAACATTATAAACACAACCAATGTGGGATAAAAGATAAATAAAACTACCTTAAAGTAAATATTTAATTCCCACCCAAATACAACTAAACACCACCACATGGACCAATTAGAAAATTATATTTCCTTTGTGGATCATAAAAAATATTAAATGCATAATTTAAGGAACTTTCCACAAACTTCTAAGATGCCACCTACACACCTTGATAAATGAAATGACAACTATTTCTCTCATTTTTTTCTATTTATGCCACCTATACACCTTGAAAATAGAAATTCTTATTTTCTTCTTTTTTTCTATGTTTCTATTTTTAAATTATTTTTCCTTTAATTTTTGTCACTTTCTCTCTTCTGTATTTTTTTTGTTTTGTTTTGTTTTTTTTATAAATTTTGATCGCACCCCTTTTTTGACGATGCAAGATGCTCTTGCATTAGACACACATGGTAGGAAAAATTTTGTGGATATGAATTCACAAAATAAAGCAACTAACAATGACATTTGTTTTCTTCTCTTCCAACACCTAGCTGGAACAAGTATCTGTCATCGATATATTTCCTTCTTTCTTCTTTTCCAACACCTAGCTAGAACAAGTGTTTGCTATTGAAAATACTCCACCACAATGAAATTTTTCCAAAAGTAACTCTCATCCTCATCTAGTCTTGTAAGATCTAATGCACTTGTAATAAACTCAACAACACCATACCAATCTTCCTTTGCATACCACACATCACTAACAAGACCATCATGCAAACCATCATCATCATCTTTCAAATTCATCTCAAAGACCACATCCCATGACTCATAAGAATTTACCTCTTTGACATATTCATATTTGATTTCTTCTTCCATGTCTTCAACAAGGCAAGTAACCACTTCACTTGTTTGACTTCCAACCAAAGAAATGTATGCATCCTCTAATTATATAGTCTTCGAATAATCTTCATCTACTTTTGGCTCACAAATATTTTCATCTTCATGTTCTTCATCTTCCTCAACTTTATGTTCACACATATATGTATCTTCATCCTCTTTCTCTTATTTTCTATCGCATGTGTGATAATCCACTAGATCTTCTTTCTTTTCCATGTCCAAAGAATTGTCAACATCTCTTTTCTAGTAGTGTACTCTTCTATTCCACAATTTTGCTTCTAATTCATTCATTTGCTTCTGTAAGTCAAAGAATGCAACTCATAATGTCTGTTGATTTCTTTCTCTAATTTTCTCAAGTCTAGGAATCCTTGGAATCCATCCAATAACAAAATTCATTTTCTTCTTTCTCTTCTCCATGCTCAAGTCTTCATAAGACATACTTCATGCAACACAAGAACCTCATGCAAACTGCCTCACAATTAGCAATCGGTCTACACAATCAAGAAATCATTTTTGAAAAACTTTACCTAACTTAAGGTCCTAGTACAAATTTCCTCATGTAATACTCTGCCAAGGGATCCAAAAGAATTAACCTAAAGTTTTACAATGTTTGCCAACATTTTTTTTAAAAGAAAGAAAGGTTACATACACATCAGACATAAAGTAGAAAAAGCAATAACATACAATCAACTATACCCATACATAATAGGTTGCATTCCTTAAGGATCCCAAGACATTGAGTCACATTTAAATTTAATTAATACTAAGTCTAACAAATACTACATCCACATGAAAGAATAATTAAAATTCCAATGTCCATTTAAATAATATATATTTGTTCTGAATTCCTCTTGGCAAATAAAATTCAAAATGCTTAATCATTCACTGTACATGTCATAGGGTATGAAAGGCTAAAAGAATATACATATATAAAAATAGAACTACATCATCCCCCTCGAATCCATGATATAAGAACAATACAACAAATGAAAGCATCCACCATACATGATATAACCATCCACCATAAATATATAAACATCCATCATAAAATATAACCATCCATCATAATGATACATAGATAGAATGAAAGGAAATGCAGAGAAGGAAGCTCCAACCATGGTGACTACCGATAGATCTCAATGGTAAGAGAAAAAAACCACTATCACTCAACTGTGTGGAACCTAAATGACCCACTCCCATTACACTAAGGAGAGAGTCTCAAGTCCCAAACAAGATATAAACCACATATCAAAAGTACTTTCTAAGTCCAAGAAATCCTAGAAGTATACTAACTCAAAGGTTCCAAGATAAATCGACATCTATACCCAGAGGCACACAAAGACATGTAGGAAACTTACTATGCATGTGGACAAGTGTCATTGCATGAATCATGCTAGAGTTACCCTAGCAATCTCTCGGGACCTGACCCCACTATTGATCCCTATGTGGCCACTAGAATCCTCTCATACTGATAATGCATACTATGGATGCAAGGTCACAACCAACTGTTCTCTCTATTCCCATCCTAGCCTGTACTAACACTTGAGGCATGGGCAAGAACATACAAAGACTCTTATTAGATTCATTTTATTCCCATTTAGTGTAGTGTTTTCACTTATTAAACAACTTACAATGGGTTGCCCTGGGAACTACTTAGGGTCCCAACCTCCATTGTAAGCGACTTCCCAACATTACATATAGATTACCTACCCTAAACTCATGAAATCACAAATCAAGAATCATAGTAAAATCAACTCAGTCCTATACAAGTGATTGAAAAGCATCAAAATACAAATCACAATACCCATTGGTTCCCAATGAGCAACCAGAAAGTATCACAATAATATTGATCAATGATTCAAAAATGGTTAAGTTAGATATCTCATAGCATAAATCTCTATCCCTCAAAGACACTGAAAACAATAGTCAATAATATAAACACACTCAACATAGAGCATACCATCACATTACCATGCTTACGTAAAAACAATCAAGAGCAAGTCAACCTGATACCACACTCACAGAACTCTCGAGCCTTTGGTAGACATCTTAGAACTAGTCAACAATCTAGTCAACTCCAAACCCCAAACATAGACATCACATAGGAAACAAGATGTAAGTTTAATGTTTTGGTTTTTTTGAAATCACATGGTTAGGTTAGATGTAAGGTTTTAGTTTTTGATTTAGAGTAAGTTTTCAAATGCATAGGATTCTCAATTTACCCTACCAAGTAACTCCATTTATTTAACTAAGATATAAGATTACCCCCATTTATATATTAAGTCATTTCTCTTAAAATGCTCTAAGGATAATTTATATGTTTTATTTTAAAAATTATTAAAATGATCCTTATTTTTTTTTCAAATAAAATAATTTCAAATTAATAAGGATGAATTTTAAAATCTCCACCTTATTATATAACCTTCATTATTAAATAAATTAAATTTGTTTATATTTAATTGAATTATATATATTATGTTAAACTAATTAATAATTAAATACTTAAAATAACTATATTTTGATTAATTATTAAAAATTAAAACAATAAATAAATTTTTATTTATAATAATATTTAAAAAATAATCCCTTAATTGGGCAACCACTTTTTGACTCAGGTTTACGACAGCTCTGGTAATGCAGTAATTGTAGTAATAGTGGCAGCTGACACGTTAAAGGGTGGGGGTATGGGATTATTCCCTCTCCACCACTTTCTTCTTAAATTTATAAAATAAAAATTTATTAATATTTTTTTAAAAAAGAATCTGTTTCAATATTAATAATTTTGTATAATAATTTTTTTTAATAAAAATTTAAAATAAACAAAACCCCTTTTTCCAATATATGAGAGCACATAAATATTATGTTTTTTTATCATAGCCCTGGTGATAATTCCATGGGAGAAAATTCAACGAACTCTTCAATTTATTATTGTTTTTTTAAAAGAAAATTTTTCATTTAAATTCAACCCTTTCCGGATTAATTTCCTTTCTTAAAATATACTAAAAGAGGGTCATATTGATTTTAATTTTTCTTGTATACAAAGGATCACATACATACAAGAAATACACACTACTAAAACATTTGTCACAAGAATTTCTTCATATATACATTTAACAGACATGATGAAGATAGGAAAGAAAGAGCGTAATAAATTTAGCAAATAATCACAAGCGTCTACCTAGACATTGATTGTAATTGCTATGCCCAAGAAAATTGTAGAGAAATTCCTCCTCTTAGAACCTTCTCCTTTCTAAAAATTCATTCTCCAAAATTCACAGTCCTTTGAAAATGAACCTCCAAATTGTGATATGGAGTTCTCTCCTAAAATCAGGGCACTAATTGTTCATTCACTCAAGAGAATTCCTTGCTCACTAGACTTCAAGTCTAAATTAACTTTTCTTTATCTTTCTTTTATCTTTTTCATGCACATTTATTAAATTATTAAATTACTTTATTTAATTTTCATTTGACACCTTTTTAAATTAGTTTGTTAAATTTAATCTCATGAACGCATTATGCAATCATGAAACTTTTAATAAATTAATTTCTTTTCCACTTCTTAATTTATTTTCGAACTTTTAACTGATAAAATATTTATTAACTTAAATAACAATATTATTTAGCATTTATTTTTTTTAAAAACTCTAAATATATTATTATTAAATTAAATAAATATTATCACATTCTAAATTTATTCTTATAACTTTTATCTTCAAATTTAATTCTTTTTCTTTTATCAGTAAGATGTTGAAGCCAAGATTAATTATTATGTATTGTTATTAATTATTATTTTATTAAGCATGGGTAGATTCGAACCCAAGACCTCTTCAATGAGAGGCCCACAATTTATAGTTGTGTTGTAGGCTTTTGCCTAAATTTAATTCTTTTTATTTAATTAAATATTAAATATAATTAAATATTAAAACATCATAATTATTTTGCATTAAATTAAATCATTAATTTAATCTTTTAATTAGACTTAATTAATAGAAAATTCACCAAAGACTCATAGAAAAAAATATGAAAACTCATCATAGCAAAATACATACAAAATCAAACTAAAGGGTTATAATCATGAATTAACATCATTCGACACATTTGGAGGGTACTCAACTCATAAACTTGTCCTAATTATCTAAGACAATGGCTTAAAGGTTTGGGATTTAGACTTAAGGATTTATCTCCCCTCTCTTACCATTGAGATAATGCGATAGGGTATGCTCATCCTAGCAATTCAGAGAAGTCGATACCTAGTACCTACAACCTACATAAAATCCACACATGTACAAACACAATATTTTAAGCTAAATAGGAAATGGCAAGAAGTGGTGCATCGTGTACATCCTAATTAGCAGGTGACTATGACTCCCTTCTTTAACCACATCAGAAACGCTATACATAAAGAAAACATACACACACATGATACACATGTAATATGGGGTAAGTATCCATAAGAAAATAGATATGATAATCCATCTAACTAATCATCATCAATAACTGAGAACACTATAATAATTATCATGCATACATGAAGTATAGAGTACAAAGTATTCTCATAATAAATCAACTAAATCTGAAACAATATCTGATAATGTCAAAACAATGCTACTAATCATTGTTGTCACATAAATTTGCACCCTATCAAATTACAAGAAAAACTTGAAAATCTAGGCCAACATTGGAACAACCAATGGCTATGGGTAACCTATCAATGGCTGAACCTTCGGATTCTAGGCCAACTCCTCTATGGAAAATCACCTAATTAATTCTTCTAACACTAATTTCTTGGTGAGATAAGGGTTAAGGAAGATTGCAAATAGAAAATTAAAACTACTTTCTAAAAGGTGATGCACCAAAGATGTTTAAAGAAATATTTCAAAAAATAATAGCTTTTTACCATCAATATATCGAAAAACACTAGTAAGCACTCAAACTTTATATTGGTCTGCAATAGTGTTTCACATTAAGGTCTTGATTCTCACTCATTAAGGAGATAAATTTTTTCACTTAATAAGATGAACATGAAACAAACACAAAAGGTGACTTGCAAGCAAAATACACTTCAGTGATAGGGTAGAACTGAGATAGATTAACAAGAAACCCTTGAATTCACAAATTAATCTATCAAATCAGAAACATTACACAACACCACAAAAAAAAGTTAAGGCTTGAGAATCTTCCCACAATGAACCTGTAAAAGCTTATCATATATTCAACTTTTCCCCAAAATACTTACAGAAAAATGCATAAAAATACTCAGGATAAAAAATATCACTTCATACTATTTTTTTTTGCATAACTCAAAACTCTCTACAAAAGAGTTACCAAACTCAATAAGTACAATGCCCAACTCTTTGTGTTGTATGCAGAAAGATAGCCTCCAAAGCAGAGCTTAGAAACTTCCAAAATGAAGTTTCATAACTCATATGACTCCACTAACTCATAAGTGTTCCCATGACTCATCAAAACCTCCCTAAAAATGCTCCAACAAGTCATAAAGACCCACAAACTAACTTGGCAAAGTCAAATCCGACCCCCTGTACTCTCTCCATATGTTTCCCGATTGCTTTTAGTTTTAAAGACCATGATATGGAGAACCTAATGACTCATTTTTTGCATTAATAATAGAAATTTTTTTAATGATTATGATATATCTTTAAAATATTTCCCTCTATAATTAGAACTTTAATGCAAAAGAAAAGAAAACCTCCCTTTTAGTGTCTTTGGATTTTAAGAATAAGAAATAATATTAATTATTATGTTAATATTGTTTCTTACAACAAAAATGCCTAAGTTATGCAAAAACAATAAAAACAAACCATACAGTAAAAGCATTTTTTTGGCAAAAAGAAAAAGGGATAAAATATCTCATGCTGCTATCCATAGACCTTATGCAGAATTAAAAAGGTATAACAAGCCTTTACAACCCTAAATGGCTCTTCATTTTATATTTGCATTCAAAGGATCAAGAATAATGGGGAAAGGAAGAAACGAGTGTTTCCTGGTTTGTCTTTTTTGTGGCCGCCATGTGCATTTGCTGCTCATTTCTCTTACCCATCTGTAATTCATAGCAATGATGTGCCACCATTAAACAAATTGCTGGTCTTGAGGCTTTGTTGTAAGTACAAAGTTCAAACTTGATTTTTTAGGCCATGAAAACTTTAACTGCCAAGTTTTTCCTTGCTTGCTTGGCAACACTGTATATTTGAGAGGAATTTGGTGAAGATTTTTGTAAAGCTCAAATTTTCCTTTTGCAAGAAGTTTTTCTTCTGCACTTTTCAATTTATCCTTGGGCTCTTCTTTCTACTCTTTTTGTTTACTCTCCATGATTCATTTTAGACATGAGCTAAATGAAATTTGAATTCTAAGATTTTGGGTCTACTTTTCTCTTGTTTAGCTGAATCTTATAACACCTTCTAACTCCATTTGCACTTTGGATGCTGCTATGAGATATACTGTTGGAAGTCTTCTTAGTTGAAGGAAAACATTTGTATTTGAAACTTATGGCACTGTTGAAACTCATAGCAATATTGATAAATTTCTTTTTCCTTTACTGGCAGCTATTATATGTATCATTGCTGTCACTTTTAAAAAATTTTTGAAACAACAAGTAGAATTTTTTTTCCCCTTCTAATATGTAGGTGTCATTTTTTGTGAATAAGAAACATTTGAGTTCTCTTTAAGTGATGCCTTCTGTAAACCTTCAATGGAATTATTTGATTTCTTTGATACTTGAATGGAAAGAAATGTATATATAGAAGGAAAGAATTTGTTAATATCATATGCTATGATCATTCTCACACTATAGCTCTTTGACTGTTTGCTTTGGTTTGCCTCAATCTGAAAACTTAATATTCTCTAGCACTTGCTGCTCAATAACATATGTATTTGACTTGTCTATGTTTCCTCTTTATTTCTAATTCCTATGATTGTTTCAAAAGTTTCCTTATATCCACAAAGAGAATCTTCATATGTCTCATACTGCCCAATGATAAGATCAATAAGAGAGCCCTACTTAATGTTGTCTGGTATTCTTTTATCTTCACAGTGTGTATTGTCAACAAGTTTGAGCAAACTACGAGCATAACTTAGATCAAATACATTAGGAAAATCTCATAGACAAATCTAATTAAGCTTGAACAGCCAGGACCACCAATAAGCCATAGAAGAACTAGATCTTTGGTTGGATTTCTATTGATAATGTGGGGAATGACCTGAACTTCTGAACACTATGGCGCTACTTGTAATTTTGTGTCCTCTGGAAAAGTGAACACATTTTCATGTTGATTCACTAAATAATTACCATAAACTAAATAGCTATAAACCACATTTTCAGATGCAACATCACGTGTTGCATTCTTTTGAAAAATTGTGCTGAATCCCATGGATATATCACTCATTAATGGATCAATGTCATGTAAGGAAGATATTTGGTGTTGAATCTAAGAAAATAATTCTCCAATTTAATTTGATTAAGGGACTTTTTTTGGTTTAGAATATGGTATATCCTTGTGATAGTCCCAAACAGGATTTGGCATTTCACTAATGTAGCCATCTAAGAGTTAAAATAGTGGGATTTTCCATGATTCTCAAGGTATTGATCTTTTTGCTTTTCACTTAAAACTTTTATTTCTTTCATGATGTGACAACTGATCATTGAACTTGGTCTATAATGAATTGATATTTAAATAACCATAAGGTTTCAAACTTTAAAGTTTTTCCCTTAAATGATTATTCCCAATTTCTCTATTTTAGCTATAACATAAGGTTTCATATTTGGTTAACATGTCCCTTAAATACTATTTGTTGCTTGTTTCCTTTCTCTACATCTAGATAAAAATTGTTGATTGAGTTGACTTACAGGGTTTGAGCACGGGCTTGTGACACCCATAAACAACTTCATCAACAATTTAGCTCTTCACCTAAATATCAATGTCCCTGCCTTCTGCACATCGCACAAACATGTTAGCAATAAAATCACTTGTATACATGGTTTTGACTTTTAGACTTTGATATTGCTACTCCATGATTGATTGAGTTCACTATTCTTGTTCAAATTAGAATCATGGGTAAATGGTGCAAGTGTATATGTATATTTTTGCAGAACTAGACATTGCTTAGATCCATATGGATCTAACTTATACCTTCCTTTCACTTTTTTGCAGGAGTTGGATGCTTGGGGAATCAGGAAGAACCCAATTTCAGCAAGGCAACCTCGGGAATGTAGACTCAAACTAGCCATATACCCCCAGGCAATGGCTAGTTCCCTTTCTCATACTCTTGTAGATTCATTTGTATCGTTATTCTATTTTTCTTTTTACATGTTCCTTATTTGTGCAAGAATAATGAATACTAGGTTACTCTCACAACCTTGTGTGAGAGATTTTGATCATTTTATCATTTAGTACATGTTCTTTAATTCTTCAATGTATAAACTCCAAATTGAAATTTGTAGTTGTTTAATACAAATAAAGAATTTTCTCATTTTATCAATGCAATGTAATTTTTTTTTCTCGTTTCTGTGAACATTGGCAAATGAATGCAAATGATAAACAGTAATGAATGTTAAAGAAAAATTTCATAGGTAATGAAATTTTGATAACATTTTTGGCAACTTCCACTAGATGTATGCCTGCTATACATGAGACCAGTTGTCTTACAAGTCCATTGGGCTATGGAGTCTGATAATGCATTCCTAGCACCTAAACCTGACACAAAGCGACTTCTAAAGTTGCTGGTTCAGTTTTGAAAGTATGCTCGTGAATTTAATAAGACTAGAAATTCTTATTAAATTGACGAGTATACAAGGTTAGAACTCAAGTATCAACTTTAGGAGTTGAACTGTCATAGTCGACCATTTGGTTGACGTATGTGTGGATTTATGGACTTATGTGAATGTATGTATGCAACGTATGCATGGCTATGCAGATATATATGGCTGACAGCTAGACATATTTAATGTCAGTGATATGTATGTGTGTATGTGTGTGTATGTTGAATATGTGCATGCATTTATGCACATATAACTATGCATGCATGAATAAAATGGTGGATATGAATGCAGAACAATGTAAACCAGCAACTTGACTAAACTAAACTACAAAACAAAAAAAGACAGAAAAAAAAAAAAAAACTAAAAGCAGACGCATTTATTGAAAACAAGGGAGACTAACCTAGTATGTACAAAGTAGGATTGAAACTCATACCTCAAAATATGGTTTGAGGTGGATCCCGTTGACAAGAATATGCAGCCTCTCCCCATTCATCTTTGATAACTAAAAAGCATTGTGCTCCTTGCACTCTGTAATGATAAAAGGACCACTCCACATTTTGTCAAACTTAATATGCTACTCTGATCTACTTTTCAAAACATCCCACCTCAAGACAACATCACCTTCTTTGAACACTTTGATAGTTGACTTCTTATCAAAACTTCTTTTCATTTGGAGTTGGTGATATTCCATATTCTTCATTGCTTTGTCTTGCATCTCTTCTAACTCCATGGGCTTAGCATATTTGACTGCCATTGGGTGTTGATCCTCTAAAATTTCCAACTGACACACAATCTCCAAAGCTGGAATCTCTACAAATAGGGGTAATTGGGCTTCCTTCCCATAAACTAGCATAAAAAGGGAATTTCCAATTGATCTCTTTGGTGTTATACGATCTGCCCACAATGCATATTTCAGCTTAGTATGCCAATTCCACTAGTTATCTTCCAATGTTCTCTTAATAACCCTTATCAGATTCTTATTTGTGGATTCAACTAAACCATTACCTTGAGGGTAATAGTTTGAGGATGTATTCAAATGAATACCATGACTGATAGCCCAATCAATGACTCTTAATCCCAAGAATTCCAATGCATTATCAGATATAATTGATTCTGGGACTTCAAACCTGGCTACCAAATCCTCATAAAAAATTAGAACTGATGTTTCATTAGCCTCCTTTAATGCCACTGCATCTGTCCACCTTGTAAAATAATTAGTATTAGTAAGGATCCATTTATGTCCTAAAATGGATAGAGGACTAATAGGTCGTATAAAATCCAACCCCCACCTAATGAAGGGCTAATTCACTTGAATTGGTTGAAGGGGTAAAGCCAATAGCTTGTCTTTTCCAACAAAAACAACTAACTTGGTACATTTTCTGACCTAAGCATGGACATCCTTAAACAAACTCGGCCAATAATAACCAGCCCTTAGGATTTTCCAACCTATAGTCCTAGGTGCAAAATGTCCTCCTACTGCTATGTCATGGAACTCATGCAAAATCTTCTCAACCTGATGAGAAGCTACACATGGCAGCAACACACCACTATGATCTTTTCTAAATAGTACACCTCCTAGTAGTACAAATGGAATTGAATGCAACCTAAAGTAACTTCTTTTAGCTTTATTCATATCAGTTGGATATGTGCCATGCTGCAAAAAACTTATCATTTCAGCCATCCATCTACCTTCTAAAACCTTAGTCTCCTACTACTGTCCAGTTTGCAGCATCAAAACATTATCCATCTCAGTTAAAACAAGGCCTTTAGCTAGCTGTTGACATAAAACTTTACCTCTGATCAACTTGATAATCTTGATATGCACGTCATATTCCATGACTTTGGTGATCCATCCTACCCTCTTTTCATTTAAATCCTTGTTTAAGAGGAAATCCTTCACACTTGGATGAGAAACCATAAGATTAATTCTACTGTTAGACACTAGAGGTTTAAATTTTTTTAAACTTCTGATAATAGCCAGCACATGCTTCTCCACAAAGGAATAACACTGCTCATAATCATGAAGCCCTTGACTGAAAAGGGCTATTGGCTACTCAAAGTCATCTTCATTTTCTTGTACCAAGATTGTAGAAATACAATCATAGCTCTCGTAAGCATAAAGGATAAAATCCTTATCAAAATTTGGATTTTCTAAAGTTGGAGCTTCACTTAGAGCTTTCTTGATCTCCTCAAAACTTTGCTTTCCCTCTTTTGTCCAACTGAAAACTGCATGTTTCTTGAGCATGGCTGTTAAGAACCTTCAAACAAAATTGATCCTTCCTAAGAAATTTTGTAATCCCTTTTTATGATGAGGCAAAGGTAGCTCCAAAATAGTAGAAACCCTCTTAGGATCAATGATGGTTCCTTCTTTTGACACAATATAACCTAGCAATTTGCCTTGGTGAACAACAGACACACTTTTTTAAGGATTGAAGGATATCCTAAATTCTCTGTAGTGTTCAAAAACCTGCTTCAAATGGCCAAGATGATCATTTGATTCTTTTGAAAATACTATTATATCATCAAGATATACCAGCACTATCTTGTACATTAGTTTTCGGAAAGCCATATCCATAGCTTTCCGAAATGTTGCCCCAACATTAGATAACCCAAAATGCATCTTTTTATAGGCCATAGTTCTCCACTTGGTTGTAAGTGCTATTTTATACTGATCCTCATCCTTAACCAAAACTTGATTGTATCCGCTATAACCATCTAGCAATGAAAAGAATTCATCTCTTGAAACAAACTGCAAAATTTGTTCCATTGAGGGAGGAGGGTGGTAATCCTTCAATGAGGACCTATTAAGGTCTTTGAAATCTACAGAAAGCCTAAGTTCACCATTCTTTTTCCTCATTGGGACTAGATTTGAAACCCAAGAAGTATGCTTGATTGGAAAAATTATGTTGCTCTCAATCAGTTTGTTAAGTTCTTTCTGCATTAAAGGCTCCGATTTGGGATTCACAGGCCTCTGTTTCTGCCTGATAGGTTTGGTACTAGCTTCCAATTCGATGGTATGCTGTGCTAATTTTAGATCAAAGCCTTTTAATTCTCCATACTCCTAGGAAAAAACATCACTAAACTCATTGAAAAGCTACACAAAAGACACTTTCTCCTTTGTTGTACACACTTTTCCTATCTTAAGCTTCTTCCCTGTTGAAACCTCCACCTCTTCATAATGATCTTGCTATACTTGAATGCTAGATTTTGGCTTTTTAGCTTCATCATTAGTATTAAATATTGATTCAAGGGTAACCAATCCCTTTGGGACTTTGTTTTTTTTCAGTTGGATGATTTGATCATGAAAGAGATGTTGAATTGAATCTTCATTCATTAGGGAGAATTCTACCTCTTCTCTAATAAAATTAATAATTTGCTAGTCACTGTCAAAAACCTACCAATGTATGTTATTATCAGCTATAGCCAACCTGACAACCACCTTAATCTATTTGTTCTAGCCCTTGCTGTTGACTTCCTTGGGAACATCAAATTCTGCCCCTATGGCAGCCAACCAGTTAGCATGTTTGTTCCGATTTCTTGGATTTAAAATCAGATTTATGTCATAAAAATCCTCTAATAAATCCCATACTCTGTTTCCTGTAAGATCTCAACAGATTATTTTTGGTTGTATTCAAACTCCTCATTTGATTAACCACTAACTCACTGTCTCCATAGATCCTTAAACAATAGATACCCATCCTTCTAGCCCACTCTAGTCCATGTATCAATGCTTCATACTCAACTATGTTATTGGAATAGCTAAAATAGAAATGACAAGAAGAATAATACCTCTTTCCACTAGGAGATATCAACATACAACCACCACCAACCCCAACTTTGCTTCTAGCACCATCAAAATACATGTCCCAAACTTGCTCAACTAACTCCTCATCTTGCTCGTCAAGCTCCTTGACAAGATTTGGGATCACAATATTTGGTTCCATCATCATGTAAACTCCAAGGTCTGACTGTTCAACAAGCGCTGAAGTATCTTGTATTTGGTCCTAAACAACCCCTTCATCAAGAAGTATATCTAGAATACTTTCAATCGGAGTTTGACCTTCTACCCCATTATCCTCTAATTCATTTATCATCAAGTTGGCATTGGTAGGGCTAGGATTATAGGGATCAATATGGTCTTTTGCAATAGGCTCAAGCTGGATAGTAACTTTGGTGCCATACCTTGTCCTAAACAACATATGTGACCAATCTGAAGATAAATAACCTCCTATTTTAGCAGAGAAATCACGCGAAAGACACAAGGAAAAATAAGGCAGTAGCTCAATGATGTAGACATCTTGAGGAATGGAAAAATTTGGATAGGCATGTAGAGTCAAACCCAAACCCTTAATAACACCAATCGTGCTTATAGATGTTCCATCTAGCTGAACAACTCCCTTTTCTAGAGGCTCATACATAATTCCTAGCTTGTCCACAATTTGTTTAGGCATAATAGAGCTGCTAGCTCCTAAATCAATCATACATTTATGGACTAGGCTATTTCCAATGATTAAGGACACATAAAAAGGATGTGGTTTAGGCTGTACCAAAGTTTGAACTGCTGGACTTTCTTCAGCATTAGTCAATATGACTTTAGCACTATCAGAACTAGGCTCACTAGATAAAGTCAAATCACACAAAGATGATTGCAATAAATCCTTCTACCCCAGAATACTTAAAGAATCCCATAATGACATGGAAACATTAACCTTCTTCATTGAATCTAAAATATTGAAGGTAGGGACACTTACCTTGGCACCTTTAGAAGGAATCACTGGATTATCAGTTGCTGAAACAATAGGTGACACACTTGGTTTGGGTACATTTGCTGATTGGTTAGCAACTGGTAAAGGTTGAACCCTTAGCGAAATCCTTTGGTTAGAAGGAATTTGCTGGCCCTGATTTGTAACCACAGGCGCTGCTAGTTTATCTAGTACCACAACTACTTTTTCTAGTATTTTGGCATCCAAAGCTCTCTTTTTGCTTCTTGTATTATCTATTATTGTTGAGCCATCTTGGTTAACTCCACAAAAATCTTCTTTCTGCCAGTTTAACAATGTTGTTTCAAGTTGTGGCTCTACTTGATTGGGTATTGAAACTTCATTGACTACAGCTTGTTGGTTGCTTGGCATACTTTGAATCATCAGTGCTTGATTGATCATTCTATTCATACAAGTATTCTGATTGTGTGCTTGGTTACAAGGATAGCACCATTCAAAATCTTGTACCAGGTTATTCTGGATAGGAACTATTTCCTTTGAAGTTCTGGCAAAAGTTGGGTTATAAGGCTGAAATGGTCTATTATTGTATGCTCTTTGACCTCGATTTTGCTGGAACACAGGCCTATTCCCTTGGTTTTGCTAAAATTTAGGTTGTATAGGTTGTTGATAAGGCCTATAATTCTAACTTTGCTACATTTTAATATTAACTATCTCATTACCAAAGTTTTGCAGCAAGCCTTTGATTTCTTGAAGTTCATTGGACTGAGCTGAAACATCTATTTGTAATGCATTTTGGGATGTTATTGGTGCTAGCAGTGCTCGTACAGCTGGAATAACTGCTAAAGGAGCCACTTGCAATGGCTCTACTGGAGGTAGCCTTAGTGCAACTAGAAAAATAGGCATTGTAGGCCTTGGAGCTATTTGACCAGCTTGTATCAAGTTATTTTCTGCTCTTATAGCTATTTGATATTCATTTGGGAGAGTATTTCCTCCTAATGATTGAATCATTATAGCAATGTTTTTGTTAAATGCCCTTAAGAAGTATAAGAATGCATGCTCAGCAAATGTCCTTACTATTGCAGGAATTCTTTCTCAAGTCTTTTGAAATTTGAAGTTGGAATCAGATACCTACTCATGAGGAGCCTGTTTGATAGTTGACAACTGCTCCATCAAGGACAAATGATCATAGGTGTCCTTGAAAAAATCACACAAGGTTGTTCCCAACTAGTCCCAATTTGTAATGGATGTTGCAGCTAACCTTCTGTACCATTCTAGAGCTTTTCCTTTAAATGAGGCTACCAAGTGCCTAATTGTAATATTTTTTTTAGTCACATGATGTAGTGCACATAAACTAGCTACATCTTGAATATGCTCTATAGGAGTGGTTTTTTCTTCTCCTAAAAAGTATGGTAAACTTTTCAAGGTAGCCACTGGTATGGGATCATGTTGTGCTAAATTTAAAGGACTCCCTTGGTCAAACCTAGCAAAAGCTCTTGCCATTTTTTCTCTATTAGTCCTTCTTCTTCTTACAAACACTAATGGAAATGGTTGTACCAATACTGGACTTGCAGGAGGAGGAATAGATTTTTCTCTTCTTGTCTTGACTAAGCTTTCTTACACTCTGTTAGCTATTCTTGTGCCTCTCCTAGGTGGTGACAACTCACTATATTGAAGAGGTGTAGCACTACTCCTTGTTTGGACTTTACTCATAACTTGCTGCACTGAAAATACTCATACCAAAGTAATGGAGTTGCCAAGTGTGCTTATTTATACCTTCTAAAAAAATATATAATGTTGAACACACCAACAACAATATCAGAAAAACACAAAAAGAAGTACAAAACTCCTTTTGGTCCCACCGGGTGTGCCAAAAACTGTTGTCACCTAAATTTTCACCCTATCAAATTACAAGAAAAACTTGAAAATCTAGGCCAACATTGGAACAATCAAAGGCTATGGGTAACCTATCAATGGCTGAACCTCTAGATTCTAGACTGGCTCCTCTATGGAAAATCACCTGATTAATTCTCCTAACACTACTTTCTTTGTGAGAAAAGGGTTAAGGAAGATTGCAAATAAAAAATTAAAACTACTTTCTAAAAGGTTATGCACCAAAGATGTTTAAAGAAAGATTTCAACAAATAATAGCTTTTTACCATCAATATATCAGAAAACACTAGTAAGCACTCAAACTTTATATTGGTCTACAACAGTGTTTCACATTAAGGTCTTGATTCTCACTCATTAAGGAGATAAAAATTTTCACTTAATAAGATGAAAATGAAACAAACACAAAAGGTGACCTACATACAAAATACACTTCAGTGATAGGGTAGAACTGAGACAGATTAACAAGGAACCCTTGAATTCATAGATTAATCTATCAAATCAAAAATATTACACAACACCATAGAAAAAAGATTAAGGCTTGAGAATCTTCCCACAATGAACCTGTAAAAGCTTATCATATATTCAATTTTTCTCCAAAATAGTTATAGAAAAATGCATAAAAATACTCAGGATAAAAAATATCACTTCATACTATTTTTTTGCATAACTTATAACTCTCTACAAAAGAGTTACCAAACATCATAAGTACAATGCCCAACTCTTTGGGTAGTATGCAAAAAGATAGCCTCCAAAGTAGGGCTTAGAAACTTCCAAAATGAAGTTTCATAACTCATATGACTCCACTAACTCATAAGTGTTCCCATGACTCATCAAAACCTCCCTAAAAATGCTCCAACAAGTCATAAAGACCCACAAACTGAGTTGGCAAAGTCAAATCCGAACCCCTATACTCTCTCCATATGTTTCCCAACTACTTTTAGTTTTAAAGACCATGATATGGAGAACCTAATGACTCATTTTTTGCATTAATAATAGAAAAAATTTTAATGATTATGATATATCATTAAAATATTTTCGTTTACAATTAGAACTTTAATGCAAAAGAAAAGAAAAGAAAAGAAAACCTCCCTTTTACTGTCTTTGCATTTTAAGAATAAGAAATAATATTAATTATTACATTAAAATTGTTTCTTATAACACAAATGCATAAGTTAAACAAAAACAATAAAAAGAAACCATATAGTAAAAGCATTTTTTTTGCAAAAAGAAAAAGGGATAAAATATCTCATGCTGCTATCCATGGACTCCAAAGCCTTATGCAAAATTAAAAAGGCATAACAAACCTTTACAACCATAAATGGCTCTTCATTTTATATTTGCATTCGAAGGATCAAGAATAATGGAGAAAGGAAGAAACGAGTGTTTCTTGGTTTGTCTTTTTTGTGGCCGCTATGTACATTTGCTACTCATTTCTCTTACCCATCTACAATTCATAGCAATGAATTTCCACCATTGAACAAATTGTTGGTCTTGAGGCTTTGCTATAAGTACAAAGTTCAAACTTGATTTTTTAGGCCATGAAAAATTTAACTGTCGGGTTTTTCCTTGCTTGCTTGGCAACACTGTATATTTGAGAGGAATTTGGTGGAGATTTTTGTAAAGCTTGAATTTTCCTTTTGCAAGAATTTTTTCTTCTGCACTTTTCGATTTATCCTTGGGCTCTTCTTTCTACTCTTTTTGTTTACTCTCCATGATTCATTTTAGAAATGAGCTAAATGAACTTTGAATTCTAAGATTTTGGGTCTACTTTTCTCTTGTTTAGTTGAATCTTATAATACCTTCTAACTCCATTTGCACTTTGGATGCTACTATGAGATATACTGTTGGAAGTCTTCTTAGTTGAAGGAAAACATTTGTTTGTGAAACTTATGGCATCGTTGAAACTCACAACAATCTTGATAAATTTCTTTTTCCTTTACTGGTAGCTACTATATGTATCATTGTTGTCACTTTTAACAAAATTTTGAAACATCAAGTAGATTTCTTTTTTCCCTTCTAATATGCAAGTGTCAGTTTTTGTGAATAAGAAACATTTGAGTTCTCTTTAAGTGACGCATTCTGTAACCCTTCAATAGAGTTTTTTGATTTCTTTAATACTTGAATGGCAGGACATTTATAAATAGAAGGAAAGAATTTGTTAATATCATCTGCTATGATCATTCTCACACCTCCTACACTTTGATTACTATAGCTGTTTGACTATTTGCTTTGGTTTGCCTCAATCTGAAAACTTAATATTCTCTAGCACTTGATGCTCAATAATAGATGTATTTGACTTGTCTATGTTTACTCTTTATTTCTGATTCCTATGATTTTTTCAAAAGTTGCCTTATATCCACAAAGAGAATCTTCATATGTCTCATACTGCCCAATGATAATATCAATAAGAGAGTCCTGCTTCATGTTGTCTGGTATTCTTTATCTTCACAGTGTGTATTGTCAACAAGTTTGAGCAAATTGCCAACGTAACTTAGATCAAATACATTGGGAAAATCTCATAGACAAATCCAATTAAACTTGAACAACTAGGACCACCAATAAGCCATAGAAGAACTAGATATTTGGTTGGATTTCTATTGATAATGTGGGGAATGCCTTGAACTTCTGAACACTATGGCGCTACTTTTAATTTTGTGTCCTCTGGAAAAGTGAACACATTTTCATGGTGATTCACTAAATAATTACCATAAACTAAATAACTATGAGCCACATGTTTAGATGCAACATCACGTGTTGCATTCTTCTAAATTTTTTTGTTGAATCCCAAGGATATATCACTCATTAATGCATCAACATCATGTAAGGAAGATATCTGGTGCTGAATCTCAGAAAATAATTCTCCAATTTAATTTGATTAAGGGACCTTGTCTAGTTTAGAATATGGTATATACTTGTGATAGTCCCAAATAAGATTTGGCATTTCGCTAATGTAGCCATCTGAGAGTTGAAATAGTGGGATTTTCCATGATTCTTGAGGTATTGATCTTTTTTCTTTTCACTAAAAACTTTTCTTTCTTTCATGATGTGATAGCTGATCATTGAACTTGGTCTATAATGAATTGATATTTAAATAACCATAAGGTTTCAAACTTTAAAGTTTTTCCCTTAAATGATTATTCCCAATTTCTTTGTTTTAGCTATAACATAAGGTTTCATAATCAGTTAACATGTCCCTTAAATATTGTTTGTTGCTTGTTTCCTTTCTCTGCATCTAGATAAAAAAAGCGTTGATTGAGTTGACTTATAGGGTTCGAGCTCGGGCTCGTGACACCCATAAACAACTTCATGAACAATTTAGCTTGTCACCTAAATACCAATGTCCCTACCTTCTGCACATGGCACAAACATGTTAGCAATAAAATTACTTGTATACATGGTTTTGATTTTCAGACTTTGATATTGCTGCTCCATGATTGATTGAGTTGACTGTTCTTTGGTCAAATTAGAATCATGGGTAAATGGTACAAGTGTATATGTATATTTTTGTAGAACCAGACATTGCTTAGATCCATATGGATCTAACCTATACCTTCCTTTCACTTTTTGTAGGAGTTGGATGCTTGGGGAATTAGGAAGAACTCAATTTCAGCAAGGCAACCTCAGGAATGTGGACTCAGACCAGCCATATACCCCCAGGGAATGGTTGGTTCCCTTTCTCATACTCTTGCATATTCATTTGTATCATTATTCTATTTTTCTTTCTACATGTTCCTTATTTGCACAAGAATAATGAATACTATGTTACTCTCACGGCCTTGTGTGAGAGATTTTGAACATGTTCTTTAATTCTTCAATGTATAAACTCCAAATTGAAATTTGTCATTTTTTAATACAAATAAGGAATTTTCTCATTTTATCAATGCAATATACTTTTTTTTTTCATTTCTATGAACATTGGCAAATGAATGCAAATGATAAATAGTAATGAATGTTAAAGAAAAATTTTGTAGGTATTGAAATTTTGATAACAATCATCAAACATAAAACTAGTCTAAAAGTGTTTGGCAATGATAGCAAAAATGTAAACTAGGGGCAGGCACTACATCCACCTCCCTAGACTTAGGATTACTCTTGGAAGCCTATTAGAATAGTAAAACTAACAAACTCATTGTGTGGGTCCTATTGGATTCATTCCCCTTGTAGGAGGATATGACTCTATTGAGATCACTACAAGAATAAATATCTGAGAATAATAACCATTAAACATACTACTTTCAATCACTTAGAGTAATATGATTGTGGTTTAATAATAAACTAAAAACCATATTAGTCCAACATTCACCTCTTTAACAACTATTGAAATAAATCCCTCTAAACACTCCAAACAAGGATCAACATCCATAATCCATTGGAAAAAATTGAGTTACGATGTATAGATAAAAGACTCATGTTTTGAAAACAATATAAGTTTAATTTTTAGTTTTTCCTATATTTAGGTTTTTCATATAATTTCAGTTTGAATTTTAAGTGTTGAAGTTTGAAGATATACAACTTAAAGTTTAAGTTTAAGTTTTAGTTCAACTAGTTCAAGTTTTAGTTTGAAATTGACATACATAATAGTTTAAAGTTCTATTTTTTTTTAACTTGTTAATATCTAGTGGCATTCCAATATACCCAAAGCTCTGAATGTAGAAACTCAAGCTCTGATACTAAATGTAATGCCCCACCAAGGGATCTAAAAGAATTAACCTAAAGTTTTACTAAGTTCGCTCACATTTTTTTCCCTTAAAAAGCAAGAAAGGTTATAGACACATCAGACATAAAGTAGCAGAAACAATAACATACAATCAACTATAAGCATACATAACAAGATACATTCCTTAAGGATCCCAAGATGTTGAGTCAGATTTTAAATTTAATTAATAATTAGTCCAACAAATGCCACATCCACATGAAAGAATAATTAAAAGTCCAATGTCCATTTAAATAATATACATTTGTTCCGAATGCCTCTTGAAAAATGAAATATGGAATGCTTAATCATCCACTATATATGTCATAGGGTATGAAAGGCTAAAAGAATATACATATATAAAAATAGAACTACATCCTCCTCCTCTCATCCATGATACAAGAAAAATACAATAAATGAAAGCATCCACCATTTCCATCATAAAAGATATAAACATCCATCTTAAAATATAACCATGCACCATAATGATACATAGATAGAATGAATGGAAATACAGACAAGGAAGCTCCAACCAGGGTGACTACGGATAGATCTCAATGGTAAGAGAAAAAAAAAGCACTACCACCTGACCACATGGAACCTAAATGGCCCACTCCCACCATGCTAAGGAGATAGTCTCAAGTCTCAAATAGGATATCAAATCACATATCAAAAGTAATATCTAAGTCTAGGAAATCCTAAAAGTATACTAACTCAAAGGTTCCAAGCTAAGTCGACATCTATACCTAGAGGCACATAAAGAAACATAGGAAACCTATTATGTAAGCTAACAAGTGTCATCGCATGAATCACACTAGAGTTACCTTGGTAGTCTCTAAGGACCCTGGCCCCCTAGTGATCCCTATGTAGCCACTAGTATCCTCTTGTACTAACAAGGCATACTATGGATGCAAGGTCACAACCAAGTGTTCTCTCTACTCCCATCCTAGTCTATACTAGCACTCGAGGTATGGGTGAGAATATAAAAAGACTCTTATTACATTCATTTTGTTCCCATTTAGTGTAGTGTTTTCACTTATTAAACAACTTACAATGGGTTACCCTAGGAACCACTTAGGGCCTCGACCTCCATTGTAAGCCACTTTCTAACATTACATATAGATTACCTACCCTAAGCTCATGAAATCAAAAATCAAGAATCATAGTAAAATCACCCCAGTCCTACACAAGTTACTAGAAAGCATCAAAAGATAAATCACAATACCCATCAGTTCTCAATGATCAATTGGAAAGTATCCCAATAATACTGATCAATGACTAAAAAATGGTTACGTTAGATATCTCATAGCATAAATCTCACTATCCCACAAAGACATTGAAAATAGTAATCAATAATATAAACATGCTCAACATAGAGCATACCATCACATTACCATGGTTAAATAAACACAATCAAGATCGAGTCAACATGATACCACACTCACAGAACTCCCAAGCCTCTGGTAGACATCCTAGAATTGGTCAACAATCTAGTCAACCCCAAACATAGACATCACATGGGAAAGAAGATGTAAGTTTCATATTTTGGTTTATTTTGAAATCACATGGTTAGGTTGGATGTAAGGTTTTAGTTTCTAATTTAGAGTAAGTTTTCAAATACATAGGATTCTCAATTTACTTGAAAAAGTAACTCCATTTATTTAACTAAGATATAAGATTACCCCCATTTATATATCAAGTCATTTTGTCTTAAAATGCTCTAAGCAAAATTTATATATTTTATTTTAAAAATTATTAAAATGATCCTCATTGCATTTTCAAATAAAGTAATTGCAAATTAATAAGGATGAATTTTAAAATCTCCGCCTTATTATCTAACCTTCATTATTAAATAAATTAAATTTGATTATATTTAATTGATTTAAATATATATATATATATATATATATATATATATATAATGTTAAACTAATTAATAATTGGATATTTAAAATAACTATATTTTAATTAATTATTAAAAGTTAAAACAATTATATAATATTTTATTTAATAATAATATTTTTAAAAAAAATTAATATTAATTATCTCATAACACATTTTTAAATAAAAATCAAATTTTAAAAATCAAACTTAATAAAAGTTTGTACCCTATGATTTGATCTTGCATAGGTGTTGCATTAAAGCAATTGCCAACCCTTAATTGGGTGACCACCTACTGATGCAAGCCTGTGATAGCTCTATTGTCATAGTGCCTACCGTAGTAGTGGTTGTTGGCATATTAAAGGGTAGGGGTATGGTTATTACCTCCCGACCACTTTTTTCATAAATTTATTTAAAAAAATTATTAATATTTAAAAAAAAAAAAAAAAGAATCCATTTCAATATTAATAATTTTTTTTAATAAAAATTTAAAATAAACAAAACCCCTTTTTCCAATATATGAATGTAGATAAATTTTTTTTTAAAGAAGATTTTCTATTTAAATTCAATCCTTTCTAAATTAATTTCCTTTCTTAAAATCTATTGAAAGAGGGTTATACAAATCTTTAATTTTTCCTGTATGTAAAGGATCACATACATACAAGAAATACATGCTATTGAAACATTCGTCACAAGAATTTCATCAGATATACATTCAATAGACACGATGAAGATAGGAAAGAAAGAGCATAATAAATTTATCAAATAATCACAAGCGTCTACCTAGACATTGATGCTAATCACTATGCCCAAGAAAATTGTAGAGAAATTCCTCCTCTCAGAACCTTCTCTTTTTCGAAAATTCCTCCCTTCTCTAAAATTTGTAGTCCTTTGAAAATGAACCCCTAAATTGTGGAATGGAGTTCTCTCCTAAAATTGGGGCACTAATTGTGCATTCACCCGAGATAACTCCTTGCTCACCAAGCTTCAACTCTAAATTAACTTGTCTTTATCTTTCTTTTATCTTTTCCATGCACGTTTACTAAATTATTAAATTAATTTATTTAATTTTCATTTGACTCTTTTTAAAATTAATTTATTAAATTTAATCTCATGCAAACATTATGTAATCATGAAACTTTTAATAAATTAATTTGTTTTTCACTTGTTTATTTATTTTTGAACATTTAATTGATAAAATATTTATTAATTTTTTTAAATTTTTATTTTTGAAAAAGAGGTAAAAAATTATTCAATCAAATCTAGATTACAAAGCAAAGGCCAAAGGCTCACAACAACACTACATATTCCTATCTTCCAATAATAGTTGATCAAAAATCTCACTATATTCCAAACGTAACTCATCCCTTCCATTAATATCCCAACTATCCACATTCTTTGAAGCCCACTTTGCCAAACAATCCATAACTCTATTCCATTCATGAGGGATATGATGAAAGGAGATAGAATCCAAGGAACTACATAGACTTAGAGTTTGTCTAGCCAAAGAGGCTAATCTCCAATTAACGTTCTCCAAGCTCTGGTTATTCAACATATCAACAACAATGTGAGAGTTAGACTCACATATGATCTTTTTCCAACCTAAAGAGCATCCTCTCTCCACAAAAATCTTAATAGCAAGGGCCTCCATCAGATTATTAGATTGTTGACCCTTGTAGATAGCGAACATAAAAATTGCACCACCATCATTACCTCTACTTATAGCTCCAATACCAGCTTGACCAGGATTTCCTTGAGAAGAACCATTTGTATTAATCTTCAAGATCCCAATTGGGGGAGGGGTCCATCATGCATCCCTAAAAACATGTTTCTTTCCATGGCATGACCTTTTTCCAAGAGTGCATCCCCGATTATTGCCATCTAGGTTCAAATTCCTCACAATAGTTTGTTCCCTAGGATCTATACTTTCAAACATGTCACACTTAGAAAAAATAGTCTCTTATAGCCTACTAAGAATCTTTCTCCACAACTGAAGGCTATCTAATTTAGAGTCACAAAAAATCTTGTGATTCCTCTCCAACCAAAGCTTCCATAGAATAAGAATTGGCCCAACTATCCAAGCAATCCGCAAGAAAGAAGTCTTTGCTGAAGGTCTACCCAAACTCTCCCAAAAGTCAATGAGAGAAGTGGCATGAATACAACCATGACTCCAAGCCTCCCACCATCTATGCCATATTTCCTTCAAAAAGAGGCAAATAAAAACCAAGTGAGAGATACACTCCTCATTATGTGAGCATAAGAAACAAATGGAAGGTCCCTAAAAGCCTCTTTTGTGAAGATTCTCTCATTTGAGACATTTTTTTTGGGCCAACAACCATAAGAAGAAATTAAATTTGGGCCAAGAAAAGTTATTGGAAACCTTCTTCCACCAATGCACTTCATCTGGACCATGTAGGTTCTTGTCTAGTATAGCATAGCCTTGAGCCACATAGAATTGCCTTTTGGACTAGGATTCCAAGCCAAAACATCCCTCCTCTTGAGAGAGCTAAAAAAATTATTCTCTAAAACATGAGAAAGAAGAGTGTGACCCTCATCAGAGCCACTGACAAGCCACTCCTAAGAATCCTTCTAGCAAGTCACCTCCACCTATCCCAAATGCTTGACAGCCTTAAATTGCTCCACCTTAAACTAGCCAATATTAGTGAAAGTGTGGCAAAGAGGTTGAAGCTAGGGAAAGCTAGAGATCATGGGTGGATGGCCATCCCAAGAGTCCCACCAAAATAGATCATCCGAGCCTCCATTACAAATCCAATAGAGGTCTTCCTTAATTAGCTGAGCACCCTTCTTAAGGGTATTCCAAACACAAGAACCTTTACCCAATAAAGCAAGGCACGACACATCTGAACTATCAACACTAGGAAAATAGTTGTGAGTAAGAATCTTAGCCCAATCTAAGTGTTGATTATTGTACCACCTACATTCCAACTTAGCAACTAGGGCCATGACAACAAGTGTCATAGGCCTAAGGCCCAGGCCCCCAACATGCTTTGGCCTATAGACACAATCCCACTTGACTAAACTCCACTTCAATGAGAGAAGGGTGCTAGACCGATGAAACTACTAAGAAAAAGCATCAAAACCCCTCACAAAGGTGGAAGGGGGAACTTGCATACAACACCTATAAATAAGGAGAGATTGCACCACAGTCTTAAGAAGAACCACTCTGCCAGCAGAACAAAGCCACCTATAAGTCCAATGACTGACTTTACTCAAAAATTTATCCAAAATCCCCTGCCAATACACTCTATACTAAGATCCCAAAACCAAGGGGACTACAAGGTATATCAGTGGAAGAGAACCAATATGAAATCAGAGGATCGTAGAAATCCTATTTTGAATAGGCTAAGGGGTATTGAAGACACTGACCTAAAGCCTTCAAATAGATGTCTAGGGCTCTCATGAAATTTATAGCTTCACTAACTTTGGCCAAGCCCATCAACGTAGTATCATCCACAAACTAAAGGTGAGAATAGGAAGGAAGAGAGTCATTCCTATTCTAACCTTGAATAAGACCTTGCCCCACTTGAGATTTAATAAATCTTCCAAGACCCTCTACCATGATAATGAATAAATAAGGAGATAGAGGATCCCCTTGCCGAAGTCCTTGAGAAGCACTAAACAAATCGGATGGTTCACCATTTATAATGACAAAAAAAGAAGAGGAGGTCACACAACTCAGAATCCAATTCACCCATTACTCAACAAAGCCAAACACTAAGAGAACTTTCTGTAAGAATTCCCAGCTCACCTAATCATAAGCTTTAGCCATGTCAAGCTTCATGAACATAGCCCTCTCCTTAGAATTAGCCATAGAGTGAATAGATTCCATTGCAACCACAACACCATCCAAAAAATTTCTTCCTTCAACAAAACCCCCCCTACTTTGGAGAGATCAGAGTGCTGAGAAGCAACTTAAGTCTCTCTACAATTAGCTTGGTGATGAACTTATAGACAACATTACAAAGTCCAATAGTTCTAAAATGAGCCAACTAGTTAGCCCCCTCCTCCTTAGGTATGAAAGCCAAAAAAGTAGAATTCATGGACTTGAGCATCTGCTTATTCCTATGAGATTCTTGTACCACCTCAAGGAGATCCAACTTAATTATTTCTCAGAATTTGTAAAAGAACTCAATTGGAAATCAATCAAGGCTAGGAGCCTTACCCTTTTTCATGTTGAACACCACTTTCTCCAATTTAGATAATAGAATAGGATGTAAGAGGGCCTCATTCATCTCCATAGAGACTAGGTGAGGAATGCAATCCAAGATTGCCCTCACCTCATCCCTAGCCTCAATATCCTCTTTTGAAAAGATATTTGAAAAATAGTTGACTATTGCCCTAGAACTATCAACATTGGAAGAGAGATGAATCCCTTCAAGTGAGATAAAAAAGGATAAAGAATTCCCCTATCTCTGAGACTTGACCAAGTTATGGAAGAATGCAGTGTTCCTGTTCCCCTCCTAAAGCCAGTCAATATGAGATTTTTGGTTCCAAAAGATCTCCTCCTGAAGCTCCCACTCTTCTAATCCTTTAAGAGCCAAGGAATTAGCTTCACTTAGATCAAGGGTCCTCCCTTGATCCCAAATCAACCAAGTGATGTTGTCTAACTTAGCCTGAGTAGCTACCCTTTGAGATTATAGGTTCCGAAAACATTGTTTATTTCACTTCTTAAGCCTGTACTTAACATGTTGAAGCCTCTTGCAAAAAGTAAACATTGTCATCCGATGAACAAGCATCCCCTCATACCACCAATCCATCATAATATCCTACAAAGACTGATCTCTTAACCACATTAACTAAAATTTGAAAGAAGGATTCTTGGTGATGCTATAGGCAGTAACCAAGAGCTTGATAGGCCAATGATTAGAGCCTCTCCAATCAAGAATTTCTAAATTGGTGATCAACCTATTGTTCATCCAATAATAGGAAACCAAAAATCTATCGATCCTTTTTGAGATAGCATCAACACTACACCTTCTATTATTCCATGTAAAGACACCATTAGTTGGCTTCAGATCAATGAGATTCAAGGAATCTATCATATCCCTGAGAAGATCTAGAAAGGGGTCCAACCTAGCAACTCCTCCAATTTTTTCATCTAAACTAGTAATAGAGTTAAAATCACCAGCCAAGATCCATGGGAGAAATGGGTCCAGGGCCTGAATGTAACCAATATGAGCCTAAAAATTTGACTTTCTTGAAATATTAGTAGGAGCATAAATATTATATAGAAGGCATTTTTCCCCAGTCACCAAACAAGATGCAACCAAAGAGATAGAGGATCGACTAGAAATCTACCATAAGGGAAGGAATTTTCTCAAGTTCTAGAAGTAAGAAACCCCTCATGAACTGTTTTTGAGCTCCCACCCCATGCCAATTTCCCTGGGGTTAGATATGTGAAGCACAACTGGCCAAACCATCCATTGTAAGCTTAGTTTCCTGAATAAAAACCACATTGGGTAACTGAGAATCAATTAATCTACAAACAACCTTTTGTCTAGGGATGCCATTCAACCCCAAATATTCCATGATAGAAAAATCATTTATGGGGGTGGGAGAAATGGAAATCAATGGGTTTCACAAAACCAGACTCAACCAAAGTATCTCCCATAATCTTGACCTTCTCTTGATCAGTCTTTCTACGACTCCTTGACAGTTTCTCCAGAGACCCCTATTTAAAGGATTTTTGTTGTAAACCTAAAGTAGGATGGGCTTTTCCACCCTTGGCTAAATCTAAGGCCCCCTTAGGAGCAGGGGCATCTGGAACCACCACAATTGAACTCATTAGAGCATGTGACCTCTCGGGCTCCTTGGTATCTTGAACCTAAGAAGGTAGATCCATATCAATCTATATACTCTAAGGATCCTCTGAAAATAGTAATTGATGCACCTCCTTTGCCTCTTCTTTCTAAACTTCATACAGACCCTTATCCCTAGAAGAAAGCTCGACTAAAATACCTTCCCCCTATACCAAGTCTTCAAGAATATCAAATCTATTGAAAGTACCACCATTGTGTCTCTCTAGCTAGGTTCTCTTCTTACCCTTGCCTTTGTTTTGGGTTTTATCCTAAGTAAAGCCCACATTATCCACAAGTTCAGTAGATGCAAGAGCCTTTCCCTTGTCCCCCTTAAGAGGTCTAGAGGCATCCATGGTAGCAAGCTTAAATCTAGATCATATGTGAAGCAAGTGACCATATTCATGACAAATTTGACATCTAAAAGGGAAAGTCTCATAATCTAGCTATTGGATCTAGGAAGAGGATCCCAAGCATATTTCCATAGAATTTGGTAATGGATTAGTTAAATCAACCTCAACACAAATACGAGCATAAGAAATTACTTTATGATCTTGAGTTTGTGTAGCCACTCCTACAGGTTTTCCAAGAAGTAATGAGATTGAATGAAGAATATCATCCCTCTGAAACTCCAAGGAAGTCACGGCAAATGAACCCACATAGGGACCTATGATGGAATCTCTTCGGCTAAATTGAAGCCCATGTGCCAAGGCTTGATGAAAAGCCCCACCTAGTTAAAGAAGTAAGGGCCTCCTTCAAAAGCCCTATTCCTATCCACCATGCAAGAGAAGATAACCAAAAAATAATTATTCACTGCCAAAATGATCTCCATATCGCCTTCAGGATTCCAAACCCAATGAGCCCAGGAATCCAACACTGGTAAGGATAGATGAAGGCCCAAAAATTCGTAGATGATGGCATGATTTTGCCAGTATTCAATGGCCTGTAAAATCTACTCAGGTTGAATAACCAAAACAAGATGGTCCTTGGATCTTTCATAACATCCATTTACTTTTTAAATTTGAGGCATCCCATTTGAGGAGGAGACCCCATCTTCCATTGTAGGTTTACTCATCTGATTTCCACCATTGGCATGTGCTGAAGATGATGGGTCAGCCATCTCCATATCCTCATAGGCAATCTGAGATAACACTAAACCCTGATTCACCATGGGGAAAGCTCAAAAAATCAACCAATAAAAAGTTGGGATAAGAAACCCACAGCCTCTGATCCTAGAACAAAATCTTGACCAGGAATGTTGTAGTCAAAACAAAACACATAAAAAGCTTGCACCCACCTCCATAAAAGGTTGGACCTGCCAGTTCATCCACACACCTCTCAACACTAAAGAGATCCCTGTGCATGCAAAGCACGTAGGTCAAAGACACAAGGAGGAGCAGGAGATTGGGGCTAGGGCATACAAAAAATGCAGGCCCTAACACACAACAACCCTAGTTCTCAGCTAGAACACATGCAATGCTATCTACGGATCTCCCATTTTATTCATTACCAGATCTAAAAATTATTCATATATACTTTAGCATATTCAAAATATTTATTAACTTAAATAACAATATTATTTAGCATTTATTTAAAAATGAACTCTAAATATATTATTATTAAATTACATAAATATTATCACATTCTAAATTATTCTTATAACTTTTATCTTCAAATTTAGTTCTTTTTATTTAATTAATTCCAAATTAATTAAATATTAAAATATGATAATTATTTTTTATTAAATTGAATCATTAATTTCATCTTTTAATTAGACTTAATTAATAGAAAATTCACCAAAGGCTCATAGAACAAAATACAAATTCCCATCATAGAAAAACACATACAAAATCAAACTAAATAGTTATAATCATGAATTAATGTCATTTGACACATTCAAAGGGTACTTAACTCATATACTTGTCCTAATTATCTAGGACAATGGCTTAGTGGTTTGGGATTTGGACATAAGGATTTATCTCCCATCTCTTACCATTGAGATAATCCGATAGGGTATGCTCATCCTAGCAATTCAGGGAAGTTGATTCCTGGTACTTACAACCTGCATAAAATCTATGCATGTACAAACAAAATATTCTAAGCTAAATAGATAATGGAAGGAAGTGGTGCATATTGTAGATCCCAACTAGTAGGTGACTATGACTCCCTTCCTTAACCACATAAAAAATGCTATACATAAAGAAAACATACATGCACACCATACACATGTACGGGGTAAGTATCCATAAGAAAACACATATGATAATCCATCTAACCATCATCAATAACTGAAAAAACTGTTATAATCATCATGCATACATGAAGTATAGAGTACCAAGTATTCTCATGATAAATCAACTGTATCTGAAACAATATCTAATAATATCAAAACAATGTTACTAATCATCAAACATAAAACTAGCCTAAAAGTGTTCGACAATGATAGCAAAAATGTAAACTAGGGGCAGTCACTACATCCACCTTGCCTAGGCTTAGGCTTACTCTTGGAAGCCTATGAGAATGGCAAAACTAATGAACTCAGTGTGCAGGTCCCATTGGACCCTTTCTCCCTATAGGAGGATATGACTCTATTAAGATCACTACAACAATAATATCTGAGATAACCAGTTGCCATAATAACCATAAAACATACTACTTTCAATCACATAGAGCAATATGATTCTAGTTTAATAATAAACTGAAAATCATATTAGTCCAACATTCATCTTTTTAAAAAATACTAAAATAGATCCTCCTAAACACCCTAAACAAGGATCAACATCCCTAATCCATTGGAAAATATACAAGTTAGGATGTATAGAAAAAAACCTATGTTTTGAAAATAATATAAGTTTAATTTTCAGCTTTGCCTATATTTAGATTTACATATAATTTCAGTTTAAAGTTTAAGTGTTCAAGTCTGAAAATATACAACTAAAAGTTTTAGTTCAACTAGTTCAAGTTTCAATTTGAAATCGACATACATAATAGTTTAAAGTTCCATTTTTTGTTCAACTAGTTAACATCTAGTGGCGGTCCAATATACCCAGAGCTCCCAATGTAGAAACTCGAGCTCTGATACTAGATGTAAAGCCCCACTAAGGGATCCAAAAGAATTAACCCAAAGTTTTACTAAGTTTTTCAACATATTTTTTTAAAAAGCAAGAAAGGTTACATATACATTAGACATAAAGTAGCAGAAACAATAATATACAATCAACTATAAGCATACATAATAGGTTACATTCCTTAAGGATCCCAAGATGTTGAGTCACATTTAAATTTAATTAATACTAAGTCTAACAAATACCACATCCACATGAAAGAATAATTAAAAGTCCAATGTCCATTTAAATAATAGATATTTGTTCCAAATGCCTCTTAGCAAAAGAAATTTGGAATGCTCAATCATCCACTGTACATGTCATAGGGTATGAAAAGCTAAAGGAATATACATATATAAAAATAGAACTACATCATCCTCCTCGCATCCATGATACAAGAACAATAAAATAAATGAAAGCATCCACCATACATGATATAACCATCCATCATAAAAGATATAAACATCCATCATAAAATATAACCATCCATCATAATGATACATAGATAGAATGAAAGGAAATATAGACAAGGAAGCTCCATCCATAGTGACTACAAATAGATCTTAATGGTAAGAGAAAACAAAACACTATCGCTTGATTTTGTGGAACCTAAATGGTCCACTCCCACCGTGTTGAGGAGATAGTCTCAAGTCTAAAATAGGATATCAAACCACACATCAAAAGTACTCTTTAAGTTCAGGAAATCCTAAAAGTATACCAACTCAAAGTTTCCAAGATAAGTCAACATCTATACCCAGAGGCACACAAAGTCACATAGGAAACCTACTATGTAAGTGGACAAGTGTCATCATAGGAATCATGCTAGAGTTACCCTAATAGTCTCTCAGAACCTCAGCCCACTAGTGATGTCTATGTGGCCACTAGTATCTTCTCGTACTGGCAAGACATAGTATGGATGCAAGGTTGCAATCAAGCATTCTCTCTACTCCCATCCTATTCTATACTAGCATTTGAGGCATGGGAGAGAACATAAAAAGACTCTTATTAGATTCATTTTATTCCCATTTAGTACAATGTTTTCACTTATTAAACAACTTACAATGGGTTACCCTAGGAGCCACTTAGGGCCCTAACCTCCATTGCAAGCCACTTCTCGACATTACATATAGATTAACTACCCTAAGCTCATGAAATCACAATTCAAGAATCATAGGAAAATCACCTCAGTCCTATACAAGTGACTAGAAAGCATCAAAAGATAAATCACAATGCCCATCAGTTCTCAATGAGCAACTGGAAAGTATCCCAATAATACTAATCAACGACTCAGAAATGATTAAGTCAGATATCTCATAGCATAAATTTTGCTATCCCACAAAGACACTAAAAATAGTAATCAATAATATAAAGATGCTCAACATAGAGCATACCATCACATTACCATGATTAGGTAAAAATAATCAAGATTGAGTCAACATGATACTACACTCATAGAACTCTTGAGCCTCTGGTAGACATCCTAGAATTGGTCAACAATCTAGTCAACCCCAAACCACAAACACAGACATCACATAGGAAACAAGATGTAAATTTCATGTTTTGGTTTGTTTTGAAATCACATGGTTAGGTTAGATATAAGGTTTTAGTTTCTGATTTAGAGTAAGTTTTCAAATAAATAGGATTCCCAATTTAACCTACCAAGTAACTCCTTCATTTATTTAACTAAGATATAAGATTACCCCCATTTATATATTAAGTCATTTCTCTTAAAATGCTCTAAGGATAATTTATATATTTTATTTTAAGAATTATTAAAAAGATTGTCATTGCATTTTCAAATAAAATAATTGCAAATAAATAATGATGAATTTTAAAATCTCCACCTTCACTATTAAATAAATTAAATTTGATTATATTTAATTGAATTATATAAATATATATTATGTTAAACTAATTAATAATTAAATACTTAAAATAATTATATTTTAATTAATTATTAAAAGTTAAAACAATTAATAAAATTTTATTGAAAAAAATTATATTAACTATCCCATAACACATTTTAAAATAAAAATCAAAGTTTAAAAATCAAACTTAATAGAAGTTTGTACCTTGCGATATGATCTTGCATAGGCGTTGTATTAAATTAGCCACTAACCCTTAATTGGGTGGCGACCTGGTAACACAGGCCTGCGATAACTTTGTTGTCATAGTGCCTACAGCAGTAGTGGCTGCCAGCATGTTAAAGGGTGAGCGTATGGGGTTATTCCCTCCCCACCACTTTTTTTTTTAAAAAAAATTATTAATATTTTTAAAAATAAAGAATCCATTTCAATATTAATAATTTTTTTAATAATAATTTAAAATAAACAAAACCCCTTTTTCCAATATATGAAAGCACGTAAATATTATGTTTTTTTATCATAGCCCTGGTGTTAATTTTGTTGGAGAAAATTCAGTGAACTCTTCAATTTATTTTATTATTTTTAAAGAATATTTTCTATTTAAATTCAACCCTTTCTGGATTGATTTCCTTTCTTAAAATATATTGAAAGAGGGTTATACTAATCTTTAATTTTTCTCGTATATAGAGGCTAACATACATACAAGAAATACACACTACTAAAACATTCATCACAAGAATTTTTTCAGATATACAATCAATAGAAATGTTGAAGATAGGAAAGAAAGAGCATAATAAATTTAGCGAACAATCACAAGCGTCTACCTGGACACTGATGCTAATTGCTATGCCCAAAAAATTTGTAGAGAAATTCCTCCTCTCAGAATCTTTTCCTTTCCAAAAGTTTCTTCCTTCTCCAAAATTCACAGTCCTTTGAAAATAAACCCCCTAATTGTGATATGGAGTTCTCTCGTAAAATCGAGGCACTAATTGTGCATTCATCCTAGAGAACTCCTTGCTCACCAGGCTTCAACTGTAAATTAACTTTTCTTTATCTTTCTTTTATCTTTTCCATGCACATTTATTAAATTATTAAATTATTTTATTTAATTTTCACTTGACTCCTTTTTAAATTAATTTCTTTTCCACTTCTTAATTTATTTTTGAACGTTTAATTGATAAAATATTTATTAACTTAAATAACAATATTATTTAGCATTTATTTAAAAATAAACTCTAAATATATTATTATTAAATTAAATTAATATTATCACGTTCTAAATTTATTCTTATAACTTTTATCATCAAATTTAATTCCTTTTATTTAGTTAATTAAATATAATTAAATATTAATATATCATAATTATTTTACATTAAATTAAATCATTAATTTAATCTTTTAATTAGATTTAATTAATAGAAATTTTACCAAAGACTCATAGAACAAAATACGAAAACCCATCATAGCAAAACACATACAAACTCAAATTAAAGTGTTATAATCATGAATTAATGTCATTTGACACATTCACAAGGTGCTGAACTTGGATAGTTGTCCTAATTATCTAGGGCAATGGCTTAAAGGTTTAGGATTTGGACTTACAGATTTATCTCCCCTCTCTTACCATTGAGATAATGCAATAGGGTATGCTCATCCTAGCAATTCAGGGAAGTTGACACCTAGTACCTACAACCTACATAAAATCTACGCATCTACAAATACAATATTCTAAGCTAAACAAGCAATGACAGGAAATGGTGCATCATGTAGATCTTGACTAGCAAGTGACAACGACTCCCTTCCTTAACCACATTAGAAATGCCATTATAAAGAAAACATACATGCACACCATACACATGTAGTATGGGGTAAGTATCCATAAGAAAACACATATGATAATCCATCTAACTAACCATCATCAATAACTAAAAATATTGTAATAATCATCATGCATACATGAAGTATAGAGTACCAAGTATTCTCATCATAAATCAATTGAATTTGAAACAATGTATGATAATCTCAAAACAATGCTACTAATCATCAAACATAAAACTGGCCTAAATGTGTTCAACAATGATAGCAAAAATGTAAACTAGGAATAGGCACTACACCTCACATTTGGCTATCTACTCACATGCTCAGGAACTCTCTCTTTGATACCATTTGATGAAGGGACACAACACCCTTACCAAATTTCAAACAAAACCACAACAATATGGAGCCAAAGAGAAGATAAAATGCTTCACAAAGCATGCCTTTATTATACTCAAAAATTCTTGCAACATTAAGAAGATGATATCATAGATATGACTTCTTAATGCTTCACAAAGCATGCCTTTATTATACTTGAAAATTCTTACAACATCAACAAAATGATAACATAGATATGACTTCTTCCAAAAGAAGTTTACAAATGCTTCAACATAAAATAACTCCCACATAAGAGCTTCCACAAGAAGAGTCTTCAAACCAATAGCTTCCACCAAGAGAACTTTCACCTCCAAGCTTGCTTACAAGAGATTACACCATGAGAGCTTCACTACAAGAGCTTACACTTGAAGAGCTTGATTACAAATGCTCATATGTCTTGCTTAAATAGGCACTTCTAACCCAAGATATTACAAACACAACCAATGTGGGATAAAAGATAAATACAATTACCTTAAAATAAATATTGATTTTGCACCCAAATAAAAGAAGCACCACCATGCGGACCAATTAGAAAAATACATTTCCTTTGTGGATCATAACAAATATTAAATGCATGATTTAAGGAACTTTCCAAAAACTTGTAAGATGCCACCTACCTCAATAAATGAAATGACAACTATTTTTCTTATTTTTTTCTATTTACACCACCCATGCACCTTGAAAATAGAAATTCCTATTTCTCCTTTTTTTCTATTTTTTAAATTTTTTATTTTTCCTCTAATTTTCATTACTTTCTCTCTCCTCCATTTCTTTTTTCTTTTATCTTTTATCTTTTATCTTTTTTATAGATTTTGATCACACCTCCTTTTTGATGATGCAAGATGCTCCTGCATCACATTCCCAACAAGTAATGTAGAATTGCTAAATCAAACATTCAAATTTTTTGATTGGGTTGAAACTTAATATCAAAAATCAAAGTGTTAGAACTTGAAGCAACAATAAAATAGTCAACATATAAAATAATAATGACATTATTATTTTGAATATGCTTGATGTATAAATTAGGATCATTTTTACTTCTATCAAAACCTATAGAAATAAAGAAAGCATTAATTTTAGAATACCGTTCTCTAGGATTGGTTTAAACCATAAATAGATTTCTTTAGTTTACATACTAAATGTTCACTACCTTCTTTGATAAAACCTGGTGGTTGTGTCATATAAATTTCTTCACATCACTCACCATTTAAAAATGCACTTTTAACATCCATTTGATGTATAGGCCAATTCATTTTTGAGGCTAAAGAAAGCACAATCTTTATAGTAGGCATTTTAGCAACCGGTGCAAAAGTTACATTGTAATCTAAACCTTCAATTTGAGAAAACCCTCTAACTACTAGTTTAGATTTAAACTTACTAATTTTATTATTGGCATTAAGTTTGGTTTTATATAACCACTTGAATGAAATTAAATTCTTACTATGAGGCAAAGGCACTAAATCCCAATTTTGGTTAGAGATTAAAGTATCATATTCCTCTTGCATAGCTTTTTTTCAATGGGGTTGAATGTTATCTTGTTCAAAAGTTTGAGGATCATTAGAGTTCATGATAGAAGTCATCAAACCATAATTGTAATAATAAATTCTCCTAGGTTTAAGTACACCAAATTTAGTAAGATAATCATCACTTTCATTAAGTAAACCATGAGCCCATTTAGGTTTTCTCTTAGTAGTAACAAAGTCATTACTAGAAGAAGAGTCATGATCTATAAATGTATCATTAGTATTAACATTGTCATAATTACTAGCATTTGAAAAAATAAGAGGAATAAAAGAAGATACTCAAGGAGTAGGGTTTAGAGAAGGAGTAGGGTTTAGGGAAGGAGGTTGCTCCTCCACTACTACAATCTTATTTCCACTAAATTAATCATCTTGAACCTTGGAATAATCATGCACTTCATTATCTACAATACAAATGTCTCTTGTAATTTGCACTTTTTTAGTAAGATGATTATAGACTCTATAACCTTTAGTACTCTCATCATATCCAACAAATATAAATGGAGAAGATTTATCATTTTTATTTATGCTTTTTCTATTTGGGTGTGTGAACATAAGAAATAGATACAAATATCCTTACATGTTGTAAATCAAGATTTCTACCCAAAAGCTTCTTCAAGAGTTATATCTTTCAAAGCCTTAGTACTATTCCTATTAATAATATAGTGGCACAAGCCATAGCTTCATCCCAAAACTTGCAATCCATATTTTTAGAATGTAACATACATCTAACAATTTTGACAATAGTTCCATGCTTTCTTTCTATCACGCCATTTTGTTGTGGTGTATAAGTAACAATAAGTTGATGTTTAATACCAAAAGATCTTAAGTGAGAATGAAAATCATTGTTAACATATTCAATAGCAGTATCATTTTGGAGAATCTTTATCTTAGAATCAGATTTCCTTTCCACAAACATATGAAATTTAATAAATGTATCAAGTACTTCATGTTTACTGTGTAAGAAATATATCTATATTCTTCTAGTAAAATCATGAATGAAAGTAAGAGCATACTTTGAACCTTGAATGAAGATATTCTCCATAGGTCCTAAAAGATCACTATGAATCAATTGTAACTTATGAGACACCCTCAATGATGAACCATAGGGAAAGGGTTCCTTATGCATTTTTTCGCTCATGCACCCAATGCATGCAATCTCAGATGGAACAATATGAGGTAATCCTTCAACCATCATTTTTTAATCAATTATGTATAATTAGATTTCAAATGACCAAGCCTTTCATGGCACACATTAAAATCAATATTTTCTTGCAAAGAGTACCTTGAAGAAGTAAACTCATAAAACTTGAATGAGTTATCATGAACCAACTTAGCACTAGAAACAATGACATTAGTGCTAGGATCAAAAATAGAGAACATGTCCAAGTATAAAATTCAACTTTGTAATATTGACATAATTTAGCAACTGAAAGTAGATTGGTTTCCAAATCATGAACATAAAGAACACCATGTAACTTTCCATTTGGAACACTAACATCACCTAATTCTTCAACTTTACAACTATGATTATCAACGAATTGAATTGGAATATTTCAAGGATTAGGTTGTAAAGAATCAAATACTTCTTTATGAGATGTAACATGTTGAGAAGAACCACTACAAGCAATCCATTCTAATCATTTAGAAAAATTGTAACTAATAGTAAAATTTCACAACCTATTTTCCCTCAAACTGAATAAATTGGTGAACTTAATTCCACATAGATTTTATTCTTAAAATTTCTTATTGTTTATAAAATTAAAATTTAGAATTAGTGGTTAGTTAATTTTGAACCTAGTAATTTGCGCCACTAATCTTCCTCTCAAAAAACTTTCTTGAATCAGTTAATAGATTAGTTATGAATTGGGGATATTCATAGAGCTCAAAAGACTTCTCAGTATGGAATGAAATTTAAGAATTTAGAGAATGGAGGGAAAATTGTAATGTTGGGTTTTTCTACTGATTGTGGCTAGCATTCATTCATTTTACAATATATGTAGATGTGAAGATAGATTATTGTGGTTCTTAGGAAGAATATTTGGTAAAGGTTGATTCGGTAGATATTAACCCAAATCTAGTTGTTAGAGGAGAAATTACAACCTTTAATATCACTACAATTTTTGAAGATAGTATTTCTGGTAGAAAATTGACTAATGAGGTATTTTTCTATGGAGTATGTATTCATTTAGAAAATCATGATCTTTGCACCAAGATAACTTGCCCTATGAAGGAAGGAAGTTTTGTTATTACACAAGAAAATACCAAAGAAAAACATTTATGGTACCAACAACATAGATAGTCCATAGCGATTTGGATATGAAGAGGGATAAGACTTACAAAAATCTAGAGCAATTTGTAGGAAAAAAAGAGTACATGTTCTACTACTAAACATTTTTAAGAGTTTGCAAGAGATGCATTACTATTTTCTAGAAATAATTTTGACTATGATGATTATGTATACATTTTAAGGTATCTTTAAGTAGCTGATGATATTGGAATTGGTGGTATGAGCTACAATAGATCCCCTTTCTTTAAATATGAAATTTCCATCACAGGGTTTTGTGATTTCCAATCCCTACACCCTCATGGGTTTGCAACACATGGTACCAAGGGGAAATATTTGGGCTAGACCCTACAACTGTATAAAATACTTGAATCTTGGGAGAGAGAAGGGAGAAGTTTTTGGGAAAATATTGGAGCAAAAAATTGATGACCAGTGTTAACCTAGGTCTCTTGCTATTAATTGTTTATCAAATGTTTGATATTTGTGTTTTATGTCAGAGTTATGAGTTTTTGGAAATGAATGGAAATGTTTATATTGGTAGATGTTAGTATCATGTTATTGTAAATTTTCTTGGAATTTGAATGACTCTAACTGCTTAAGGAAATGAACTTAGTAACTTAAAAGGCCTGGCTAGTTACCTATGAGTCAAATGGGTTAGATTGTGTAGGGGTCAGACCTATCTATTACACCAAGTAAACAACAACCATCAAATGGACAAAGTACATAGACTATTAGTAATCAAAACAAGTAGTTCCTTGTGTTAAATGATAATTTAATGATGACTCCTCCATCAAATGCATCCATCACTAACTCAAAGCTTGGAACAAATGTCTTCATAAGGAAATTGCATTTAGTTGGAACACTTTTTAGGAGTTATTAAGAAAGAATGAGACACAATTCATTATTTTGAGTGAATGCCATCATGAAATTTGAGAACACATTGTTCCATATACCGCCTTTCCTGTTAAAAATCAATATTCTAGGGAAAATGCAATTTCAAGGAAAATGTTACTTATAGTACCAAACTCTATGTTGGAAATAATAAAGACTAGCTAGGTTACTAAGAGGGGAGGGGTGAATCAGTAACCTCAAAAACTTTAAATTAATTTAGCACTTAATTCATTCATCATTAATTCATCTAATCTACTGCATGCATGAGAAAAGATAAGCATCCATAACAGAGAATTTGGTGACCCAGAAACCTTCCAAATAAAAAGTAAAAATGGGGTGGGGATGATACCCAAAAAACTTCACTACTATAGTATAAAGTTGGCCTATTAGGGCTTATATTGACCACTTCTAATGATCTGCCCTAATAAGAGCAATTTGGATTGCTAGATCCACCTTGTTAGATGTTTTACAAACATACAATGAAGTATGCAATTTGTTAAGAGATTTAGAGAAAGATTGTTAAGTCTACCCTGTTAAAGGATTTAGAAAACCAATTCACCTGTTAGGATGAAACAATGGATCTAACTTACAACTTGATTGCTAATAAGATCCTTGAAGTATAGATCACCTCTTTTAATTGATATAACCTTACTTCTCCTTGTAGACCTTGCTAAATACTCTACTCTGCTACTAATTCACATTCACTCTTCTCAAAACATTACATATCCATTCCTTGATACACTAATGCATATCTTGCAAATGATACAATATATATACCATTCCAATATTTATAATTACAAGGTTAGCTAAAACACAAGTAAACAAAATATTACTGAGTCAGCCAAATATTAGAAACTTAGGTTTAGTAAGCTGACTTGATGAACTTTTGATACTCGACATCCACTGCATTACTTCATCATGCACTCGGTAGAAGTAGAGGTTCGATCGATACTAATCATACAACATAGCTTCAAACTTGGTAACCATTGAGACTTGATAGATATAGTGTCACTCGGTAGATATTAAATCCTTTTTTTACCTTGCTTTTACTCGATAAACACTACATATCCATCACTCAATAAACACTAGCTTCTCATCACAGTAACTGATTACTCAGTAAGTACTGTGAAGCTTGGTGACCACTATCTACTTGATAAACATTGCTGGACTACACACTCACTTGGTACCATCAAGAATGCTCAGTATGAACTGTGAAACTTGGTTGACACTAGATTGCTTAGTAAATACTAGAGACTGGATGATGATCTTGGTAACCATACAAAATTGAATAAGCGTTGTCACTAATGACAAATATAACATAATGCTAACAATCTCCTCCTTTGGAATTAGTGACAAAAATACTTATAAGCCAAGACTTATGTACATTGACATATTAATTTTTGATTTTTCAAAATTGATCTTTGTAAAGCTACTCTATATACATTTGTACATATCTCCCCCATACATAAGTCATAATATATACATAGTCTTTTATCCATTTTATTCTGTACATAAATCAATCTATTTTCTCTTTTATTATCTCCACAAGTCTCTTATCATCTCTGACTCCCCCTTTTTGACAGTAATGCCCAAGTTATGCAATATATTCAAATAGAGACATCAAAATGTGAGAGAAACTTGGAATGTACCTTGAGAATAAGAGCCAATGTCTTATCCTAGTTGTCTTGCAAAATTTTGTAGGTGGAGAGTGCCACTTGAACTTTTGCTGAAAGTTCAATCATATGATCTGCAATAGAAAAATTGTTATCCTGGACCAATGTTTTTGAATACACAACATGTTTCTACATTGAGCCCATAACTAGAAGGATCATGTTTTTTATATCTATCAATGTCAACCTGATCCTAGCTTCCTCTCTTAACAATTTTGACTACATATTTGACAAAAATCTCACTTTAATGTGACGTGCTAAGCTTGAGCTAGGGTCAAGTTGTAGCTTTTGAGCATTGGCCTTCATATCTACATCAATCTTATTGAGTTTCTCTTTGATCTCCTTGATATACTAGGTAACATCACAAAGCTTAGCAAAAAGTGATGTCACATTGGAAAAATAATGTTCAAGATTGCCAAAAATTGAGGATAGTTCTACTTGGTTTATAGCAATGTGCTCAAGCACCTTATTATCAAACTTTTTCTTTGCCTTCTCAAATAACTCTTCTTGGTTAGATGTATCCTCATTGAACTTATTGACTACTTCTCCCAATTGTAGCAAAATGTGTTGAGATGAATCCACATCAACACCTATAGCTTCTCTTATTATATTCATAGCATTTTAAATCATATTAAACTCTCTATTTCTATCAGCTCTGAGTTGTTTCTGCCTTGCCTTCTATTCCAAAAGCTAACTAACTAGTCTCATTTTATTAATTGTAGCAATATCCAGATCCAACTTGGGAATTACAATTTCTTATCAAAATCAATATCTTCATCAATTTCCTTACCAATAAGTAGAAGTTTTAGGGGTTTCCTTGGTTTTACTTCTAACCTTACTTCCTTGGACTTAGAAATAGAAACAATTGTAGAGATAGTTGGGCTTGCAGTAAAAACTTGAATAGGACCAACTAAAGGAAAACTAAAAGAAGTGCTAAATGAATCCAAAACTGATGTGCTACCCAAAATTGAAGTAACAATAGGTGGAGGAAAAACTCGAGTACCTACAATAGAAGAACTAACTCGAACAAAAATTGTTTCTAACAAAGCTATAATAGACAAAGCTATAGAACATGATTGTGAGCTTACTGTACATGATGCTGAAGAAGTTGAAACAATTGTGGAACTGGATGCTTTGCATACTACTAATGTTGTTGACTTGAGAGATGATGAAGAGGAGGGCTAAAACTCAGTAGATGAAGTGGTAGACACTTCCATTATTGATACCTAGAGGTAAGAAGTAGAAAATAGTGACTGAATAGATGATGTGTCTATTGTAGTTGCTATCACATTTTCTGAAGCTATCTCCAACCCTGATGATGTAGTAGTCTTAGGTGGAGAATGAGGAAGGGAGGCTATAACTTGTGCTACTATTCTCATTGGATCACTTTCTTCATCTCCTTGTCTTCCTCATTAGCTTCTTCCTCTTTCTCTTCATCATCATTCTTTAATGCTTCATAGTCCTCAACATCAAAAATGACACATGGAGTGTTATCTTCTTCATCATTTTCACTGTCATCATCATCATCCTTGATTTCTACTAGATCTTCACTGGGATTGGGCAGATGATAGATGTTTTCCCACAGAGATGTGGCATCCCTGACCACATGCTCAATTTCTTTTACCAAAATCAGACAAGTATGAAATCTCATCATCATTTTCTCTTTATTCCTTTTCATTGCCACCTTAACCTTTGCATTTGAAAGATTTGGTAGTATTTTTCTCAAGGATTACTAAAATATGTCTTTAGCTATCTATTCAGTTGATTTCCACCTAACCTTGACTTTGTCTAATAAGACTATAGGGATTTGTGAAGCAAATTGATCAAGAGAGAATTTGCATCTTCCTAGTTTGCCCTTGATTAGATCTTCAACTTCCTTTTTTTTTTCTGGAGTCTTCGATTCATACTTAAGTGATTTGAAGTTATTGATTCTAGCACCTACTCTCAATTGATTGAGTCTTTCTTGAAATGTGGGAGGAGGCTTAACAAAAACAACTTCACTATCTCCTTTCCTTTTAGATCTCCTTGTGAATACAATTTTACAAGCCTTGGGTGGCTTGGTAATGATTACCCTACCTTTCTTTTTTACTAGCTCTTCCTTCTTCTCAGATTCGTGCTCTTCTTCTTCTGATACTTCTTCATCCTCTCCTTTTCCCTTGGTAAGCATGAGAGGGGTACTTGCAGTTTTCAACTTGGCTACCTTCCTCTTGCCTTTGCTTATAGACTAGTGTAGCTTGATTTCAAGCTCAATTCTAGCTTTGGCTTCTTCATAGGTTCCAAAAATAGGTTGCTTAGGATCTATTGGCTCATTCACCAGGGCTTCAATAATATCTTTGGTTTCATCATTGTTAACCTCATATGGAAGAGGTTTCACCCATGCAATTCTAGGCCTAACTACCTGAATATACACTCTATCACAATCAACCATAAAAAATACATCATCTTTATAGTATTCAACAAGCTTGGGAGGAATCCTGATCCTATTGTTCATCTTCTCCTTGAAAACTTCAAAGTAATTATCCATAATATTGTCAAAGTTTTCACCCATTTCTGCAATGAAATCATTAATCTGATACAAAATGGGAGTGTCTTTCTTCCATACTACTAAACCTTTTGATGGGAAAAACTTTTGAACATAAAAGAAAAGACATGTTAACAAAGAACCAAATTTACAGGGGTTGTTCTTTGATGTCTTGATACTGTCCATATTCTTGTTCAACTATTTCAATAATAGCTCTGACAAATCAAATTCCAAATTCTTCTTTACAACCTTGAATGCCAAATCAATTACCTCACATGACACATTGTTCAAATGACTGAAGCTATAAATCTTATGAACAATGACATGAATACCAAATCCTAATTCTATGTTAGATACAGTGCTAATCTTTAGACCTCTACCATCCCACTTGGCTAGGGTTTTCTTTTGAAGCTCTTCCTGACCTAGGGTTTTGGTAGTTTTGGCTTTGCTCAGTAGAGGGAGACCTATGATCTTATGAATCATTTTCTTGGTGATCAAAACAAGCTGTTCTAACCACAATTAACCATTGTGTACATGACTAAGAATATACCTAATCCACTTAATTATAAAATTCCTTGGCATATGTAGGATATGGGTTAACCCTTCAACTTCTAAATTCTGCTTGAGTTTTAGTGAACCATCAACACACATTTCTCCTACAGCACTATCCATCTCTAGGGTTCCAATCTCTTTCACATAACACTTAAAATGAGTGTGAATATCATTAATTAGGAGTACCTTGGGAGGAATTTGTGATTAAGCTCCATTTGGGTCAAGTGACTCTACAACTATTGGAACTAACTTGAAATTTGGCACTTTCTATTCCACACCTTTTACCAACATCTCAGATCCTCTTTTTACCTTGTACTGCTACTACTTCCGGATGCCATGGTTGCTCGATAAATGAGAGAAATTTTTTGAACAAATCTTTGCTGCAAATTCACTTGAGATTGCTTGGATGCACTGGAAATCACTCTGCTCTATGTATTCTAAAGTCGTAGTGAAAAATGAAGTCAAATTCTGCCCTTTTTGATGAAGAATTTTCCATTAATGCTTGGTACCATAATGACGTAGTGTGTGATAGATTGTCATCCACTCAATTGCTCGATAGAAGCTTGTGACTTGGCAATCGAACAAATTTTTTATTACTCTTGACCTAGCTTGGTTGAGTCTATGACCAACCTTGCTTGGTAAATGTTGATTTCTTGTGATCCCTTTATATCTAAAATACTAATTTGGATCTTCTACTTTCTTTCATTAGAACTGCTCAAGATTTGACTTGAAGATACAGTTCCAGTTCTTCCTTTAAGAATCTAGTTGGAAATGGTGGAGTCACCCACTTCTTGAGTGACATGGCCATCATTTGAACTGGCTTGCTCAATAGATTTGGGAATCCATTGTTGTCTCATCTACTTCTTGATATTATCAACTTTAGCTTTTTTTTAATCTTCAACCTTTCTTATGTTCATGCAACTCTTAGCTATATGACCAAGTTTAGTGCATGTATAACATCATACTGTAGTATCCTTCTTTCTAAAGTGATGCCTTGCACAATATATTCCAATGTGTCCATATTCTTCACAATAGTGACATCTACACCAAGTATTGGAGTCCCAACCAAATATTTCCTTTACATGTTGTTCAACTGGATTGAATGGTTTAGATTTGCATTTAGATGCCTTGTGACCTTGTTTCTTGCATTTGTGACATTTACCTTCAAATTTTGGTTTCTCCTTGCATTCATTAGCTTTATCACCATGTTGACTGCAATTGAAACATTTTCCATTGAATTTTTCCTTTCCATTGCTCCAACATTTGTTTGATGTATGACCTAACTTACCATATTGATTGCAAGTAGGTCTATGATTCCTTTGGGCACCTTATTTGAAAGATTCACCTTCTTCTTTGTATCCAAGTCTTACTTTACCTTTTTTCCTATAGAGATTCTGCTCACTTTGCTGATTCAATTGATCCATGTCTGCTTGAGATTTCATCATCCTTTCATTGAGTTTCTTTTTAGAATTTAGATCAACTTTCAATCTTTCATTGATTTGTCTTTCAGTGATTAAATCATTCCTTAATTTTTCATTTTCAGATCTTAGACTTATGATTTCCTCATTTGCATTGGAGAGCTTATTGATAAGACTTTCTTGCTGAAGGGATTGACTTTGAGTTTCATTATTTCTTGTCTCCGAGTCTTCACTTTCCTTATTCCTTTGTTCCAAAATTTCACACATTCTTATTGACTGAATTTCCTATTCTCTTTTCAATTTTCTTACCTCTTTTTGTAGAGAGCCATTCTTTTCTAGGAGTTGTTTGATTGCCTCATTTGCTTCATCTGAATTGTTTGAGCGGAAAAAATATTCAATCTTTTCTTCAACATACTAGTGGTCATTCATTTATTTTGCAAGTTCCTTTATTCTTTTTCAGGGATTGGGAAAGATGCTCTTTTACTTCTTTGAGTTGAGCTATGGCCATCTCTAGATCTAGCTTCTCATTGTCAATGGATTTTTCAAGTTTGAATATCTCCATTGAATATCACCACAAAGCTTTGATACCAATTGTTGGAAATAATCAAGACTAGCTAGGTTACTAAGAGGGGAGGGTTGAATCAATAACCTCAAAAAATTTAAATTAATTTAAAAATTAATCCATTCATCATTAATTCATCTAATCTACTACATTCCTAAGAAAAGATAAACATTCATAACACAAAATTTGGTGACCCATAAACTTTCCAAATAGAAAGTAAAACTAGTGTGGGGATGATACCCACAAAACTTCACTACTGCAGTATAAAGTTGGCCTGTAAAGGCTTACATTGACCACTTTTGATGATCTGCCCTGTTAAGAGCAATTTGGATTGCTAGATCCACCTTGTTAGAGGTTTTACAAACATACAATGAAGTATGCACTCTGCTAAGAGATTTAAAGAAAGACTGTTAAGTCTACCCTGTTAAAGGATTTAGAAAATTGATTCACCTATTAGGATGAAATAGTGGATCTAACTTATAACTTGATTTATGATTAGATACTTGAAGTATAGATCATCACATCTTGTGATTGATATAACCTTACTGCTCCTTGTAGACCTTGCTGAATACTCTACTCTACTATTGATGTGTATTCACTCTTCTCAAAACATTACATATCCATTCCTTGATGCACTCATGCATATCTTGCAAATGATACAATATATATACCATTCTAATATTTACAATTACAAGGTCAGCTAAAACACAAGTAAACAAAATATTATTCAGTCAACCAAATAGTAGAAACTTGGGTTCATTAAGTTGACTTGATGAACTTCTTATACTTGGCGTCCACTGCATTACTCAACATCATCATGCACTTGGTAGAAGTAGAGGCTTAGTCCATACTAATCACATAATGTAGCTTTGAACCTGGTAACCATTGGAGACTCGGTAGATATAGTGTCACTCGGTAGATACTGAATCCTTTCTTTACCTTGCTTTCACTCGATAAACACTACACATCCATCACTTGGTAGACACTAGCTTCTCATCACAGTAACTAATGACTTGGTAAGAACTATGAAGCTCAATGACCACTATCTACTTAGTAAACACTGGTGGACTACACACTCACTCAATAGCTTTAGGAATGCTCGGTATGAACTATGAAACTTGGTTGACACTGGATTGCTTGGTAAATACTGGAGATTGAATGATGAGCTCAGTAACCATACAGAATTGAATAAGTGTTGTCACTATTGACAAATATAACATAATGCCAACACTCTATAAAGGTATAATCTATGCCCATGAATTATCTGGAATGGTTTAGAATAAGAATAATTTTAATTTTATGAACTCTTAGATGATACCTAAAGAGAGTATAGAAAAACACACACTATTCAAGGGAAATAATTCATAACTATTAATATTTGAAGAGTAGAAAGAATCATGTGCTTTTGAAGTATGGAAAGCATTAATATGTTGATAAAGAATAAGAGGATATTTTGGCTTCCTTAATTTTTTTTTGTTCCATAGTGTACATGCCATATATTGAATATAGATATTGCCATTATCTAAGAAGAGTGAATATTTTATCATTACTATGTTTCCCATATTTAGAGTTTCTTGAAGTAAACGACATATCAAACTATATGAATAAATAAAGGATATGAAATTGACATGTTTGATAATTATGTGGATGTTTACATTTCTTTATATGTATAGAATGTAAATGAGAATCACGTTGTGTTATGTTTTAAATAAGAGTCTTGGTGTAATGTTTCTATATGTATGGAATGGAATTAGATTTTACAAGGCATGATGTTGAAGATGATAGGCTAATCAAGTCATATATGTATGCACCCTAAAATGGTCACTTAGACTATGGGCCCCCATTATTCAATTTATCAATTTCTTGAATCAATGGTTTGTAATATTTTATTAAATCAATTTAAATAAATTTTCTTGATCAATTTTGATTATTTATTTTTCTAAGGTTGATCATTTTATCTTAAGTCTTATTTAATTAAAAGAAAATCTCCCTTTTAATTAAATAAAATAAGTCCTCATTTAATTAAAAGAAAACCTCTCTTTTAATTAAATTCATCCACATTTAATTAATTAAGAGAAAAACCCCTCTTTTAATTTAATTAAATATTTCCTATTTAATTAAAAGAACTTGCTCCATTTTAATCAAATAAATTCCACATGAAAAAGGAAATGAAATAAATAAAATTAAATAAATTCCTTTTTCCTTCCCTCATTTAATTCTTCTTCTCTTTTCTCATTGGTGGAATTTTGTCTCACATGGACCAAACTCTATTATCCCATATTGGTTGTGAGAAGCTTCCCACCTCCACATTTTTCTTTGTGAGGGAGATCCCTCTCCTCATTTTTGACATCTATTATTATGCTAATGCTATGTTGCAGGTTTGGAGAGCGATTTTTGAAGGACTTTGAATACTAAAGTTTTTTGTGGAGAACTTCTATCTTATTGTCTTCTTCCCTCATGCATTCATGGCTTCCATTATGAGGTTTCATCCATGCATTTGCATCTTAGCTTAGATCCATATTTGTTTTCATAGATTAGCATTGCATTGTTATTACATTTACCTTCTTGCATTGTTTTGCATTGTTATCTTATAGATTAATTTGCATTTTCATTTTTTATCATTGAATCTCTTGTTTCATGGTGTACTTGCATGGGCACAAACTAGGTCAAACTGAGGGCCTCCATTACAAACCCTTGCACTCCATGAATAAAGAGCTATGAGTTGCCATTCGAGACCTCATTCTTGAGAAATTTTGGATATAATGACTCATAAAAGTGTGCCCACATTTTAGGCATACAATATAATGATTTCATGATGATTCTACATGGCATGTTGAGGATGCCACATTATGGATTGCTTATGATTCTTATTTTATATATTTCACATGCATATATGATGGTTATGATGTGAATTGGAAATAAGGATAAATTCTTTTAATTATGATAAGATGGATACTGACCTAATTATGTGGTTTTGTGAGTGTCTGTGTAGCATATTAGTTTTAGAATATGAATTCTTGTTACTACACAAATCCATTACTTTCCTCTTGGTTTTTCTTGTTTAGTTTTCCTCGTTGCTAGGCTGGGTATCTTTCATGTCAGGAAAGATTTTGGGGAAGCTTAACAACTTTGTGGTAGGGTGCTAAAACACTCCTACAATATTCTCACCCCTTGTGTTCTTAGATAGGTTTTGGAGCTCTTTTCAACTTGGTTGTCATGGTTAGACCTTCTGGTATCTAGTATCTGGTATTGGTAATCTAGTAACGGAATTATGGTTTCTTTTAGATTTGACAATATATGTATATGTATCATTTTGTTAAAGTTAATGATAGTTAATCAACTAATGCTGACTGGTCAATATTTAAATGACTTTGACTCTCATTGAACTTTTCTCATTTTATGGAGATTGCTAATGTGGCGTTGGTTTTGCAAGGGCAATCTTTACATAAAAGCATGGGGAGATTGATTACCATGAGACTTTTATTATGTTGATTATTGTTATTGATAGGTTTCTTATCATTTTTCTTTTTAAAAATAAATGTTATTTAAATGACCATCTTTCTCATCTTGCGTAGTTGAGGTACCAAGAAATGAAGAAGGGTTAGTAGAAGCATCTAAAATATGCTTAAATCAAAAAATAAATGAGAGATGAGTTTTCCAAGCATGATAATTTAAATTATTTTATTTTATTTCAGAAATCAAAGTAGACATGATTACAAGATTAATGAATTTTTTAAAAATAACTTCCTTGATTTGAAAAATAATATATCCTCTTTTATATATAAAAGTATACATCTTTTAAAAACAAATTATAATATTTAAAGTACTTAATAAGAATTTCTAATTTTTTTTAAACAACATAATAAAAAATAATCTTTAAAAAGGAGCTTAAAAAAGGGTAAGTGATATAAGAACTTTTTAATAATCCAAAAGTTTCTTTAAAAAAATCTTTAATATTTTAAAAGGTTTTCATTAAAAAAAATTCTAAGAGGAACCATGCCTTACACTTAAGTCAAAGAAAAGTCAAGATTTCTTAAATATATAACAAATATGTGATCTCTTTTAAATGCTGAAAAAGTCCCACGTGGTTTTCCTTGAGAATTCATTTATTCAAAAAAATGTTTTATAATTTGAAGGTTTCCAAGAAAAACTTAATACATTTTTGTTTTAATATATTAAAGAGTGTTTTTTTGAAAACTTAAGAGCATTACGTGGCTTAAAAGTTTAAGTCAATGAAATTCTAATTTGCTTAATACTCATCTAAAAAACAATACGTAGGAGAGAATGCTAAATGGTGAATAAAAAAATTTGCATTAATAATAGTTTGGGGAAAGAGGGTAATGATGAATAAGAGACGTTAGTGACAAAATAAAAAATACTTTAACAATATTAAAAAAATGTTACACAACAGATAGATAGAATAAAATGAATGAAGAATGTTAGTAAAAAATAATGAATAGAGAATGACACCAAAATTTACAAACATAAAGGAATCTTCTCATAAAGGGCATTAGGATAGAATGAAACATTATTAAAATAAAATAAAATAATGATAAGACTAGTTGAATGATAGTAAATAACAAGAGCTCTGATGAGCTTTAGTCCCGCTTTATGCAAAATGATAGAATGCAAAGATTTTAAGGTGAAATAGTTTCAAATCATATATATATATATATATATATATATATATATATATATATATATATATATATATATATATATATATATATATATATAATTGTTGAAGATTATATCAAATTTATTAAATTGTAATATATAAATATATCAATAAATTATTTATTATTGAAGATTATGTTCAATTTGTACAAGTATAATTTATGAGATGTGGCAAAATAAAATTTTATGTGACAAAAAGATTAGTTTAATAGGACATGAGTGAACCAATTCCAAAAAGTACCTCTCAACGACTAACATTAAAACACATGTATCTAGTTAAAAACTAGTTAATTTGTACCTTTCAAATTTGACTTGAAAAAATGACCGTTGAAAATAGATTCCACATTTATCATTCTATTTTATTATAAATAATTTTAATAAATTAAAAAGCAATATAATAAATTCATAATGAACTCATAAATTACATATTATCTCATCAAATTAATCCATATATTCAAATCTTTGAAGAAAAAAAAGCAAAAGCTACTATGTTTAAATTTGACATTTACCATTATATTTTAATGTAACTATTTATTGAAATTTAAAATATAATATGATTGATACATGTTGAAATCTTATATTTCATATTTCTAATCCTATTCCACTATATATTCAAATCTTTTAAATTAAAAAATTAGATAATATTTCAAAATTAGACATATAAAATTAAAATAAATGAGTCTATGAAAAGAAACAACCCCCACCAACAAAATCATAGAGAAAAAATTAAATTATCTTAAGTCCACCCAAAAACAAAAAATAATATCATTACATTAGCAACTAAAGTGAAAAAGAAACCAATAGATTCATGTCACACAAAATCTGATTTCAACAAAGACATACTCTTGCATTCCTCTTTCGTTATCCAAGATTCTTTCACTTCATCTACTTTGAGTCTTATCCTCCTCACCACCATGTATATATTTATGGTTTTAAATGTCCACTGAGGTTTCCATGTCACCAAATGAATACATGGGAATGTTAATTCATTTTCATTCAATGTTTAGTTTATCGGATGTGACTAGTATGGTCGGGCTACTGACAAAGAACGTGGACCGCTATCTGACAAATAATGGCGTGGGGTCACAGAACTTTTTAACATGGATGTAGGCCCAGATAATCCTGCCGCTAAATTTAAAATACATTGGTCCCTTTTCAGATTAATTCCATCCTTCTGAAAACATTAGTCTCGCCTTTAAAAAGGCTAATAAGCGTATAGAGGGAAAAAAATATAGAATTTTTGAATGTGAAAAATAATAAAACCCCCAGGAAAAATAGCAAGAGCCAGTAAGAAAAGAGAAATATTCATTCAATAATTCAAAATAAAAATAAAGACATAGTGAACATTATAGAAACTATGAAAAATAATTTTAAGTTGCACTGTTTTCGAAAGAAATTAATGGTATAAGCATTTTGAAAACAATAGTCTCCGCCTATAGATAGGTGGGACTAATAATGGTTAGTGATAGAGTGATCTTGAATGTAAATGCTACAAGGAAACTTTATAGAAGCATTAAAATAAAGATTAAAATGTTACAAACTAAATATTAAAATCTTCTCTCTTTGAGATATAGTAGATTTTAAAATAGTACCAAATAGAAAATGAATCTTTGAAAAAAATTGAACCAGAAAATATTACAAACTTTTGAAGTTCTTTAAACTAGTTATAAATATAGAAGTATAGATACAATAAAATATATGAAAATGATTGTTTGCATAGCATGATCTATGATTTCTTTTGTGTTGACGAGGATAGATGGTTCTTCTCCAACTGTGCATGCAATGAGATCTAAATCATTTTATTCACTGGAGAGCTCTAAGATGAAAATTGTTATTGGTTACTTTCCATGTAGCCATGATCACCCTATTCTGGTTATTCCTCTAGTGGCAATGATGGAGGACGTTGAATATTAGACTAAACATGCTTTTATATGTAAATTTCTTAGACTCCATATCTCCTTGTCTTCTCTTGAGGCATGGATCCATTGCTCATGGCAGGTGGAAGGAGATATGGAAATCATGTTGGCCAAGAATAGCTATTTTTTGTTGTATTCTCATACATGTTTGATCGTGATTATTTTTTTTAAGGAGTGCCTTATTTCTATAAACATGTGGAGTTATTTGTGAAATCCTATCATTCAAGATTTAATTAACCTAAGTATCTCCCCTCAACAGTGCCAAGTTGGGTTCACTTGCCTTGCCTTCCCCTAAAATTATGCTGAAAAGACATCCTTTGTCAAATTGCTACTTTGCTAGGAAAGCCAACTGTGATTGCACATCAGTCCCTTGATAAAAAAAAGTTAGTTCTTTTGCTAGAATTAATGTTGAAATTGATTTGAATAACCCATTACCAGATTCTTTGGAAATTTCTCTTGGGGCTTCTTCCTGGGTACATCAGTTAGATTATGAATCCATCCCTTTTCTATGCCAAATATGTCATGAGTATGGTCATTTACAACATCAATGTCCTTGCAATTTGACTTCCAAAGGAGTGGATGGTTCTATGACTAACAATGATGGTGGTCTAGAAGATATTGTAGGGAAAGGAAAAGTTTAGATTGATAATACAACTAACAAGAAGAATCAACTAGATACTACAAGAAAGGGAAAGGCTCAAATGTAGGATAAGGATGGATTTTCCCCTACTCAACCACAAGCTAAGGGGTGTGGTTAGAAAAGGCCTTTGAAAGATCGACAATCTGATTCGAGTTTTAATCACTTTGAGGTGTTGGATAGTATGGTTTTAGAGGAGGGTATTTTATAGAAGTTGTGAAAACCAACTTTATAGATTGGAAAGAACACTTGCATGCAAATAACCTATGTTGAAGAGAAGCCAGAGAAGGAAAAGTAGAGGTTGGAAAATCTCAATGGTGTGAGAGAAAATATATTCCAAAATAAATGATGTAACTGTTGTACAAATACACTAGGAGAGCCTATATATAAAGGCCTCTAGAATGCTTCTAGAATGTCTAGGAGTGAGCGAAGAGATAAGCTCAACAACTAAGACCACATCCACCAGAAGTGGATTATCCTCCATTGAGCATAGAATTTAGTGTGATGATGAGAGGATAAGCTTACATAGGTGTGTCATGTAAAAATATGTTGTAGACACCACGTGCTTAATTAAGAGTGTGAACAACTGTGTTGTCAACATGACAAATCAATTGATTATGCAAACTCCAGTGTTGTAGACACCATGTGCTAAATTAGTGTTGCTAACTCCTAGGTGTCTAACCAAATAAATAATAAAATAATTCTTTTATCCTAAGTAAATTAAATTTAAGTATAGCATAAATAATAATTATTTATACTAACACCCCCCTTAAGTGCAACTTAGGGGAATGCACTTAAGCTCACAAAAGCTATGATGAAATGCATAATGGGTCTTGAATACAAGGCCATGATAGGTACCCATGTACAAATGCAAAGAAATGAAACCTCTAAAAATGGGGAAAGAGGGAAAACCTCATGGGAAAAACCCTCCCCCAAAAAGAGATAAGTACAAACATTTTGAAAAATCATGAAGGAAGGAAGACCCCAACAAGACCCCACAAGGGGAACTTTCATAACCCCAAGCATAGACCGTAGCTATAGATATCATTGTGATGCAAAAGCTTTGGCAAAGATATCATCAACCTATGCATTAGTGGGAATGTACTCCAAAGAGAGAACACCATCCTGGATCAATTGATGGATGAAGTGCATATGCAGCTCAATGTGTTTAGTATGCTAATGCTCCATTGGGTTGTAGGAAATATGAATAGCACTCTGATTATCACACCACAAAACAATGGGATGATTAGGAGGAAAACTAAACTTAGTCATCAACTACTGAAGCCATAAAATCTCCTAACTAGCAAGCACTACTACTCTATACTCAACCTCTATTGATGAAAGTGCACGAGCATGCTACTTCTTGCATGACCAGGTGATAGAACCAGAGCCAAGACAAAAAAAATGAAGCCAGAAGTAGACTTTTGATCATCAACATCATTGGCCCAATTTGAGTTAGTGTAGCCAACAATGTGAGGAGTACCTAATGTGTAATGAATTCCATACATAAGTGTGCCCTAAATGTATTTCAAAATACACTTGGCAGCTTGCTAATGATTCTCATGAGGCTCATGGGAAAACTAAGAGACAAAGTCAACTACAAAGGAGAGATCAGGATGAGTGTGAGCTAGGTACAACAAGCTATTGACCAAGTATCGATACAAAGTGGGATCCATTGAAGGAAAGGAGCAAGAGGTAGACAAGGTGACACCTGACTAAAAAGGTATAGGAGTAGGCTTGCAATCAAGCATGTCAAAGCATCGAAGCATGTCAAGAGCATACTTTTGTTGATAAATAAAGATCCCAGTAGAGGACTGAACAATCTATAGACCAAGAAAATAGTGTAACAAGCCAAGATCAGTCATCTCAAATTGTTCCATCAATGCATGCTAAACATCCTTAAGCATAGAGGATGAGCTACCAATGAGGGTAAGATCATAAACATATAGGATCGACATCAAAGCGTTAGCCTCAAGATGTTGAATGTACACTGTAGGATCAAAATGGCAATGAGTAAAGCCTTTAGAAAGTAGAAAGGAGTCCATCTTCTCATACTAAACTCGAGGGGCTTGTTTGAGACCATAAAAGGAGCATCAAATTCTACAAACCAAGGAGGAATTTTGCACAAATCCTTGATGCTGCTCCATATAAATTTCCTCAGTGAGATCACCATGCAAGAATGCACTCTTCACATCCATTTGAAAAATGGGCCATCCTTGTGAAGCTACAAGGGATAAGACAAGGCAAATAGAGTTCATCTTGAAAATAGGGGCAAATGTCTCAATGTAGCCAATTCCCTTAATCTGCAAAAAACCCTTCACAATAAGATGAGCCTTGTACTTATCAACCAAACCATCATCAGAAAACTTATTATGATATAACAATTTGTAGCACACTAAATTTCTTCCCTTAGGAAGAGTACACAGATCCCAAGTATGATTCTTCATCAAAGAAGAACACTCCTCCTCCATGGCACAGTCCCATGCAAATTGTCCCATCACTACTATAAATGTCTAAGGATCATCACAAATAGCATGACTAAGAAGACTACAAGCTGCAATATGAGATTGAGTGTGATAGGAAGAGGAAGGGTCACCAACTAGAGATCCTACAGCCTCAACTATAGCTTGAGCCCATTTAGGCATCTATGGAGGTTCCTATGGTGGAGATAAATGGGGATCACCAAGATCATCATCCTCATCATCTAGAAAAGAAACCAAAAAAGATGGGGGAGTAGTGGTAAGTGATGTAGGCTCTAGAGGTAGGGTATCTACTATAGGAAGACTCTCATCAAACTAGACATCTTGTCAAAATAGGAACTCTCTAGAATCAAGATTAAATAATTTGTAATACTTAACATCCTCATAGTAGCCAACAAAAATGAGGTGTCAGCTCTTCCACTCCATTACTCTCCTCTAAGCATCAGGTAAAAATGCCCATGCTACACTACAAAAAACTCAAAATGAAGATACATTAGGTTTGGCATGAGACCAAGCCTCCTCAGGAGTCATATGTCAAACTACCTTGTGAGGCATCCAATTCTAAATATAGTTGGCACAATTGATTGTTTCTACTCAAAAAGATGAGTCCATGGACCTAGATTGAATCATACAATTAACCATCTCCCAAAGTTTTTTGTTCTTTCTCTCTGCCACACCAATTTGCTAAAGGGGTGTACAACACTGAAAATTGATGCTAAAGACCATGTTTAGAGAAAAAATCCCTAAAATCTTGGTTCACATACTCACCCCATTATCTGTGCATGTCCACCAAATAAAAAGACCAGATTGCTTCTCCACAAATATCTTGGAGACTCAAAATGAATCAAAGACATCCAACTTGTACTTCAAAAAGTACACCCATGTGCATATGGAGAAATCATCAATTAAAGTAAGCACATATCTGGCATGGAAAAAAGGAGTGGAAAATGACATGAGGTCACTATGAATCAACACCAAGGGTGTCAAAGCACAAGTAGCTCATCCATGTGGAAAGGGATCCCTATGTTATTTGCCAAGTGCCAACCTTGACAAACACCATCTATACAAGAAATCTAGGGAAGCCCAAGAACAAGTGTCTATGTGCTCATCTACAGAAGATATCTATAATTTACATGGTTGAAATGCTCATGCCAAAGTTTTCTTACTAAATCTGCATGTGCTACAAGATAGGAACCTATGTCATTAGAAGACTAAAATCCATCAAATATGTAGAGGTGAGATGCAGAGTCAACAGTCCTAGTAGCCACAATCAACTTAGAATCATGTAATTCCTGAATAACCACATCATGTGGTGAGAATTCAATTGTCTTACCTGAGCCATAGTGGAAAATTTGATAAATAGATATAAGGTTTGTTGAGATGTCAGGGACAAAAAGAACATCTTCAAGAGAACCCCCAGCTAATGCAATATAACTAGAACCCATGACAAAAAGATGTGATGAGTTCCCAATAGTAGTCTATGAAGCAGGACAAGGAGAAAGTGAGGTGATCAACTTTAGAGTGTTTGTCATGTAGTGAGAGGCACTAGAATCAAGAATCTAGATAGGCCCAAAAGTCATAGCTTGAGTAGTAAGAGTGTGACCTTTCCCTATAGGGGGGATGAAGGCTTAGGAGCTAAAATGTGATGCTCTTGCATGGCTTCCTCTAAATCCTCCAAACATTTCAAACACCTAGAAATGGGATGTCCATCCTTTCCACAAAAACTGTAGGTCTCAACTAATTTCTTCTTAGCCTTGGAGGTAGACTCAGTAGACATTGAAGAAGATTTACCCTTTTAAGGGTTAGCTAAAGGTTTGGAATCAGTTTTTGGTGTATCTTACTTTTGTGTGGCTTTCTATTTTGATTTCCCTTTAAAAGATTGAGTAACCAATGCTTGGTTGGAAGAGTCAAAGGCATCCACTTGTTGGATACTTTCTTGTTCTCATATCAACCAATCAAAAATGTCTCAAAAGAAGGTATCTGATGTCGGGTACCTAAGGCATCCATAGTGGAGTAGAAAGTGGAAGAAAAGATCTAATACTATCCTCGCAACTTTGAGAGTATTAAACAAAAACTCATCTATTTTGTTTTTCCCACATCCCTACAAAACTGTATGTAGAGATTTGAATTTCATCAAGAAGTCCTCAATGGTGGGGAAGCTAGTAGGTTTCAAAGAAGTCAACTCTGCATCAAGATGTAGTGCCTAGAACTCATTCATTGTGCCAAACAAGTTGTAGAACTTTGTCCAAATAGCTTAAGGAGTTGTCAAATCATTGAGGTGAAACAATAGACTATGGAGATGTTTAGTGCAATCAATCCCATGGATTCATCCATTTTGTTTCTATGCTGAAGAACCTCAAAAGGGAACTATAGGATAGGTTGGTTCTCATCCAAACATGACCATAAGCCATGTGACAAAAGAAGTCAAGTCATTTGTGCTTTCCAAGTGCAATAGTTATTTGGCATTACCTAGGCCAAAGAGGGGTCCGACATTGAGAGAAGAAGATGGAAGTGGAAGGGTCAATTCTAAAGTAAATTATAGAAAAGAAAATTCTCCCCCTACAATCTATAAATATATCCCTTGAAAACCAAAGGAACAACTACTGAAAGAACAAAAATTGACAAAAAAACTTGGATGTCAGATGCAAAGAGGGAGGAAACTAAAGCCACTATGTCAATGCTAAAAATGAGAGCTCAAATTGCCTTGGAACAAAATAAAACCTACATTATCATCTCTATCTCAGAACTAGTTTTCAACACTTCTTTTGGATTAAAAAAAGACCTCTATATACACAAGTTATGGCCAAAAAATGAACTGCTACTCCAAAATCAAGTTCACTAGAAAACTATAGTCACAAGAAAAAATTTGATGGTCATACAACCATCAAATGCTTGTCACTAAAAAATGATGTCAGCTACTAGAAAAGTGATGTCAGTTGCTAAAAAAAGTGACATCAGCAACCAAAAAAGGTGACATCATCAGCTTCCAAAATCATACACTAGAATGTGACATCAGCTGCTAGAAAGGTTACGTTAGTAGCTGGAAAAGTGATATTAGCAAGGGCAAAAATTGATGGCTAGAATGATGATGTTGGCCTGCTTGGAAGTGATGTCACTACTAGGTTTCTACATTAGCTTGCTAGGAAATTACATCAGTAGGTTGGCGATGAATGGGTGAAGTAGCACTAGCGGCAGTGGTCATTAGAGGGTGGCCCATTGGTAGTGCACTAGTTGTGGTTGAGCATGAGCTGGGTGTGAGTGGTGCTTTGATGGTGGCAGGGTGGCTGGTGGATGGAGTAGCTCAACAATTTTTTTTTGATTTTTTTGAAATTAGCATCCGTATGACCCTCTGGGAGGGAAATTTTTTTCCAAAAGCTACAGTGCCAAAAGCCACAAATTTTATATGAATTTTGACTATACTAGGCCTTCTGAGCATGATGGAAGTGTTTATTTGTGCCCAAAATGTTCTAAAAAAATGTACTTCCTCCTGATTGAAGAAAAAACCTTGAAAAAGCTATGGTTTTTGTCTCTTAATCATGGATTCAAAATCTCCAAACTAAGAAGTAGTAGGGATGCTCCAATACCATGTAGAAGTTGTGAAAACCAACTTCACAGATTGCCAAGAACACCTACATTCAAATAACCTGTGTTGAAGAGAAACTGGAGAAGAAAAACCAGAGCTTGGATAATCTCAATGGTGTGAGAGAAAATATATTCCAAAACAAATGATGTAACTGCTGTACAAATACAATAGAAGAGCATATATATAAAGGCATCTAGAATGCTTTTATAATGTCTAGGAGTGAGCAAAGAGATAATCTCAACAACTAAGCACACATCCACTGGAAGTGGATTATCCTCCATTAAGCATAGAAGTTAGTGCGATGATGAGAGGATAAGCTTACATAGGTGTGTCACATAAAAATATGTTCTAGGCACCATGTGCTTAATTAAGAGTGTGAGCAATTGTGTTGTCAACATGACAATTGAGTTGATTATGAAAACTCCAGTATTTTAGACACCATGTGCTAAATTAGAGTTGCTAACTCTTAGATGTCTAACCAAATAAATAAAAAAATAATGCATTTATCCCAAGTAAACTTGAGTAAAGCATAAATAATAATTATTTACACTAGCATATTCCTCATAGTATCTCTTCTAACCTAACTTTCTCAGATGAGGGACTTTCACCTCATGACACTTGTGGAGCATCCCAAGTTGTGGTACACCAGAACTGTGAGGTCCCTATAGCTCCTGAGTTAGATTCTCTTGTGACACCTGTGTTGTCAGAGGATAATGACATTTTTTGGCAAACTTGGTTAAGAATGTGTAGCATTTGGTAAGGGTAAGGGGCATCCTCTCCCCTTTGGGTTGATGCATAGAGTCTTTAAGCGAGTTTTATTTACTCCTCTAAGGAGTGGGCACAAAAAAACCAAGAGAAGATTAAACTCATAGGAGATATATTGATAAAGTCTAGGAAAGTGAAATCATTCGATGCTCATTTTCCCCATTCTACTCAATGATGATTATTTTGTCATGGAATGTTAGGGGTTTTAATATCATCACTAGATAGAAAGGCTATTTAGAATTTGGTGGTTGATCATTCTCCTAATGTTTTTTGTATCCAAGATACTAGGCTCTCTATGGAGCCTATGGTTTGATATACCTGTAGTATTTGGCCTTGTGAGAAATGCCAGTGTTTTGGGGCTATGGGAAGTGCTAGTGGTTTGGTTATCTTTTTGGATCCACAAAAATTTTCTCCCCTTGGTTGGGTGTCTTCTCACTTAACTCTAAGTATGGTGGCTTTTGCTTTGGACTCAGGAGAGGTAATCATGATTTATAATGTGTATGCTCCTATTGATTTTGTGGGAAAGGAGGAACTTTGGAGGCATATTAAGTATGTTAGAAATTCCCACCCTTTTCATCCTTGGGTTTAGTAGGAGACTTCAATTTAGTTTTATGTTTGGAGGAGAAGCAAGGTGGTTTGGCTAGATTGGGGCCTCCTTTTGCTCTTCTTCGTCAACACAAAGTGCTTTGCATCTCTTTAATGTTAAGCCTTCTAATGCTCTCTATACTTGGAATAATCAAAGGACTAGGGCTGATTCTATCTCAAAAAGTTTGAACAGATTTCTTGTTTCTTATTTTTGGGTTAGTGGCACCCTTACTCTCTCTTCAAAAATTCTAGACTAGAGAGGTTCTAATCATTGGACAATCAAATTTTCTACTACTGAAGCTTTTATTCCAAAGTATCCACCTTTTCAATTCTAGTTGATGTAGCTTTGTGACTCCCCTCTTTGTGATCTTGCATTGTGTTGGTGCTGTTAGGAATAAGGTGTCTCAACCTTGGATAATTCCTATTCTTATTATTTGTTTTGTATCAACATCTTGAATTGTGTGTAAGGACATCATGACTAAAATGGTTATGATAGATTCCTATGACATGTAAGATCTATCTTTGGAAGATATGATGACGGGTAAAGACAATAAGACATGTGGCAATTGATCATCGAGTACTGTACACTCAAGTCTCCATCTAGAATGCGGGGTTCAGGGCATCAACCCAAATATTTTTAGGGTTCCTAATTTTCAAAGAATGGTGAAACCCTAATATAGTTGTTCCTTGGAAGCTGTGCATTATATAAGCACTTTTAGGGTTGTATATAAGAGTGAAAAAGTGTATTGTTGGTTTCTACTGGATAATTCTTCCATGTCTTGAAAGAGATTGCACTACAAATTTGTTGTAACCTTTGAGTTGAAGATAATACATTATGTAGGTTTTGGAGGGGTGGGGTTGGTTTACTAAAAGGTTTTTTCCCCATTGACATATCTTTGTATTTATGTGTTATAATTTCTCTATCTATTTTCTCTATTCATGTTTGACTACAATATTATTGTTTACATAATATTGAATTTGTAATTGTAAGGATTTAATAGGAATTTGCACAATACTTTCATCAAGGGATTAGTGTAGGAAGTTGTTTTTGCACCTGATTTTCCTTACAAGTGGTATCAGAGCTTGATCAACTTTTGATCCTAGTTGTTAGGTAGGTTTTTTTGGGCTAATATTAAGTTGAGTGGGAGTTTTTGTGTAGAACATTATGAATCTTATTTGGAGATTGAGATGGCTAGTTCATCATACAGGAAAATAGAGGTGGAGAAACTTAATGGTAGTAATTTAAAGTTGTGGAAACTAAAGATGGAAGACTTAATTGAAGATCATGATCTATGGGAGGAAACTTCACTTGATATGAGACCTGGAACAATTTCTCAAGAAGATTGGGATCTCAATGACCACAAACCTAAGGGTCTCATTAGACATTGCCTAGCTAATTCAGCTCTCTTGAATGTTCTTAATGAGAAGAATACAAACAATTTGTGGATGTGGCTTGGGTCTATTTATCCAGCCAAATATTTGATGAACAAGTTGTTCCTAAGGACGAAGTTGTATTCTCTAAGAATGGAGGAAGGAGAATCTATTATAGATCATCTGAATGCTTTTAATTTACTGATTGCATAATTTATATCATGTATTGTTAAGATAGAGGAGGATTGATGTATGACCGTGTTATGTTCCTTGCTGAATTCATGGGACTATCTTGTGATGGATCTTGGAAGTACTTTAGTCAATTTTAGAATGGATGATGTGGTGTCTTCACTATTGTCTAAGAAGATAAGGAGAAAGTCATCAGATTTGACTAAGGAAGCTCGTGTTTTTCATGATAGATCCAATGAAAGAGGGAAGCAAAATGACAATGAGTCTGAAAAGGGTAGATCCAAATCTCATGGAAAATCAAAGACTCCTAGAAAGTCCAAGGAAAAATGCTGAAACTATGATAAGATTGGGCACTTCTGTATAGACTATTAAGAGCCAAAGAAGAAGAAAAGGGCCTTAGATTCAAGTTTAGAAAAATCTGAAGAAGATGGCGATGCTTTCATTATAGCCTTGGGACTGCATGCATCTGATGATGTGTAGTTGATAGACTTGGGTTCTTCTTTCCACATGACCTCTCATCAAAGTTGGTTCTCAAAGTATGAAGTTTTTGGTGGTGGGAAGGTGTACTTGGGTGATAATTCTCACCTAAAGATAGTTGGACAAGGATAGGTCACTATCAAATTCCCTGATGGAAAGTAAAGGGGATCAACAGGGTAATGCACATCCCTAGTTTGGCATGAAACCTATTATCTATAAGTATGGTGAATGATGTAGGTGTGCAAGTATTTTTTTCTAAAGATGGATGTAAGATGATGAGAGGAGCTAATGGTACTTGCTAAGGGTACTAGGAGAGGAACTTTGTTTCAGCTTGATGCATGCATTTCTTAGTGCAATAGTTCTTCTAATTCAAAGAAGAGAGCATCTATCACTTCATCCCCACCATCTAAATGAGTAGCAAAGAAGATCATGGTTATTGGTTCTGATGGTAGTGCAACATGTGTACCTAAGGGTGCAAACACATTGGAAGGAAAGCTTCCTATAGAAATGACAATGTTGTGGCATAAGAGATTTGGCCACATTGGTGAGAAGGGTCTTAGAACCATTAAAAACAAGAACCTTGTTGAGGGGTTAAATGATTGTAATCTCAAGTTTTACTTCTATGAACATTGTGTCTATGGTAGACAAAATCGTGTTCAATTTTACTCTAGTTCTCACAAATCTTTTGATGTTTTGGATCTTATTCATTCCAACATATTTGGTCCTATAAAAGTTCCTCCAATCTCCAAGTTTTTATTTTTTGTATCTTTTATAGATGATTATAGTAGAAGGAGATGGATTTATTTTCTAAAAAGTAAAAGACAAGTCTTTAGTTGGTTCAAGGAATTTAAAGCCCTTGTAGAGAATTAGACTAGTAAGAAGATTAAGTGTGTGAGAACTAAAAATAGTGGTGAGTTTTTCTTACTAGCATTTGAACAGTTCTATAAATAATGAGGTATCGAGACGTATAAGAGAACTCTTTGTTAGAAATTCTTTAGAATAACTAAGAGGGGGGTTGAATCAATTATTCAAGGTCCAAATGTCCTATTCAAACTTTTTCACTAAGTGTAATGAGCCCATTCAACCATTCATTCATCTAAGCTTAAAACTTTCCTATTCAACAAGTTACTATAAATCAACATGCAAGCATAACACATAAAGAGATCAACACATAACACAATGATTTACGTGGAAACCCAATTTGGGAAAAACCAACAATAACATGCTACTCAATTCTCACTCTTCTAGAGTGATGCCCTATGAAAAGACTACCTTGTTAAAGGCTTACAACACACTATTAAATGTGGCCTTGTTAGAGGATTTAACCACCCTATTAGAAGTAGGCCTAGTTAAAGGACTTTAGAACATTCACTTGGAATGTCACGCTATTAAAGGATTTACAAATTGCATTAAACCAACCTATGTCCATAGGATTTCCATATCTAATACAATTGTTAGAGAGTATTAGAAAATCTTTGACCTGATTACAACATACAACTTAACTTGTAGATCTTAGATCACTTCTCAGCTCATAACATTTCTTGACCTTCAATCTCTGCAATTCTTGATAGCTTGTCCTCCTTTCAAGCTTAGTCTCCTTGAGTCTCCATGTTCAATGTACTAGTGTAATCATCTCTTCTTGACCACTCATAGAAGTAGAGTCTCTGTACTTTGTTCTTTCTAGATGTCTTCTCCTTGACACCCTTCTAACCACTTTACAATTTGGCACTTTAGTAGCTCCTGCTTCTTGGTCTATGTCTCCTTAAATAGAAGTCTAGAATTTATTTTTCCACTCGATTCTTTCATCCTTTAATTTCAATTCATATGGATTAGGTAGGATTCATTATATCTAACCCATATTTGTTTTCCTCTAGAAACTTCTTGAATAATCCTTTAAATTTTTCCAAAAATGGTTTACATAAAATTCTATCTCACCAGCTCATCATCCTTATCCTCCAACTAGTTCACAAAATACAAGATAAAAGCTATGTCAGCTTAGATTTGGAAAATCTTTGATATCTCCAATAATGTAGCTGCTCAGCACTATTGAAATACTGGTGCTTAGCACATACTATGTTACTCAACATCAACTGTGTTTTACTGATGCTCAGCACCTAAAGTTCACTTAGCGCCTGCTAAGATTTTCTAATGCTTGACACTTGAACTTCACTCAGCACACACTAGATTTTTCTTTTTCTTGGCTCCAACTGAGAATTTTCTTGGCCTCAACTAGCTTGCTTGGCACCCACTAATGAACTTAGTTTAAGCTTTGCAATCAACATTATTACAACTTATTCCTCCAATGTTTCTAAGTGTAGTCAACCTCTATATCTTTGAGTATTTTATCAATACATCATCTCATCATTATCTTAACTAATCCTTGCACTTCATTACAATATCATAACTCAACATTTCCCTTAGGTGCTCTTGTTACATCTTTTTGATGAAATCCTCTTCATTAATCAACTAAGTGATAGTACTTGGATCTTATAAGAAATTGTCATTCCTACACATAGCAGGTTTGACATCAATGACAAAACAATGATTGAAACCATTCTTTTAACAACAATCTCCCTCTTTGATCTTCAACAATGATCTCTTCAATCAGATATCCAATAATCTCCCTCTTTGACATTGATGGCAAACCAAACTGATCAACCATTAGACTAAACTATTTAACCATTTTATCAAGATACTAACTAGGTTAGAACAGTAAGTCAAATGCCAAAAGGTAATTGCGTTACCATTAGTTTTCACATCTCCCTCTTTTGATCTATTCTCCTGATTGATTCATTTTTTCTTCTCCCTCTTAGCTATTGTATCCTCTTTCTTTATTTTCTCCCTTTGTATGCATTGATCAAATTTTGCTATTCTCTATTTGAATTAGCTTCTTCATCTTCTCCCTCAACTATTGATCATTTCTATCTATTTCTCCCTTAGTATTTATTAGATCAGTTTCTTCATTTTTTCCTTCTTCCTTAATTCTTTATCTTCTCAACAGTTGTTGATCAATTTTTTGCTACTTCTCCCTCTTTGACAACAATGTTAAAGAGATATGGTTTCAACATCTTATCATGCAAGTCTACCTTTTGCAGCTTCTTTCACTTTCTCCCTCTGTCACCTTGCTTGTGACTAGTTTGGAACTTCATTCCTTCAATTAATTTAGGCATGAATCCTAAAGTCAATGTGTAATGTCTCAACAATCAACTCATTTGATGCAAGGCAGTCTTGCTTTTTTCTTAAGTAGCCTTGGGTAGGGGAATCACCCCTAACTTACCTCTAAGATAATCAAAACCATCTTTAGGTAGTGCTTTTGTGAACATGTCAGTAATTTGTTCTTTTGAGCTTATATATTCCATCTTCACTTGCTTATCTTCCACCAATTCTCTTATATAGTGATACTTGATTCCAATATGCTTGGTTTTAGCATGCATTACAGGGTTCTTTGATATGTTGATAGCACTTTTATTATCACAATAATGTATCACAGGCTCATTCACTTCTTCCTTCATACTTTGCAGAAAATGTTTGATCCATACAATATTGGTGCAATTGATAGCAGTTACAACATATTCAGCTTCTGCTATGGACTATGAGGTACAACTTTTCTTTTTACTGGTCCATGTAATCAACCTTTTTCCCAAGAAAAGTGCTTCTTCACTGGTGCTTTTTTTGTCATCAATATTGCCTCCCCAATCTACATCAGTTTAGGCTCTTAGCTCAAACTTTTCACTTCTCTTGTACTACAAACCAAGTCATTAGTTCCTTTTAGGTACCTCAATATTCTCTTCACTGCCATCAGATGATTTTCTCTTAGATCTATATAAAATCTTGCCGCTATTTCAATAGCTAATGCAATGTCTGGCCTACTATGTATAACATATTTTAGCTTTCCAATCATTGATCTATACATTATCTGATTCACTTCAGTTGATTCATCATTCTTGGATAGCTTATGTCCTATTGCCATTGGTGTGCTAACTAGTTTTGACTATTCTAATCCAAATGTCTTGAGTATCTCCTTGATGTATTTTGATTTGGTCACAAATATGCCATGCTTCAGTTGATGTACTTGCAAACCAACAAAGAACTTGATTTCTCCAAACATTGACATCTCAAACTCTTGTTTTATTTGATCAGCAAAATCTTTGCATAGAACATCTTTTCCTCCAAATACTATATCATAAACAGAGATTTTTAATATCAAAATGTCTTTACCTTTTTCATCCTTGATATATAGGTTATTTTTGTCATCCATTCAATCAAATCCAATCTTCACAAGGTATTTGTGCTATCTCTCATACCATGCTCTAGGTGTTTGCTTCAAACCATAAAGTGCTTTATGCAATTTGTAGACCATATTCTTATTGTTGTCATCAACAAATCCCTCTAGTTTTTCTATGTAGACTTTCTCTTCCAGTATAACATTGAGAAAATTATACTTGACATCCATTTGGAAGACTTTGAAACCTTTGTAAGTAGCATATCTAAGTAGTGTTCTTACTCTTTCCATTCTTGCAATACGGGGAAAATCTTTCTCCATAATCCAATCCTTCTTCTTATGCATAGCCTTTGAAAACTAATCTGGCTTTGTTTCTTGTTATCTCACCATTCTCATCAAGTTTTTTCCTAAACACCCATTTGGTACCAATTACATTCTTGTCAGTTGGTCTAGAACCTAGGGTTCAGGTTTTTTTTTTTCTTCTGAATATGATGTATCTCTTCTTCCATAGCTTTATACCAGTCATCATTTTGTAGTGCATCTTTCACTATTTTGGGCTCAACCTTGCTCAACAAACATGATTCATTCCTTTGTCTATTCCTTTTCATTGGTCTTGCATCCTTATCACCAATGATTTGATCTGCAGGGTGATGTCTTCTTACATACTTAGCTAATGTTGGTTCTATCCTTCTTTCCATGTTTGATGGTTCAGCTTTAGAGTCATTTGTTCTTCTTCATCTAGTGCTTCATTTTTTTCATGTATACTATTTTCAGAATCAGAATGTGCATTTCCCTCATTCTGCGGGTTAGCTTCTAAATGTAGCTTGGCATACACTAGGTGTGACTCAAATGATACTAAGATTTTTTGTTGATTCCCAACTTGATTGGTAGTATTATCTTCAATAGTCATTCCTTCATAGAAGTATATAAAAGATCTATAATCTTCTAATTGCTTAGTTCCATCAACCTAAACTTCTGCATGCTCATCAAAATTTACATTTGCACTCTCCACAATCTTTTTAATGTTAATATTCAAACACTTATATGCCTTAATTATAGTGGAGTAGCCAAGGAATACACCTTCATCATTCTTTGCATCAAACTTTCAATTTCTAGTATCTTTAAGAATGTATCATTTACAACCAAATATTTTGAAATGTTTTACATTAGGTGAGTGACCATACCATAGTTCAAATAGTGTTGCATTTGTACATTTCTTGACTTGTACTCTATTCAGGGTATAAACAACAATGCTTACAACCTTTCTCCAGTACTTTAGAGCAACATTCTTCTCCATCATCAAGTTTCTAGCATAGTCTATCATTGATCCTATTCCTTCTTTCAGAAATACCATTTTGAGGTGGAGTTCTTGGTGCTGATGTTTTCCTTTTGATACCTTTATCATTACAGAACATCTCAAATTCTTTTGATGTAAACTCACCTCCTCTATCTAATCTTAAGCATTTCAGACTCTTACCCATTTGCTTCTCAACTTTGGCTAAATACCACTTGAACATTTGAAATACATTAGATTTTTGCTTCAAGAACATAGCAATCATCATCTTGGAATAGTCATCCACTAATAGCATTATGTATCTGTCTCCTAGGTAACTTTGCACTTCTATTGGAACACATAAGTCTGTATGAACTAACTCTAGTACTTCTTTGGAAGTGTATGTTCTACTTTTGAAACTGGACTTAGTCATCTTTCCTAGTTGACATTGTTTGCACATTGTGTTTTTAAGTTTCTTTAGTTTAGGCAACCCTCTAACTTTCATCCTTTTGCTAATGCTAATCAGATTGTCAAAATTAACATGACACAACCTTTTATGCCACAACCACATCATCAAGTCTTAACAACAACACAAGTTGCATCTTCCATATCTTGGTAAAATAGATTACTCATAGTTTATTCACCTTTTCCTATTAGATTTCCATCAATGTCATAGATCTTGGTAGTTTTGTTTCCAAACTCTGCTTTGCAACCTACATCACCTAACTATGATACAATCAACAAATTTTAGTTTAATCCTTCAACATAGTATGCATTATCACGTGAAATTTTTTTAGTAAGTTTAATGGAATCTTTCCCTTTAATTTGACATGGAGCATTATTACCAAATCTAACACTATTTCCATCATATTGAGTAAAGGTAATGAACTTACTTTTGTCTCCTATCATGTGATGTGAACAACCACTATCTATGATCCACTTGTTATTCTTATTCACACAGGTTACCAATGCTATTGCTTCATCCTCATCTTTATTTGATTCATCCTTCATGGCCACATAGACTACTTCATCATCATTTTTAATAGAATCTTCTTCAACTATGTAGCATCTTTTGCCTTTGTCCTTTTAATCTTTGCTATCATCTTATCTTTTGTTCTTGTAATTGTTTCCTTCTTTGTATTTCTTCTTCTATGTACACCTTGTAGCAATATGACCTACTTCATTGCAATTGAAACAAATGATAGAGAGTTTACCTTTGCTGCTATGGAATCTCCTAGCCAGTAGTGCTTCCAATTGTTCCACATCTTCCTCATCTATGTTGTTATCATTGGAGACATTTTTTCCTTTTCTTCTCTTCTTGTTTGATGTCTCCTTCTTAGTGTCTTTTATTGTCATCTTGGCCTTGAAAATAGATTCAAGGTTCTCAGGTCTGTAGTTGTCAAAGTTTGACAATTCAAATGTAGTAAGTCTTCCCACAATTCCTTCAAAGGTTAGTGTGTTTCCCTATGCATGCTTTAGCTCTTGGATGGCTAAAACTCTAATAACATGGATAGGGAGTAGGGTTCTCAAGTATTTTCTATTGACAATCTCTTCTTCTAATTGACCATCTAGACTTCTTATTGCACTTACCACTTCATTCTAGCAACATGTTGAGTAGTATTTTCACCTTCCTCCATTTTCATGTCATCAAACTTTCCTCTAAGGCTTTCTCTCTTGGCTCTTTGAACATTCTAATCTCCTCCATAGATATCTATTAGGGCTTTCCACATCTTGAATGTAGTGTCACATTCCTTGATGTTAGCATATTCAACATAGCTAAGTGCAAAGGCAATCTCTAGCATTGCTTGATTGTGCTCCTTCCTTTTGTTCAAATCATCTGTAGTAAGAGGTCCAGCCGGTTCTGCATGTTCTGTTTCAATCGAGGTTTTTGCATAATAACCTATTGATCTAAGGTGCAATTTCATTAGACTCTGCCATGCAACAAAGTTGTCTTTGTTGAGCTTGAGAACTTCTCCCTTGGACATCTTGATCTTCCTGCTTCTAGTACCTTGAAACTAAATCAATAGTTGGCTCTGATACCAATTGTTAGAAATGCTTTAGAATAATTGAGAGGGTGGTGGTGGGGTGGTGAATTAGTTACTCAAGGTCCAAATTTCCTATATAAATTTTTTCACTAAGTGTAGTGAGCCCATTCAACCATTCATTCATCCAAGCTTAAAACATTCCTATTTAGCAAGTTACTATAAATCAACATGCAAGCATAACAAAAAAATAGATCGACACATAACACAATGATTTATGTGGAAACCTAATTTTGGAAAAACCACTAGTAACATGCTACTCAATTTTCACTCTTCTGAAGTGATGCCCTGTGAAAGGCCTACCCTGCTAAAGGCTTACAACACACTATTAAATGTGACCTTGTTAGAGGATTTAACCACCCTATTAGAAGTGGGCCTAGTTAGAGGACTTTAGAACATTCACTTGGAATGTCACCCTATTAAAGGATTTACAAATGGTTGTTAAACCAACCTAAGTCCATAGGATTTCCATATCTAATACAATTACTAGAGAGTATTAGAAAATCTTTGACCTAATTACAATATACAATTTAACTTGTAGATCTCAAATCACTTCTCAACTCATAACATTGCCTGGCCTTCAGTCTCTACAATTTTTGACAACTTGCCCTCCTCTCAAGCTTAGTCTCCTTGAGTCTCCATGCTCAATGTACTAGTGCAATCATATCTTCTTAACCACTCATAGAAGTAGAGTCTCTGTACTCTATTCTTTCTAGATGTCTTCTCCTTGACACCATTCTAACCACTTTGCAATTTGGCACTCTAGTAGCTCTTGCTTCTTGGTCTATGACTCCTTAAATAGACGTCTAGAATTTCTTTTTACACTCGATTCTCCCATCCTTTAATTTCAATTCATATGGATTAGGTAGGATTCATTATATCTAACTCATATTTTGTTTCCTCTAGAAAATTCTTGAATAATCATTTGAATTTGCCCAAAAATGTTTTACATAAAATTCTTTGCCACCAGCTCATCATCCTTATCCTCCAACTGGTTCACAAAATTCAAGATAACAACTATGTCAACTTAGATTTGGTGAATCATTGATATCTCCAATAATGCAGTAGCTCGACACTATTGAAATACTGGTGCTTGACACATACTATGTCACTCAGCATCAACTATGTTTTACTAATGCTTGGCACTTGAAGTTTACTTGGCACCTAAAGTTCATTTGGCACATGAAGTTCACTCAGCACCTACTAATATTTTTTGATGCTTGACACTTGAACTTCACTTGATACACACTAGATTTTTCTTTTGCTTAGCTCCAATTGAAAATTTACTCAGCCTCAACTAGCTTGCTCAACACCGACTAATGAACTTAGTTTAAGCCTTGCAATCAAGCTTATTACAACTTATTCCACCAATGTTTCTAAGTGTAGCCAACCTCTATATCTTTGAGTATGTTATTAATACATCACCTCATCATTGTCTTAACTAATCCTTGCACTTCATTACAATATCATAACTCAACCTTTTCTTAGGTGCTCTTGTTACATCTTTTTGATCAAATCCTTTTCATTAATCAACTAAGTTATAGTACTTGGATCTTATAAGAAATTGTTATTCCTACATATAAAAAGTTTGACATCAATGACAAAATAATGATTGAAACCATTCTTTTAACAACAATCTCCCCCTTTGATCTTCAACAATGATCTTTTCAATTAGATTTCCAACACTCCTTATACCCCACATCAAAATGGAGTTGTAGAAAGAATGAATAGGACACTAATGGAGAAGGCTAGGAGTATGCTTAGTGGAGTTGGTCTTGAACAAAAGTTTTGAGCTAATGATGTGACCACTACTTGCTATTTGGTTAATAGATCTTGTACATTGGCCCTTGTTGGTAAGATACCCATGGAGGTGTGGTCTGGTAAGAAGCCTTCAATAAGACATTTTTATGTTTTTGGTTGTGAAGCTTATGCATATGTTCCAAAGGAGGAAAATCTAAGTTGGAAAACAAAGCTGTCAAATGTATTTTCATTAGATACAGTGGTGGCATGAAGGGATACAAGCTTTTGGACCTTGCAACTACTAAAGTGTTGTATAGATGAAATGTTATTTTTAGAAAGCTAACATGTTCTCCTATTGTGCTACAACTAGATGAAAAAGGTAAGAAAGAAGATATTGTTCAATTGCCTCCATTGAGGAGACTGGACAAAAATAACATGTTGGGTCTAATGATGAGGAGATCTCTAGTAGCTCTAATAGTTTAGAAGAAGAGGAAGAACAACCTCAACCTCATCCCTTGAGGAGGTCCAGGAGAGTAACAAAGCAGCCAAAAAGGTTTGGTTATTGTGTGTTAGATTCTAGTTGTGCCTTTTCTTTGATTACTAACATTGATGAGCCTAGATTTATGAAAGAGGCTTTGGATATGGAAGATGCAGATTCCTAGATTGAGGCCATGGATGATGAGATGGCTTCATTGGATCAAAAAAAAAATTGAGACCTTGTACCTTTTCCTAAAGGATAAAAACCTATTGTTAGAAAATGGGTGTTCAAGAAGAAATTATGTGCAGACAGCAGTGTTGAAAGGTACAAAGCTAGATTGGTTGTGAAGGGGTTCTCATAGATAGAAGGAATAGATTATGGTAAAATATTTTCTTTTGTTGCAAAGTTTACATCCATTAGATTTATGTTATCTCTTGCTACATCATATGATTTAGACATAGAATAGATAGATGTGAAGACAACTTTCCTTCATGGTGATTTGGAGGAAGAGATTTATATGTCACAGCTTGAGCACTACATTGTTAAAGGTAAATAATCTTTGGTTTGTAGATTAAAGAAGTCTCTATATGGTTTCAAACAATCTCCTAGGATGTGATACCTTAATATTGATTCCTTTCATTTGTCAATTGGATTTTTAAGATCAAAATTAGATTATTATGTTTATTTCAATGTTGAAAATGATCACCTTCTTATTGTTGCATTAGATATTGATGATATGTTGCTATTTGGGAAGGATAAGGGTATGATTTTCAATTTTAAATCTTAGTTGTCAGCATAGTTTGCGATGAAAGATCTTGGGGTAGAAAATGAAATCAATAGAGATAGGCCTAACAAAAAACTTTGGTTGAGTCAAAGTAAGTATGTGAAGACTATTGGAAAGGTTCAACATGGTAGATTGTAGACCATTGTGTGTTCTTGTTTCTATGGGAACAAAGTTATATATAGATGATTGTCTAAAATCTCCTATTGAGGTGGATGACATGAGTAGAGTGCCTTATGCTAGTGTAGTTGGCACTCTTATGTATGCTATGGTTCGTACTAGACCAAACATTGCCCAAGCAGTGGGATTTCTAAGCCAATTTATGGCTAATCCTGAATGGGTACATTGGGATGTAGTTAAGTGAGTATTCAGATATTTGAGGGGTACATCAAATTACTCCATTTGTTATCATGGTAACTTTTTTGGAGTTCTGCATTTAGTTTGTATTCATGGGTTTGTGGATTCAAATTGGATAGGTGATATTGATAACACAAGATCTACTAGTACTTATGAGCTCACTATGTTTGGTGGGTCCATTAGTTGGATGAGTAAGCGATAACCTATGGTTTCTTTTTTCACTATATAAGTTGAGTACATGGCTGGTGCTCATGCATGTAAGGAAATCATTCTGATATTGGTGTTGGTGTAGGATAGATTACTATTTGTTGTGACTGTCAAAGTGTTATTTGCCTTGCAAAGAATCCAACTTTCCATGCTAGAACAAAGCACATTGATGTGTAGTTTCACTTTGTGAGAGATATGGTAGAAGATGGAAAGGTAAATTTGGAGAAGGTAGATACTATAAGGAATGTTGTAGATGCATTGACAAAACCAATAGACATAGAGAAGTTCAGATGGTGTTTGGAGTCTATGGGCCTTTCAGCCTATAGTATAAGTTAATTCCTGTTATGTTCCTATTGCTCTTACAAGGTGTTCAACAAGTGGGAGAATTTTAAGAATAAAGTATCTCTACCTTGGATAATTCCTATTCTTATTATTTGTCTTGTAAATATTTTTTTAATAAATAATCTAATTAAGTTTGAGTGTACTACACTTGAACATGTTAGCATCTTGAATTGTGTGTAAGGAGAACATGACTGAAATGGTTATAATAGATTCCTATGACGCGTAAAAGCTATCTTTGAAAGATATGATGATGGGTGAAGACATCAAGACATGTGTCAATTGATCATTTAGTACTGTACACTCAAGTCTCCATCTAGTGTGTGGGATTCAAGGCATCGACCCAAAAAAATGTTGGGTTCCTACTTTTTTGGAGAATGGTAAAACCCTAATATGGTTGTTCTTTGGAAGTTGCCCCGAAAATGGAAAGAGCATTATATAATCACTTTTAGGGTTGTAGATAGGACTGTGAAAAAGTGTATTGTTGGTTGTTATTGTATAAGTCTTTCGTCTCCTAAAAAAGCTTGCACTACAAGTGTGTTGCAACTTTTGAGTTGAAGATAATACATTGCATAGGTTTGTAGGGGTGGAGTTGTTTTATCGAAAGGTTTTTCCCCACCAAAATATCTTTGTGTTTATGTGTTATTATTTCTCTATCTGCTTTCTATATTCATGGTTGACTACAATATTATTGTTTACATAATATTTAATCTATAATTGTAAGGATTTAATAGGAATTTTCACAATGCTTTCCTTAAGGGATTAGTGTAGGAAGTTGTTTTTGCACCTGAGTTCCCTTACAGATGGAGAGATGACACTTTTGCATATGGTACTTCTATGTTTTTATTTTCTAAAAGGCTCCAATATGTTAAAAGGTATATCAAGATATGGAATAGACAATGTTTTGGGAACCTTCACTCTATGAAGAGGCTTGATTATGAAGATCTTGATGTCATAACCAAGCAGATTAGAGATCAAGGTTTCTTAGAGGATCTTGGAAGGGCTAAATCCCTAGATTTTATAGTTTTAAAAGAATAAGAACTTTTAGAGGAAAGTTTTTGGAAGAAAAAGGCTAGAGTCGATTGGTTCTAAGAAGGTGATAGGAACATTTCTTTTTTCCATAAAAATGTGCAATCTCACTGGAATCATAGAAATATCTCTTCATTGGTTGATTATCAAAGTAGAACTAACTTCCTTGCATGCTTTGTTCTAGGAGGCTACTTAGTACTTTTCTAACCTCTTCTCTAAGGAATCTTCTCCTATTGATAATGAAGAAAATATTATTTTTTCTTTTATTCCTTCCCTTATTACCCAAGAAATGAATTATTATCTCATGTGACTAATCTCTTTGGAAGAGCTAGAGGAGATGGTCTTTGGCATGACTAAGGAAAAGGCTCCTAGTCCTAATGGTTATCTAGTTGAATTCTTTCAAGAATTCTAGGACATCATTAATCATGATTTGTTGGAGGTGGTTAAGGGATCTTATTCTAGCAAGAATATGCTTCAAGTATTGAATTCTACTTTCTTGACTCATTCCAAAAAGAGAGTAGGACAATCAAATGGAGTTTTTTAGAACTACCATATGTAATATGGTTTAAAAAGTCATTACTAAGTTGATTTCTGAGAGAATTTAAAAGTGGCTCCCTATTATTATCTTAGATGAATAAGGTGGTTTTCTTGTTGGAAAATAAATTTTGGATGGGGTGGTCATTGCTACTAGAGGCTATTCACTCTATGGCTAGTTCAAGGGACTGATCTATGTTTTTTAAGCTAGATATGGCTAAGGCCTATGATAGATTTAAATAGAGTTTCTTAAGGAATATTATTCTTATCTTTGGCTTTAGCTCTAACTAGGTGAGTTGGACTATGAGTTGTGTTACTTCCATCTCTTTTTTAGTTGTTCTTAAAGGTCAACCTTCCCAGCTATTTGATGCCTCTAAAAGTCTCTACTACAGTGATCATCTCTCCCCCTATATTTCCATCATTATAGTTGAGGGCTTGGGAAGATTCATTAAGTATCGTGTGTCTCAAAATTCTATTCAGGGGTGGTGGTGGGGTAATGGTTTACCTACTCTTTCTCACCTTCAATATGTTGATGATTTTGCTCTTGCGAGTCTTGCTAGGATCAAGAAATTTAAAGCCTTTGAACATTCTCTAGATATTTATTTGGAAACTTCAACCCAAAAATTTAATGAGCACAAATCTTCCATTTACTTTTTAACACTCCTAATTCTATTCAGCAAAGGATTATTGATATCCTATGGTTTCAAATTGGGTTGCTTCCTTTGACTTATCTTGGCATCCCTATTATTGTTTCTAGTTAGTAATGATTCTTCTAGAAAGATTTAATTATCAAGCTATAGGAAAAGGTAAATCATTGGACTCATAGATGGCTTTCTATTGCTGCTTGAGGTATTCTTCTTCAATCTATTATTCAAGCTTTTCCTACTTATAGAAGTATGGTTTAGGCTGCTACTATTTTTTTCTCAAGGAGTTTGATGCTCTTTCTCAACAATTCCTTTGGAGTGGTAATTTTTGTAGCACTAAATGGAGTTTGATTAGTAGGGAGAATATTTGTAGGCCTAAAAAGGAGGGTGAGCTTGGTCTTTGATCAATTCTCTTGAGTAGTCAAACATTTCCTACTAATCTTTATTAGCAATGATACTCTAGACAACATCAACTTTGGACTCATATTATCACCCATAAATATTTTAGAGGTGTTGATCCTTGTTCTATTTATGCACTTCCTCTTGAAGGTGATGGCTCTATGGTCTGGCATACTCTAAAGATTCATGCTCTATTAGTCAAGAGAGGTCTTTTGTGGATATGTAAGGGAGGCTCTAAGAATTTGTTTTTGTTTGATTCTTGTGATGGATTCCCATCCATATTATCCATATACCCTCATCTTCAGATTCTCTATGATTCTTTTCATGCTGCTAGATGGGATAAAGTGGCTCTGTATAAGACTCCTTATTAATTGGGACCTATTGTTGGTTATAGATGGAAACACTTTTTTAATTGGCCTCTTGGAGGCATAGAGGTGGATCATCAAGAGATTTCTTAGATTTTGGTCTCTAGAGAGTATTCTTCTCTACTAGGACTAGATGTTTTGGCTTCGGGAGGTACCTTTTCTGGTAAATATGATGTTTCTACTCGGTATTAGGAGATAATTGGTCAATTATTCGAGGATGCTAAGGTCCCTTGGTGGAAGCAAGTTTGGAATAATTTTTATTGGTCAAAGTGTAATTTTTTCATGTGGTGAGTGGCTCACAACCATTGTCTTACATGGGATAATATTTGCAAACATGGATTTCAGGGCCCCTCTTATTGTGTTTTGTGTGGTAATGGGGAGGAGTCTATCTCCCATCTGCTCTTCCATTTCTCCCTTTGTACTCAGTTGTGGTACCTTTGGTGGAGTGCTTGGGGTTGCTCTTGTACCTACATGCTTCCTATTTTCTTGACTTTTCGGACTACTTGGGTATTACTCCCTCCAAGTCTTCTCCTCTCCATGCTACTTGGATTGTTGGCCCATTGTTCATTCTTTAGCATTTATGGCTAGAGAGGAATCATCAAACCTTCCAAGATGTTTGGATTGGTGTTATCCATCTTTGGTGGAAGATCTCATAGTCTCTTTAGGAAACCATTCAAGTGAAGTGTACACTAGATGGGGGTATGGATTTGACCGATCTTGCTATATGCAATCACCTCAATTTTTATCTTTAGGATGGGGTTGCAGATCAATGGTAGCAAAGAGTTTCCAAACAACCTTGGAAATAAGAGAAAGGATAGGTGAATATGGAGTGGCATTGGACTCCTCCTCCTTATGGAGTTCTAAAATTTAATACTGATGGTTTTATTTGGGGGAATCTAGGCCCTACTAGTATTGGGGGAGTGGCTTGTTGCAATTCTGGTGAAGTTAAATTCTTTTTCTTAGTCCATAAGGGTGACCCTACTAACAATCTCATGGAGGCTCAAGCCATTTTATATGTTGTGGAATAGTCTTGCTTATGGGGATGACACAAGATTATATGTGAGTTTGACTGCCAAGTGGTGGTGAACTTGCTTTCCCTGTAGGAGCTTGAGGATGTTAGTTGGTAGCTAGCCACCATTGTTAATCAGACTCTTCTCTTTTGTACCTCTCTTAAGTTCATTAGGTTTAGTAACATTCCTCATGAATGGAATAGAGCTACTAATTGTTTGGCTAAATGGGCTTTTGGTCATGCTCCAGGCTGGAATATTATGGATAGGGGGAAACTTCCCCTTGATTTGTTACAAGAATTTGATGATCTTGTTGCTTAGGAAAAAGCTCCTTGTTGAGCTCTCCTTGTTATAATCCTTTCTATCTTAATAAATTTTTATCCCTCTTTTTCCAAAAAATATATGAAATTAATTTTATTTTAGATTTAAATGAAACCTAGTATATAAGGAAAAAAAAGAAACATTGAAGAAGATAAAGTAGATTATATTGAAAATAGAGATTGAAAGGAGATGATATTTAAATGAAACTTCAAAAAAAATTGCAAGATTAATAATAATAACAAAATGTCAATATTTTGTAGCTCTACAAATAAAATATTTTGCATGAAGACAATGTTAGTAGTAATATAAATAGATGTATAGTTTAAAAATATTAATATAATAAGAACATTAGTTTAATGAAATCAACAATAAAAGAATGTTAAGTTTCTCTTGCTTTAGTTGTGAGCCTTCCAAAATGAGAAAAAAAATGTATTGATTTTTCACAAAAAAAACAATTGGCAGCAAGCCTTCCAAAGAGATTTAGAGGAAAGAAACAAACAACAATAAAATTTGCACATAGAGTGTTAGAACGACCTTAAAAAATAATAAAATCTCCTCTCAAGAATGTCTCCAAAGTGGTAACATTCACACAAACTCAAAAAAAGGATTAGGAAGCTCTGATGCCATGTAAAAAATTGAGCAAAATAAAAACTAATAAAATAATCCAAGAGAGTTTGATGTGAATAATTTACCATAAACCAAATGAGTTTCCCAAAAGATCAACAAGAATGGAGACACAAGATTTTGAAAGGGGAAAACAAAGAGAACTCCTTGTGTAATATTATATTAAGAATGTTGGCAAAAACCTTGGAAAAGAGAGTGGAGCAAGAAAGTGGGTGGAGCAAATCAGCTCATTACAATAACATCAAGAAGATGTGAAGAGTAGTGGAAGAATGAGAGAGAGAGAGAAAGGCATCTTTTTTATGAAGATGAGAAAGGAGTTTCATGTGTAACTCTCATTTCTATGAATGCCACCATTCCTAATAAGTGCATGCAAAGTGTCAAGATCCTCTTAAGGAGGATAAACTAATTTGCTTATACAAAAAATGTGTTGTCCTCACACATGGACAAGAGGACAAGTAAATGGCATGTTCTCACATGTCTACTAAAGGACAAAAATACATGAGGGATACCTTGGTTTATTACAAATTAAATAAATACAACCAAGGAAAGATTATTAATTCTAACATAGTAACCTTACAATGTATACTTTTATCTGTAATTATTTAAACCAACAAAGTCTTATTAATATTTTATCTTTTACTTGATTATTATTCTGGTAAAGTATATATAGAATAGTAAAATAATGTTTAATAGGAAACAATATTGATTTGAAAGACTTGAGTCATAAATATTTAGTACAATAAAAAGATATTAAACTTTAAAGAAAAAAATATAATTCAAACACAAACCTTTTACTTCAATACATAGAAATAATTTGGAATTTTTACTTTAGTGAACTAGTGCCAAGTAATGCTACTTTATATACATATAAAAATTATGTACCATAATAATAAGAAAAGATGTGATGAAAAATTCACACCTCATATTATGCAAGGTAGGTTTTAAACAACATAAAAAATGGTAAAATCTATTAAGCAATAAGACTTATGGATCAATTAGCAAGAGGAGGTGGTAGGAAATAATATTTTAGTTTGGCACAAATTCCATAAAGAAGAATCTATCCATAACAAAACCTTCATATTATTCTATTTTCATCATTATTATTTCTTACCAAAAGGTAGGATACTAGTGGAATCATTCAATTCAATTTTCTAATTTAATTAATGAAACATATTATAGAATTAATGTAGCTTCTATAGTTTACATTTATTTCTTATTTTACATGATTATATAAATCATATTTTTCTTCAATTTGATTAGTCAATCCCAATTTTGGTAAGAATAAAATTTAATTTTCTTCCTTAAATTCTACAGATTATTTATCTACAATAAAAATCTCATCATTGTCATTTGTACAAAGTGTATAAAACAAACATATGGCATATTAGAATGCTAATTATAAGTCTTGATGTGAAGTATTTATTTCTAAACTTTTTAAAATGGAGTTTTGTTTTATTTAATGCAAGATTTCTAAGATATAGTTTAAGCGATCAAATAGCCAAGTTTTTTTTTAGCAAGATAACAAGATAACAAGATAACTAAAAGCTGTTCTAAAATCTTTTCATTAAAAATAAACATAGCAACATATAAACAAAAAAAAATAGAAATATTTTTATGGTCCAACACTTGTATCTTGCATCAAAATATTGCAACACATCACAAACTTAAAGTATAGATAAAAATATAAGTATTTGTTTACAATAACTACAAATTATTTTCATTTTTTATCTTTTAAAATATTCAATAACTTATTCTCAATCTAATAGTATGTCACATCTATTTAAATGTAGTAAAAATTTTGGGTTTATCTTTGAGAAGAAGAATATTCTAGGAAAAAGGCTTATTCCCAAAGAGATGGAATAAATTAGGGATATGATTCCAAGGAGTTTAAGCTCCAAAATTAATTACTAAGATATAATTGATGTAAGATATATTAGATCAATATGATCAATGTTGTTCATGTGCAATCTATGCAATAAAGTGAAATTTTCATATGATCTCAACCTTGTTATGTTGTTGTGAATAAGGTATTTCAACTAGCTCATTAATCGGTCCAATTTTAAATTTTAAATTTTACTTAATTCATATGAAGTCTTTCTAGAAGGTTTTAGTTGTGACAAGATCTTACCTTATCTTTTGGAATTTAACTTTAGTTATCTAGGTTATCTGGTAATGAAAATTTATCTCTCTCATTATATAGGATTAAGACATTTCATAATCATGTCTAATCTCATGCCCCAACCTTTTCTTTATAAGAAAGTCATCTTGATGTATATTTTATATTCAATAAATCAATCTCTAATTACCGAAGAAATCCATTTTTATCATTTTCTCTAGATTATTGCTAAGTAGCTAAACCTAGGGTGTTGGGAGGTTGTCACTAACTCCTACATATCATCAAATCTCTGACATTGTAGATGTTGACATAATGATTCAAATTTATTCAAGATTTTTCAAGGGATATTGTTGAATTTTTTTATTGTTTTGAAGAATATGTTTGATGGTTGTTGGATCAGTTAATTTCTTGTAATTTATGTCAACTTGATGGTTGGATATGAAAACTAAGTTCTATATTGTATAGGAGACAAATTAAGTGTGTGGTTGATTTGTGTGATCAACAAGCATGCACATTGGATACAAGAGACCCATAGATATTTTTAGTTATTTTATATGTAATTCCATGTATTGTACATAAATATTTCAGAGTGAAGTATGATTGATTGATTTTTAGTTATTTTATATGTAATTCCATGTATTGTACATAAATATTGAGTGAAGTATGATTGATTGAAGTGAGACACTCTAACTAGGTTAATCAATTTAGGACACATATAGTGAATGATTTTATTAGTCTATCAAATGTATGATGTCTCAAGATATTAATTTTAGGATTTATTATGGTTACACAATTTTGTTGATTAGATTTATGATTTGGTTTATAGGAAGGAATGTTTTTAATTGATTAAAAACAGTCTAGGAAGGAAAATGAAGAACAAGTTGAATTTTTTTCTTTGATCTTGAACCAATAAAATGTAGCCCATTTTTGGTAGATATTTCTTGATGATAATTTTGTTAATGATGTGGTAATGATATATAGTTAATAATGTTTGAAGGATCCATTATACAAGGGTTGTTCTGATGACATTTCTTATAAGTGTGCATGTTCATTATAAATTTAGTGAAAGATCTAGATGTTCTTTATTGGATTAATGTGTGATTCAAATGTTTGGTCAAATGGTACTAGATGATGATGGATTAGTGTTTGCTAATACATTTTGGCCAAACTATGGTTGATTTTAGGTGTAACATGTTTAGGTTAAGGTAGTAGATTAACCTAATATTGTGAAGTATATTTATATGGAAGAATGTTATTTTTGCAAGTGTGAGAGTGGATAGTAAAATTGTAAAGGGTTGTGAAATCAAGATGGTAGTTGAATATCTACAAGAAGATAAAAATTATAAACTAAACAGAATCTATACAATTAGTATTGAAGTACTAGTCTCAAATCACTCTTCTTTTTTAATCCTTACAAGTTCTCATGTTTAAAGCCTCTAATAAGTTCACTTTTAACAAGGTGGGCATGATCCTAATTGTTCTAGAGTTAATTCCTTTAACAGGGTCGACCATTAATTTTACTTAGGAAATCCTTTCACAAGGTTATTTCTAATAGGGTAATATCCTATTAGGGGTAGTGGAAATCCCTTAACTAAGTGACTCCTAATAGGGACTAATCTTAACTAGGCATCATTATAGGCTCCTAACAAGGTCAAGCCTTTAACATGTCACATTTTAGAAGAGTGCAAAGATTTGTGGGTATCAATTCCCTTTGTGGTTTCTCCCTCTGACCAAGGGTTTCCATGATAAAAATATTGGTGTTACTTGTGTGGGTTCTTTTATTAGTTTTATTATTGATAGTTTAACAACTTTACATGGAATGAATAATTAAGTGTTAGATCTCATATTTGTTAATCAATTTTGTGAAGTTTTGGTTAAAGTTTGAATCTAGTGGGTTATTAATTCTCCCTCCACTCAATAATCTAAGACCTTAAGTATATTAATATCAGATTACTTCCAAATCTAAATAACATCATCAGGTTTAAGTAATCTTTTTTTGGTACATTTAGAGGTTTTAAAAACCTTATGATTGAATCCAAAGCATTAGAGAAAGTTACGCTTGACTTTTCTTTTCAAAATTTACTATTATTTCATAGGAATTTCAAGTAGGGATAAAGTTGCTTGATCCAAGAGGAAATCAATTTTCTTTGGGAGCTTTGGTCCAAATTAAATCTTGTCACTACATCCAAAAGACTAAAAACATAAATATGACTTGTCAAATTCTCAGTCTAAAATATTTTCATTGATCTTAGAGTCACATTTTTGTTTTATAGGCCATCAAAATATGCACATCCATATTAATTTGTGCTTGGACATATTGTATGAATTGGTTGTAATTGATAAAATTTAATAATTAGGTGAAAATTATACTAGATTTGGTATCAAATTTATTATATTTTATAGCCATCACTACTCTATCTCTTAGTTTCATCATGAGTCATTAGTGTACTTCATCATATTAGTGAACTGGTGTATATGGTGGTCCACCTCACAATAGGTGTATCATAGTCATGCTTTGGGCCATGCTTAGGAATAATATATTCAAACTAAGGATGATTTTTCCCACTCTGAGGTGCATTTAATCTTGTCAACCTAGGGACGTATACTTGAAATGGTCGACATAGTATGTGCACTAAGTTTCTTAATGAGTCACTAAAATTATGCTACAGGAAAATAAAATGCAAGAAAAAGAACTTATACTATTGCTATAGGAAACTAACACTCTTAACTCTAAAAATACTAGAAATACAATAAAAGGCTAACAAATATTCCAACTCAGTTCATCCACTATAGCTATTCTCACATATGCTATAGGAACATTCACGAAGTGCGATGCTACAGGAAGGAACTCACAACTTCTACTTACAATACTAATAATTCTTGGGAATAAATTTATTCTATCCTAATCTAATCCACCTTCCAAGTGAGGCCCCCTTAGTTGGCTTTACTAAACTACTAACACAAGATAGAAGTCAAAAACTTATTTCATTACATTTCAAAAATTTATTACATAACACAGTACTATAAAAACATGACTCACTATAAAAGTTAATAGTCTGTTCTCATAAACTCTTTCTTCTAACTAACTAAACTAACACACTTAGGTCAATTCCTAAATATAGGAGTTTTGGATACAATTGTTCAATTGTGTGTGTTGTCTTTGATGTTACACAAATATCATATCAGTTAGCAGACAAAGTCTACCAAGCTCAGTTGGTCAGTAAAGAAAATTCTAGAGTTTACTGAGCTCAGTTGGTTAGTAAAGAAAATTCTAGAGTTTACCAAGCATTCCTAGAAAATACTCTGTAGAAATCATGTCTACCAAACTCACTGAGGCATTGAAGGATTCTATGGCAGAAGTTAGTGGCAACCAAGCTCATAAGGTTAGAAAAGGAAAGCTGGTGTTTACCGAGTTCACTCGGTCTCCAAAGGATTTTACAGAGTTTGCAATGTTCACTGAGCTTCAGTTGGTCAACACTGGAAATCATTTCTAGAGTGTCTACTAAGAAAGGTCGGCCAATGAAGGATTTCATTGTTTTGAGAAATAAAGCTTAATTGTTTTTTGTAATTATTGTAGCTGACTGAGGTAATGATCATTGATAAATGTAACTTGTAAATGAGCCAACTTGACAATTTGTAAGGTATAAATAAAAGGTCAAGTTGTGAATTCTAAAGTGTAATGAGCAAGCATGCAAGTGTGTTGATTTTGTGAAGAGGAAAGTGTCAGAGAATTTTGAAGAAGGATTAGATATCCTTAAGAAGTAGCAAAGTTTTATTTGATTAGAGAGGATCTAATGGAACAAAATAGAAGATTTGTATCAGCAATTCAATTGCATCTCATTTAGGTATATTCATTGTTACTTTCTCACCATTGTAGCAATGATTTCTAAATCTCTTAATAGAGTTGGTCTAATAGCCATTTTGTGCAGGGTAATTAAATCCTCTAACAAGGTCACACCTAATGGTGTGTTTTGTAACTTTTTATAGGGTTGGCTCCTAACAGGGCTCACTTCAAAAGAGTGAAAATTAGTAGCTAGTTACTTGGTGGTTTTTCCCATATTGGGTCTCCACATTAAATCTGGTGTCTCATGTGTTCATGTTATTTTATTTATGGTTGCATATTAATCACTATGAATGCTTAAATATCAATAATAAGTTAACACATACTACATCTACCAAATTACAACATTTTTCTATATAGCTATCAAGTGTCAGCAGTAACTACTTTTATAAGAAATCTAAGGGATCTATGGATTTTTTTTTTTGTGGTAACTAATTCACCACCCCTCTTAGTTACTCCATCTATATTTCTAGCAATTGGTATTAGAGATTTTGGTGCTTGTAGGAAGGATTTCAAGGATCTAAGCTAAAGATTAGGATGTCTTACACGAGGGAAATTTCAAGGCTTAATAGGGATAACTTTTTAGCATCTCAAGGACTAATAAGACTTCATTTGGCTTCCATTGGAGATACAAGATTAAAATATCTTGATGAACAATATACAACTCCTTTTGGTACACTATCTGTCAATGACATTGCTAAAAAGAAGACTCATAACGCCATGATGATAGACATTGCATCTGCCCTAAGCTATGAAGAATTTTATGATATCAAGGACTATAAAACTACCTTTGCTATGTGAAACAAGCTAAAAGATATCTATGGAGGTGATGACAATGTGAGAAGAGCCAAAGTAGAAAGTCTAAGAGGACAATTTGATAAGATGAAAATGAGAGAGGACGAAAACATTGCCAAATATGTTGAAAGAGTCAAAGCAAGAATTAGTGCAATCAAGGCTTCTAGAGGAGATTTCAAGGAAGAAATAGTTATAAGTAAAGTTATTAGAACATTGCTTTCCATTTATGCAATTAGAGTTTTTGCAATTCAAGAAAGAAGATGTGAAAATCATAAGATAAATTTAGAGGCCATAGTAGGAAGATTGATTGCATTTGAGCTAGATAGCTATGACAACTATGTTCTAGCTTCCAAGAACATTGAATTAGCATTTGAAGCCAAGATTTCACTCAAAGAAAAGGGCAAGAAGATAAAGGATTCTTAGTCTAAAAGTGAAGAAGAATCAGAAAAAAGTTATAACAGTGATCTTGAGGTGGTTGAAGCTCTACTTGTAAGGAAATATTCTAAAGGCAAAAGAAAATACAAAGGTAAGGTTCCTCTAATCTATTTTTCATGTGAGAAAATTGGTCACATTGTTGCTAGGTGTCCAAACAAGAAAAATAGGGATGAGAAGAAAGTTCACAAGTGTAATGGCAAGAAAGACTTCAAATCATTCAAGGACAAAGGTAAGAAAACATGTTTCATGGCTAAGGATTCTAAGGATTCTGATAATAGTGAAGATAAAATTGTTTACATTGCTATGAAAGATGAATTTGATAATGATGAGGAAGATAAGATGACACTTATCTCTCATGTGAGAAAAAATGATACATGGATCACAGATAGTGGTTGTTCTCATCATATGACTAGTGACAAAACAAAGTTTGAACAATTTGAAGATTATGATGGTGGTAGTGTCAGATTTGGTAATAATAAACCTTGTTACATAAAAGGAAGAGGAAGAATCTCACTAACCAAAGAGCTTATATGTGATAATGCCTATTGGTATGAAAGACTAAAATACAATCTGTTGAGTGTGACATAGCTAATCAATATTGGATTCAAGGTAGAATTCATGCATGAAAAAATAAGATTGCTTGATGATAAAGGAAATCTGATTGGATCAAGCATACAAATAAAAGATAACTTGTTCTATCTTGAACTTGGTGAATGCTCATGTTTTATTGCTCAAGTTGAAGAAAGTTGGTTATGACATAGAAGGTTATGTCATGTGAATTTTGATAACCTGGTAAAAATAAACAAATTCAAGAAAGTAAGAGGCATTCCTAGTATAAAGAAACTTAATCTTGGTCTATGCAAGAATTGTCAAATTGATAAGATGGGAAAGACTAGCTTTAAAAATAAAAACTATCAATCTAAATAAATTTTGGAAATTGTGCACACTGATTTATGTGGACCTATTGGAATTGAGAGCTATACTAGAGAAAAATTATTCATTCTTTTTGTTGATGACTACTCTAGAATGATGATTGTCATGTATCTAAGAGAGAAGCAAAAATAATTTAAGAAGTTCAAATGATATTTGGCCAAAGTAGAGAAGGAAACAAGGAAAAGATTGAAATGTTTGAGATCAAATAGAGGTGGTGAATTCATCTCCTATGAATTCAATAACTTTTGCATTGAAAGAGGAATCAAAAGATAGGTATCAGCTCTTAGAACTCCCAAGAAAAATAGAATAGCTGAAAGGAGGAACAAATCTATCATGGATTGTGAAAGAACTCTAATGATTGAAAAGAACATTGCTATCAAATTATATAAGGAAGCTATCAACACTACAATTCATACCTTGAACTGAGTAGAGTTGAAGAAGGACTCATTTAAAACCCCCAATGAGTTATGGTATGGCTACAAATCTAATGTAAGTTACCTAAAAGTATTTGAAAGTAAATATTATATCTTGAAAGAATCTAGAAAAGGAAAATTTTATGTGAAGGGTGATGAAGATACATTTTTGCGATATTCTTGCAAGAGTAAGGCATATAGATGTTTGAATTTGTCTACTCACAAAATCATAGAAAGTGCACATGTGAAAGTTGATGAGTTTGCAGAAAGGACTGAAGAAGAAAGCAAAAAGGAACCAAAAGACTATAGAAGATTTGTTTTCATTGAACCTAATACAGTGCTAGATACACCTCTCAATTAGGAGACTTCTACTCCAGAGTCTTTAGTTACTGAGTTGCAAGAAGTTCAAACTGAGTTGTAGGAACCTGAGTCACATTTAGATGCTACCAAGAAAATGCCTATCGAGCTAGAGCAGCCAGAACCTAAAGTTGAAGTCCAAGAGGATGACAATGCAATTCATTCAAAAGGGAAGGAACCTATATTGGCCAAGTATATCAGGAGACATCATGCACCAAATCAGATTATTAGAGACAAATCCAAAGGTACTATGACAAGAAGTAAGCTAAAAGGTACTTATTTACTTTCATATTTTGAACTTAGAAATGTCAAAGCTGCATTAGAAAATGAAAGTTGGATTGAGGCTATGAATGAAGAGATAGAGCACATAGAGAAGAACAAAACATGGACTCTTGTACCTAGGCCTAAAGACAAAAATGTGATTGGACCTAAGTGGGTATTCAGAAATAAGTTGAATGAAGATGGTAAGGTATCAAAGAACAAAGCTAGACTAGTATGTAAAGGCTACTTTAAAGAAGAAGGAATAGACTATGGAGAGACTTTTGCTCCTATTGCAAGACTAGAAGGTATCAAGAACTTACTTGCATATGCTACTTACAAATGATTTAAGGTATATTAGATGGATGTCAAATCAACATTTCTCAATGGTATTCTAGATGAAGAAGTCTACATTGAGCAACCTGAAGGTTTTGTTGATCCAGACAAAAAGGACATGGTCTGAAAATTACACAAAGCATTGTATGGTCTGAAACAAGCCCCTAGAGCATAGTATAAAAGATTGCATAACTATCTTATTCAGATTGGTTTTTAGAGAACTAATGATAACAATAGGTTGTATATCAAGGAAGGACTAGATAAAAAGATTGTTTTGACAAAAATATTTGTGGATGATACTTTGTTTATAGGAAATGATGATTTATGCAAATATTTTTTACAGCAAATGAACAAGGAATTTGAGATGTCTATGTTTGGTGAGATTAAATTCTTTGTTGGTCTTCAAATTCAGAAAAGTAAGAATGGTATCTACATCACTTAGTCTAAATGTATCAAGGAGATACTCAAGAAATTTGGTATGGAAGATTGTAAACCAATTGGGACTCCCATGTGTACTAGACTAAAGCTTATCAAGGATGATGAATCAAAAGAGGTAGATTAGACCTTATATAGACCAATGGTTGAAAAATTACATTATGTAGCTCATACAAGGCTTGATATTTCTCTTATAGTTGATATTGTAGCAAGATTTTTAGCAAAACTAAGAGAAAATCACATGATGGCAATCAAGAGGATCTTGAGTTACCTGAAAGGCACTGAGGATTATGGATTATGGTACAAATTTGGAGAAAATTTGGACTTGAAAGTATTCACTGATGCTGATTGGGTAGGAAAAATTGATGACAACAAGAGAACGAGCGATGGAGCATTCTTTCTTGGAAAGATGTTGGTTTCTTAGACAAGTAAAAAGAAAAATTGTACATTCCAATCTATAGCACAAGCAGAGTCTATTACAGTAGCAAAAAATTGTTCTAATATTATTTGGTTTAAATAGTTGTTGGAAGGCATGAAGGTTGAGATCAAAGAACTAGTTGTTATGTTTTGTGATAATACAAGTGCAATCAACATATCAAAGAATCTAGTGATGGATTCCCAAACCAAGAACATTGCAATAAAGTATCACTTTGTTAGAGAATTGGTGTAGGATAAGGATATTAGATTGGAATGTCCATAAAAAAGAGTAAATTGTTGACATATTCACCAAGCCATTACCTAAGGATGCATTCTTGTATCTAAGAGGTAAGTTAGGGTTCATTCTCTTATCTAAAGCTCACTGAAATAAAGTTTTAGTGATGCATCAACAGGAACCAAGCTGAAGATCTATCAGTTGATGTATCATAGTCATGGGAACATTGCATATGAATCAGTACTTAAGGTACATTGTTACTCATTTGATTTTTATTGTCTTTGGCATGTGTTGTCAAAGAGGGAGAGTTTACTGTCATATCTTTCTGAAATTTGAATTTGTTTAAGCAAGAGTTTTTTGTTTGAAAAGAAGCTATGTAATTCCTTCACAGAGAAAGATTACAGCATTAGAGAAGTTTGTGGCATTAAATCTAAGAGGGAGAAATGTTTTATCAAGAAAAGACTTGTTCCCAAATTTTATTGTGCTATGACATGTTTTGTTACCATCAATGCCAAATAGGGAGATTGTTGGATACAATTGTCTAATTGTGTGTTATCTTTGATGTTACATAAATGTCATATCAGTTGGTAGGCAGTGCTTATCAAGCTTAGTTGGTTAGTAAAGAAAATTCCAGAGTCTACCAAGCATTCCTAAAAAATACTTTGTAGAAACTGTGTCTACTAAGCTCACTTGGGCATTAAAATATTTTGTGGCAAAAGTCAGTGGGAACTGAGCTCACAAGATTAGCAAAGGAAAGTTAGTGTTTACCAAGTTCACTTAGTCTCCAAAGGATTTTGCAAAGTTTTCAGTGTTCACCAAGCTTTAGTTGGTAAATACTGCAAATCATTTTTGGAGCAGACTCTATCGAGTAGGGTTGACCAATCAAGGATTTCATTATTTTGAGAAATAAAGCTTAATTATTTTATGTAATGATTGTAGCCAACTGAGGTAATGATTATTGATAAATGTAACTTGTAAATGAGCTGACTTGAAAATTTGTAAGGCATAAATAATAGGTCAAGTTGTGAATTCTAAAGTCTAATGAGCAATCATGCAAGTGTGTGTATTGTGTGAAGAGGAAAGTGTGAGGAAATTTTGAAGAAGGATTAGATATCCTTGAGGAGTAGAAAAGTTTTATTTGATCAAAGAGGATCTAGTGGAATAGAAAAAAAGATATGTATCATCAGTTCAGTTGCATCTTATTCAGGTCTATTCATTGTTACTTTCTCACCATTGTAGCAGTGACTTCTAAATCTCTTAATAGAGTTGGTCTAACTCCTATTTTGTAAATCCTCTAACAAGGTGATAGTTCTATTGAATTTTTCTAAAGCCCTCTAGCAAGGCCACTCATAGTAGGGTGATTAAATCCTCTAACAAGGTCACACCTAATAGTGTGTTTTGTAACCTTTAATAGGGTTGGCTCCTAATAGGGCTCACTTCAAAAGAGTGAAAATCAATAGCTAGTTACTTAGTGGTTTTTCCCATATTGAGTTTTCACGTTAAATTTGGTGTCTCATGTGTTTATGTTATTTTCTTTATGGTTGTATATTAATCACTGTGAATGCTTAAAAATACGTAATAAGTTAACATGCACTACATCTACTGAGTTACAACATTTTTTTGTATATTTATAGAGTGTCAGTAGTAACTAGTTTTATAAGACATCTAAGGGATCTGTGGATTTGTTTTTGTGGTAACTAATTCACCCCCCCTCTCAGCTACTCCATTTATATTTCCAACAAGGCGATTGACACTTATTCCCATAACAAAAAAAAGTAAATAACATAGCTTTAAATCCATAGGAGAGAAAGAAGGAAAATAACAACTCAAGGTGGGAAGAAGAGATAACAATTTAAGATAGGAATAATAAAGTCTAAACATCCACTCACCATAGGAATAAATGCAGAGAATGCAATAAGTCTTGATAGCTCCTCCATACTTGCTATCATGTCCTTTGGAATCATTACAACTTTCCTCCACCATGGCTACATTTCAGCATTCTTTTCTCCTTAAATGCTATTGGTGCTTATCTTTGACTTCTTCCAATAACCTTTTAGCTTCATTGCTAATAGGTTAGTTATAATATAGAGACATGTTTGCAAATAAACATTTATCAAATTAAATTCAAATATAAGAACGCACATTTTGATAATTATATGAAATAATGCATAATATATATAATACTAGAAAAAGATGGCATAGTATCTACCCATAGGTTTATCATAGATTTTGATAAACATAGGTCCACAAATGTTTTGACAAATATAAAATAGAGTATCAACAAATTATTTTAAAACTATCATGAAATAAAGGCAATATTTGGCCTCATCATCTGCCCCCTACTAAACTAATGCTTGTCCTCAAGCATTACACTTTCTTGTTAATGAACTGAACTCTTCAATCTCATTCCTTCCTTTCCTACTACTCTTGAAGGTGTAGTAAAATCATCTCATTCTCTCCCACACTTCCCTTTTGTGATCTTCCTACAGCTTGTCGAGTCTATTGATATTAATGTCATATAAAGGCCACAGGAGCATTGGAGGGTACATGGTTAGGAGACACCACAATTTTGGTCTAGCTTGCTTCCCTAACTCTAGATACTTTGGAACCTTGTGAAGTGTTGCCTCCAAGTTGATAGGACTGTGTGGTTATGACTTTTTAAGTGATTTAGGCAATCTAGCCCATCTACTCCTAGCACCAGTCATAGCTCTCTGGAAAGAAAAAAAGGAAAAATTCTCATAATCAACATATGCCTTAGCTTTGGTAGAAAAGATCCTTTTGATTACTTTCAAGTTCTTCTTTCCATAAGTTAATGTGAACCAATCCATGAGGACCTCATTTGGCTTGCTACTCTCGGCTCTTAAGTGCAAGGGTTCTATCCTTTCCTCATCCCTATAATTATTCAGCTACTTGTCATAGTTTGTTTCATTGGACATTTAGGACATGAGGGCTCTTAAATGTATATCTCCTATATAGAGAAACGGATTCCATTGAGTCTCTGAAGGGATAAAAAAATTATGAACATATAATTCACAAAGAAAATTATGTTGCTAGGGTGGTAGAGTTTGATATAATCTATAAATTCTCGTGTTGATTTAAACTCTGCATTAATATCCTTAAGAGTTAACATTAATTAAAACAAAAGAAATTTTTCTTTTAAATAGGGAGAATAAACTCTTGGTGGTGGTCTAAAAGAAAGTTCCTGATTAGCCAACTTGAGGGCATGATCCATTCATTGCTTTTGACTTTCTAATTGTTCTTTTAAATCTGTGATTTCTTCACCTTAAGATGCTATGATTTTATTCATCTTTTCCTCTCTTCTTCCCACAAGGCCTCAACAAATAGATGATGTCCAAAAAATTGAAAAAAGAATTTCTAAAGTGTAATAGAACCTCTGTCTTCTTCATGACTTCTTCTCCTCTTTCTCTGTTCCTTCCATAAATGTTCTACAAAACTAGTAATCCATATTGATTTATGGGGAACTAGGGTAGTGTTTGGATCAACTTTCTTAGGAACCATTTCATCCCTACAGCTTGAAGTACCTAGTTGGTCTATTGGGGTATCATTTGGATTTTCTTTGATTTCATCTCTACATTCCTCATTAGGATTTTTGGGAATGCTTGTAATTTCAGGATGGGAAGGAGAGCGATTAGAGACAATTTCCACAAGAGATTCCTTAGTAGATGTTTTGGACAAAGTAGAATCTTTAGAAACTTGCCCCCTCATCCTAGGGCTTCTCTTTACGGGGGTTTCTTCTTGTATCATAGCCTTTTGTCTAATTTTCCCTTTAGGTGTCTCTACTACAAGAATAGTTGCTGCATGACTTTTCTTAGTTCTCTTTTGTCTCACAACTATAAGGTTTGGTTCTTCATTTCCTAAATAGAGATTTCTTCTTGTAGTTTTTGTTTCCTCTTTGCTCTACTAGAAGTAGGTTTTGAGGTTTCTTGCATAGGTGAAGGCTATGGTGAAGCCATAGTCTCTTGAATAGGGATAGTTTCTTGTACATTTTCTTGGGTATTTTTGGCTCCAGCCTCTTGGGTATTTTGTTTAGTAGGCTCATTGGTGGAGACTATATTTTCCTTTGTGACTTGTTCACTAGGGGAAACTTGGGGTTGTAAAGTTTTGGCTTGTACAAATTCATCCCATGTCATGGGAGACACATCCCTAAGTGACCTTTCTATCAGTAACTTAATTAGGGCATGATGGGTAACAAAACTATCTTTTCCTTTCTGAGTTTCTTCTACATTAATATAGAGCATATTGTACAAGAAATTTGGAATGTTTACTAAAAGATTATGCCTTATACAACTAAGTAATTTGAAATGATGTCCATGTAAGTATGAGAATCTTCCTTCACATGTAAGGTACTTGATAATATTCATGGCTAATTCATTGTATGGTGGTAGTAGTGACATTCTCTTGCAACCTTGTTTTTTAATGTCCATTTGAGGATCAGTCAGTCTAGTAAATTAAGCTCTTGTTGACCTTACATCATGTGTGCTGGGACAATGTTCTCTAATTGTAGGCAACCCAGTTACTTCAGCAATGCATTCCTCTATTGCAATCACTATTAAACCTCAAACAAAAGCTTTGCCTTTATGAAATGTCCTTGTGAATTCTATAGCTGCCTCTTCATCATATGTCGTGAAACTCAAGAAATACCCTAGCCATCTGCATACATTAAACCTTCTTATGGCCTCTACATCTGAGAGAAAAATAGTATATTCCACTGGTTCTCTCCTCTACAACTATCCACCCATTTTCTTAACACTTTCTCTATCTGCTCTATTTTCCCCCTTTTGAATTCAAGCTGCTTTGTTGTTTTATAGACTCAACTCACATTTCTTATTTTTAACAGATAATTAATGTCATAACAAATTTTTATGCATAATAATATGGCTTTAATGAAGGTAAATGATGAATATGTGTGAGAATCATCCAAAAATGGGGTTCAGATCACATAAAATTTAAGCACAAGTTACATAACAGCCTAACACAAAAAATCATTCAAAAATAAGGGCTACGACACATCACTTGTGTACTTATGGCAATTAAATTCTATCAATGAAGGAAATACAAAGATTTGGAAAAGTCTTTATAGATAAATAGAAATACCATTGGATATCAATGACCTTCCTAGGCCCCTACTAAATATGGACAAGTGTCCACACTTGTCAGACCTAGTATAGGTAAGGGACTGGCATAATGCCACCATCATATAAAGAATGTAATATTAAATATAATTAACAAAATCTATGTACCATAAGTGAATAATAATTTGAAAATGTTATACCTGTCAACTGATCATCACACGTACCCAAAAAGGTAGTAAAAATTGCATTAGTAGTGATAGCATCCATTAGAAAGTTGCAGTGTTTACTGAAAACATGAGAAATTGATGATGTGGAAGGTAGATGGGTGGAAGATAGAGAAATTAAATGAGGTGATTGGGTGGAAGAAAAGAAATGAGATGGATAGAGTGAATGGATAAATTTGAAACTTTATGTGGACATAATGTTTTTATTATGAACATACCCAAAGGAATTAATGTTGAAGAGCGGCAGTCAAAAGGTTGACACCTTCAGTTGTAGGAAGAGTTACTTGGTGTGTATTTGAATCTGGCTATTAAAATTGCAGCAAGAAGTCCTCTTTGGTTTGGGGCCATTTATATAATTTGAGTCTGTGACCATTGACTAATAATTTGAAAGGTACTGGATTAATGGTAGGTAATTGAACAACTCCATTACCAAATACATGACTAATTTCATATGGACCTAGCCATCTTGTCTATAGCTTTCCTAGCATATCTTTAAGTTTCGAATCATATAGTAGTGCCTAGTCACCAACTTGAAATTGTTTATTGATAATATGAGAGTCATGTCATTGTTTCCTTTGTTTTTGTATAAGTTTAGTGCATTCCAAAGTAGCTATTGGTGTAAATAAGTATTCACTATTTACACTTACTTAATTTTACTTAGGTTAACACATTATTTTAATATTTATTTATTAGTCACCTAGGAGTTTGTGTACTCTTGTGAGTTTTCATGTTGACAACATAGGAGTCCACGCCTTTTTTATGCACATGATGTCTACAACACAGGATTAGCACACTAATTAAGCACATGGTGTCTACAACCTTCTCATTCTTATCCACTCATCTAGAATGTTGGATAAGGTGTGTGCTTAGTTTTCAATGCTTATCTTATCTCCTGGTTGTTTCTAGAGATAGTCTAGGTGCTTCCTGAGAGGCCTTTATATACAGGCACTCCTAGTGTGTTTGCACATCATATACTGAACACTCCTAGTGTATTTGCACACCACATACTAAGTAGAGAAATGTATTAGGACATACTCTGATTAATTGATCATATCCATTTTTGGTCTATAGTTGTGCTTGTGTTTGAGTTCTTAGTTCCTAGGTGAATTTTTCCCTTAGGTAAATTCTTGCAGTAGCTTTGTGCATTTCACCTAGAGAGTTAAGATCTAGAACACATTCTAATTCTATAGTAATCTTCTGAGTTGTTCTATAAGCCCAAACAACTTCTTGTAATCTACTAGTACAATCCCTATGATGTAGATGAACCATTTTTCTTAGGATATTCTCCAGTTCATAGTTTGTGACCTCTGCTTGTACATTGGCTTGAGGGTGATAAGGACTAGATTTATGGTGCCTGATGTTATATTGTTTCATCAACTCTGAGATTAGATTTGAGGTAAATTGTGCACCTTGTTTAGTGACTAGCTCTTTGGATACACCATAGCAAGTAAAATTTTCTTCATATAGAAATTCAACAACTTTTTCATCAAGATCATGCTTAATTGCCTTGACTTCAGCCTATTTTATCAGGTAATTAGTGTACACAAGAATATAGGATTTCCCATTAGATGGAGGATCAATTGGGCCAATGAAGTCCATGCCCCATATGTCAAATGGTGTTAATGTCATCTGAGGATTAAGAGGCATTTTATCTATTCTTTTTGGGCAGCCCATCCTTTGACACTTGTCACTCTTTCTTGTATAGTTGGTTGCATCTTTGTGAAGTGTAGGCCAATAATAACCAATTGTCAAGATTTTCAAGGCTTTTCTTTTTGCTACAAAGTGTCCTCTGCATGGCTCATTATGAAATGCATGTAGAATATCATATATCTCATCCTCTCTCACACATCTTCTCATAATTTGACTAGGTCCAGTGTAAAACAAGAGATTATCTATCTAGGAGAAATGAAATTTTTTCTCTATAGTAGCTTCTTTTTCTTGTCAGAAAAATGTTTTGGTATTTTATTAGCTGCAATGTAATTAGCAATGTATGCATACCATGGAGTTTGAACAGTAATATGAAATAAATGCTCATCCAAAAATGCATCATCTACCAAAGTAGTGTCAGTATCATCATGATGAATTCTTGATAAATAATCAAGTACAATATTCACTTTTCTAGGCTTATCAACAATAGTTATAGTAAATTCTTATAACAATAGTAACCATCTTGCTAATCTGCTTGTTATAACATGTTTATTCATAGGATACTTAATTGTTGCATGATTAGTATGAAAAAATATGGAATAGCCAGTTATATAATGCCAAAATTTGTTCAGGGCATAGACTATTACTAGTAGTTCTTTTTCTGTCACTGTGTAATTTAATTCTAGTCCATGAAGGCTCTTGCTAATATAATAGATTGCATTTTCAAGATTTTGGGATTGTTGTGCTAGGACTGCACCTATGGCATAATTAGAGGCATTTGTATTTATATGAAAAGGTAAATTCCAATTAGGGCCTTGTAAAACTGGGGCTGTAGTCAGAATTTTCTTAAGTTGCAGGAAGACTTCATCACATTTGGCTGTCCAACTAAATTTAGTTGCTTTTGTGAGTAACTTATACAAGGGACTAGCTATTTTGATAAAATATTTTATGAAATGTTTGTAATATCCAACATGACCTAGAAAAGATCTTACATCTTTTGATTTTGTAGGTATGGGAAATGTTTGAATTACCTCCATCTTAGCTAGATCCACTTGTATTCTTGTAGCTGATATGAAATGACCATGTACCATGCCTTCCTACATGAGCATGAAACACTTTTCACTATTAAGTGCCAAATTATGTTCTTGACACCTTACCAAAACCTTTTCAAGATTCATCATTTCTTCCTCAAAAGTGACTCCAAATGTTGTGAAATCATCCATATATATTTCCATACAATCAAATGAGATATCAGCAAAGATGTTAATAACTACTTGTTGGAACATTGTGGAAGCATTACATAGACCAAATGGTAAAATAGAGTATGCAAAATTACCCCATGGACATGTAAATGTGGTTTTGTCTTGATCTTCAGGAGCAATAGTGATTTGGTTATAACCACTATACCCATCTAGAAAAGAGAAATACTTCTTTCCACCTAGAATGTCTAGAATTTGGTCTATAAATGGTAAAGGAAAATGATCCTTTTTTGGTAGCCTTGTTCAATTCTCTATGATCTACAAAAATTCTCCATTTTCCTCCTTTTTTAGGCACTATGACGAGGGGTGACACCCATCTACTATCAAAATATAGGATAAACAAAACCAATGTCACAATTTTTGCAATTTAGTTTTAACTATCTCTCTAAGGCTTGGATTTATCCTTCTAGGGTTGACAGAGTGGTAGTGTTCCTTCATTAAAGTATATCCTATGGGTGCATAATGTAGGACTCAACCCTTTCATATCACTATAGTCGCATGCAAATGCCTTTTCATGGCTTTGAAGTAATTCTTTTAATTGTTCCATTTGTGTGGGTGTTAATTTGAGATTAACATGGAGATTATGACCTTTAGTAAGTTCAACAGTAGTGGTGGACTCTACCATAGAAACTTAAGAGATTGGACTTGCTTCTAATTCACATGGCAAGAGTGGATGAAGAATGCCAGGTTCTTTGAGAAAAATACAATTCTTATCACATTATTCATATGTGATTAATTCCAACACAAAACTTTTAGATAGATCTTTTTCTACCACACAACTATTAGTGAGGATACTCTAAAGTACTAAATCTTCCTCATGCAGTTTTAGAAAAGATTTTCTTTTCAACATCATGAGATATACTATAGAATTGAACTCTTCTTCTTTATCCCCTAAATCTGGCCAAATAGATGTGCTCAAATCTAGTAACAGTTGTGCTAGAGGATATAAATCAAATTTCTTTGTTGCTTGGCCATTTGATATGGTCATATTCCTTGATCTACAACTTATATTTGCATCAGTTGTGGCTAACCATGGTCAACCTAAGATGACATGATAACCAAATAGATTAACTTTGGGGGACAAAATCATGAAGTTTATAGGATACTCTAGAGAATCTAAGGTTAAAACTATGTTTTCTATCATCCCATCAAGGGTGATAGTAGAATTATCTGCAAGTTGTAGAATTGTTGGTGTAGCCCTTAGTCCTTCTATTTTCAACTTCTTCATAGTATCCTTGGTCATGACATTTACAACACTGCCAAGATCTATTAAAGAATTTTTAACAAACTAACCATTTATATTGACATTCGCTACTGGACTTCCTAGATTAGAATATTTTGGTGTGATCAATTTACCTAACATGATGTCAGCCAATTGTCCCACAACATGGATTGTGGTGGGGTCCTTTTTCTTCCTTCTAGTTTTCTTCAAGTAGGCTTCTCTAATGGATTTTCCATAAATTGGAACATCCTTAATGGCTTGAAATAGTGGTAATTGAACATGTATATTTTTTATCTGATCAATAATGTCAAAGGGTTGTTCCTTTGTTTGTTCAAGTTTCTTTTGTATAAGCTTTTTTGGAAAAGGAGGTTCCATTGTTGGTTGAGCTTGAGTTGACATGGTAACATTAGTTGGGTTAATTATTTCAGCAACTGAGGGTTCTGATGCTATAGGAAGGTCTAGTATTTCAATTATGAGAGGTAGTTTAGGCATTGGTAAAAGTTGTACTGGATCTCAAATGTATATTTGCAACACCCACAACATAAACAGGATACTGCTAAGCATCAACACTATACATGGGCTGCTATGGCTATTGGTTATTTAGGTATGGTTGAGGTTGTGTTTGCATTTGAGGTCCAAGATTTGTAGGTGGTGGCATTAGAGCAGGTTGTTGAACTGGAGGTTGTAATTGTGGAGTACCAGTATTTTGGTTAGGCCATTGTTGAGATCCCCTCCATTGGTTCATAGTCTGCCAATTCCCTTGGGGTGGTTACCATTGGTTCTATTGGTTCTGCCAGTAGTTATGTTGGTTTTTCCATTGGTCACTCTATTGGTTAGGCCAAAGTGGTTGGTAATTCTATGGCCATTGGGATTGTTGCTGGTTATTTTTCCCAGCATTGTTCCAATTAGGTTGATATTATGGGGGACCTTGGGGATTATAGCTTTGCCATTGATTACCATATGAATTTGAATTTTTCAAAGTGTTTTGAGGCATACCTTGATGTTGGGCCCCTGGTTGGTGTTGAGCAACAAAGAATACTTTCTCATCATCTCCATCTATCTTGATGTACTCAGCTAGAAGATGTTGGTTCTCCATACTTTAGACCAATTTACATTGGCAATCCTTCTTTTACTTTTGGAAATGAGGGTATTATTCAGCTAGTTGTAGGTTGGCTTCTACAAGCTTCTTCTTTGTAGTGATTATATCAAGATGTGTAGCAACATCGTTGATGATGCCTTGTTTGAAATCTAACAATCAGTTAGATATCTCAAGCTTTGAAATGCCTTGACTGATTCCTTTAGTGACTGGAATGAGGTCCTCAGCGTTTCTTCATGGTTAACCTTGAATAGTTTAGACATATCTTCATGAGGTCTTCCTAGGAAGCTTGATATCACCACTAGCCATCAAGTCAAGTGCTTCTAAATAGTTATCATTCACACCTCTTAGAAAGACTAGCTTTTGTGAATCCTCGGACAACACATGCCGAGGGTTCTTCTACAGTGTATATAAGAAACATGAAACATAGTCTTCCAATGTTTCTTCCTCCTTCTGAGATATCTTGGAGACATCATCTCCTCTTGAATTAGATGCTTTGCAATACTCATTGTACTTATCCAAAAATAGATTTTTCATTTCATCTCAACTTCCTACTCCATTGGTTGCTAAGCCCATGAACAATTATAGAGCTGATTCTTTCAATGTTGCTGGAAACAATTTAAGCTTATGGGCATCAGTGTTGTAGTCAAAACTATTACAAAGTATGTCAAACTCAAATAAGAAAGTATCAGGGTCTTTAGTTGCAAGGCCATAGAACTTTGAAATGGCACCTGTAGGTATAGTCATGAGATTATCAGTATTTACAAGGTTTGGGAGAGGAAATGGAAAAGTAGGTTGTGCCATGACTAGAGGTATTAGATTATGAGGTTGCTATTGAAAAGGGACATTGGGTATTGGATGATTAACAACTGGTGGATTTAGAACAGTGTTATCAAGAAAACTAACCAAAACTTTAGTAAAAGGTTAAAGACCACTTGTATCTATTGGTTCAACTCTTGATGATGATGTTGTGGGAAAAAATATGGCTTGTGTCTTCAAAAGGTAACTCAACTTATTCTTCTTCAATTTCTTCATTCATATTAACAAACTCCTGTAGAAGAAATCTGCCATATTCATCTTGTCATCTTCCTCTTCACTACATGCAATTAAACTTTTCACATTGCTGAAAGAAGCTTCAAAACTAGAAATTTTTTTAAAAAACTTTATCTAAGAAATATGACTCAAAAATGGTCCTAGCTTGACACCATCCCCAGTAATGACACCAAAAATAGTCCACCTTACAATAGGTGTATCATAGTCATGCTCTAGGCCATGCTTGGGAATAATATATTCAAATTAAGGACTATTTTTCCCACTATGAGGTGCATTAATCTTGTCAACCCAGGGACATATACTTGAAATGGTTGGCACAGTATGTGCACTAGGTCTCTTAATGAGTCACTAAGCTTATGCTACAGGAAAGTAAAATGCAAGAAAAAGAACTTACACTATTACTGCAGGAAACAAATACACTTAACTCTACGAATATTGGAAATAAAATGAAAGGCTAACAAATATTCCAACTTATTTCATCCACTACAACTATTCTCAAATATGTTGTAGGAACATTCACGAAGTGTGATGCTACAGGAACTCTCAACTTCTACTTACAATACTAAGAATGCTTAAAAATAAATCTATTCTATCCTAATCTAATCCACCTTTCAAGTGGGCCCCCTTGGTTGGCTTCACTAAACTACTAACACAAGATAGAAGCCAAAAACTTATTTCATTACATTTTAGAAATTCATTACATAACACAACACTGTAAAAACATGACTCACTGTAAAAGTTAACAATCTGTTTTCATAAAGTCTTTCTTCTAACTGGCTAAACTAATACACTTGGGTCAATTACTATATATAGGAGATCAACACTTATTCCCATAATAGAAAATTAAATAACCTAGCTTTAGATCCGCAAGAGAGAAAGAAGGAAAATAACAACTCAAGGCAGGAAGAAGAGATAATGGTTTAACGCAAGAATAATAAAGTCTGAACATCCGCTCGCCATAGGAATAAATGCAGAGAATGCAATAAGTCTTGATAGCTCCTCCATACTCATTGTCGTGTCCTTTGGAATTGTTACAACTTTCCTCCACCATTGCTACATTTCAGCATTCTTTTCTCCTTAAATGCTATTGGCGCTCATCTTTGAATTCTTCCAATCACCTTTTAGCTTCATTGCTAATAGGTTAGTTATAATATATATACATGTCTACAAATAAACATTTATCAAATTAAATTCAAATATAAGAACACACATTTTGATAATTATATGAAATCCTACATAATATATATAATACTAGCAAAAGATGGCATAGTATCTACCCATAGGCTTTGGTAAACATAGGTCCACAAATGTTTTGACAAAAATAAAATAGAGTATCAACAAAGTGTTTTAAAACTATCATGAAATAAAGGCAATATTTGGCCTCATCATATGGTATGGAGGACTATTTTAAATTATATATATTTTTAATTTATTTCTTAGTCATCATGGTCTATTAATCACTAAATGTTATGATAAACATGAGGCCATATAAAATAACTAAAGGCTTATCTTCCTAAGCAGTGCATGGAATCTACCACCAAGGATTTTCCCATTCACCACCCATGTATCACTTCATTGGTGAAGAGATCAATGATTTTATTAAAACTAGTGTAGGGAAAAATGATATTAGTCAAGGATTATAGTACACTTCTAGAGCCTAAACCTGACCATTTGTAAACATATAAACAATTGAAAATTATAATATAGAACTTGGAAGACATAAATAACCTAAATAAAATCCTAAAAGATATTTTTCATTCTTAAAATGGGCAATGATGAAATCATCTAGAATAGTTCTAGGTTAGGAAAATGTATTGTTAAGAAAGGATCAAACATAACTACTAATAAACAAATTCAAACTAAACCTCAACTTCTAGTTTAGCTATGCTGGAGAAAAGTTTGCTTGCGATAAGTGGGAGTTTTTTCATGGATAACATTACAACATAAAATCCTAACTATAAACAAGTTTAAAATGTTAGGTTTGGGCCTTCAATACCCCCTCTATGAAAATGAATGATAAGTATCCCAATCATCTAAATCTAACTTGTCATTTTTCATCAAAATGCTGACAACTTGGTTGTGTGCAAAATTAGGGTGACACTTTTATGTTAACAAATAATTATTTTTTCCCTTTTTAATCATGGTATCTAATAAAACAAGATATTCTATGAGGAAATTTATGGATTATTTCACACTTTGTCCTTATCTAGTAGTTGTGGAAGGAAAGAAAAAAGAGAATCTTTTAATACAAAGGCAAGTACATAGTTTCATTTTTAAATAAATTATAATATGTAGTAGTTGAAACAATGAATTCATTAATGGTAGGGCTTCTTTCCTGCAGGGCCTATAATCAAGGTTTAAGTCTCCATAGGGCCATTCTCTATTGTGGATCTTAATTAAGAATGTTTTCCTTTGATCCTTCATGAAATAGTGGGGCTTATTGCCTATAGTGCTTACAACCAAGGGTTAATAAATTTTTAACTCCTGCTCATGCATCTGACTTTGGCATCCGACTTTAGCTCCTACATCTGGCTTTATGGTAGCCACTCTGGCTCTTTTAACTCCTATGTTTGACTGTGACATCTAAATTTGGATCCCATATCTGGCTTTATGGTGGTCACTCTAGCTTTTGGTCCTACTATGGTTTTTGTTGCAGCTCCTACTACTTTTTGGGCTAGGGCTTCTCCTGATCCTGGTGGGGATATTCATTCCCCAAGAGTTGTGGGTGGTTTGACCATTTCCTATGCTGATGTAGCTACTTATGAGGCTAGTCTTGGTGGTTAGGATGTGCATCTAGGGACCTTTGTTGTTGTGCTTACTTCAGTAAGTAACCCTCTACTCATTTTTGAGTCTAATATTGCTGATGAGATTTTTCCTCAAGTAGAGGACATTTCCTCTATTGCTACCATCTTTCATTTTAGGAGTTTCTAGCCCTCTTTGTTAGATCTATGTGCCTAGATTTCCAAATTTTAGGAGCCTATAGTTTCAGATATTTTCTAGATTTTTCCTATTGTAGGGGCTTTTTCATTGTGAAATTTCCTTCTATGGAGGATTGAAATGCCATCTTAAGGTGTGGTTTCTCTTGGGAGAAGAGGTTCCCCTTGATGGCTAAACCTTGGTATGTGGATTTTGATCCATCTATTAAATCCTTTAAATATTCCTCTATGGGTAAGATTGCCTAACCTTCCCCTTCACTTATGGTTGGATTCAATTTTGGAAGTCATGGGGGAGACCCTAGGGGATTTTTGTTAGTTGATTCCACATCTTCCAATGTGTTTCAGATGATTTATGCATGTACATCCTTGTGGATCTAGATAACTCTAAGGGGCTTCCAAAAATGATTAAATTGGCCTCTCCCATAGGCTCTTAGAATCAACTTCTTGATTATGAGGGCATTCCATTTAGATGTAAAAAATGCCAAAAGATTGGCCATCTCACAACAAGATGCTCCTCTGGAAAGGTTAGATAAAAAAAGTCACCTTCTTGGTGGAAGGGGGTTTTGGATGATCATTATACTATTCAGAAAGATCCCTCTATTGGGGATGGGTTGGGTGATTCTATTTTGCATGATTTAAATGTTTCTCCTATGGACGAGGCCAAGAACACTACTTTATCTGATTTGGTTGATGCTCTTCAAGAGGCCCTAGCTCTAGTGGGAGTGTTAGTTGGTGATGGTTCTTCTGCCCTAGCTGGTAAGGATTTTGGGGATTCTCATGGGGTTTCCCCTATAGTGGTGGCCAATTTTATTGCTATCTTTAATAGTCTGTCTACTCCTGGACTTGACAAAGAATCATCCTTTAGCTCCTTCTGTGGTTGTAGCTAGTTTGTCTCTAGATTTTGCTATCCTAATTTTTGGTGATTCGATGGTGGTTCCTCCTATGGCTCCTTCTCAAGTTATTAATGCTCCATCTCAGGTTTATGTTGTCACTTCCTCTACTGCGGTCTTTTCCTTGGCTTCAGGGGTTTCAAGGGCTAACTATGATGTTGTTGACTTACTATGGTAGAAGGTTGTTGGTTTGGTGGAGGATGGATGGACCACAGTAAAAAGAAAAAAGGTCAAGCTCTCCACTCACTCTTTTGATATGGCATTATGTTCTCAAAAGAAGGGATCAAAAGGGAAAGTTTGATGCAACTATCCTTTTTTTGGCTCTACTGGCTCTTTTGGCCTATAGTTCTTTGTAGTGTCCCCTTTCTCTTTTGGCATGTAGTTCTTTTTTGTGTGTCATGATTGGTGACATCTTTCCCCCTTCTAACCATGGGGTTTTAGGAGCCCAATCAAAACCTATTTTTGTGGCTATAATGTTCTATATTATCTGCGATGCCACCTTGGTCACCTTTTGTTTGGTGATCTATTTCACCTTGAGATGTTTTTTTATTTGGTTTGGGCTTCATTGAATATCTTTTCATTTGTAAAGGGTTTCAGGCACTCTTCAAAACCTATTTTCCTAATAGAAAACAATGAATTCATAAATCTCAACTCGACACTCATCCCCAATTTTTTACACTCTAGATGGGATGATCTTATGTTTAAAAATTGGTTTAGACTCATTTTACCTTAGGTTATAGGTAAAGGAGGTCAAGTAAGCTCTAGGGAAAGAGAAAGTTAAAGTTGTTCTCTGCTAACATGAGGTTGGTAAAATTTAAACTTCTATGGGAGCTCTAAACGAAAACCCAATCCATCAAGTGTTGGATGCATCACACACTCTAGCATTAGAGAGAATATAGAAAGGCTAGAAATACCTCTGCCCTAAGATACCAATAATATGGTAGAATCTAAAGCCTTACTAGCAAGAATATCCCTATGATTAGAACTAAGGTTACCAGAAATAGAAATTGAAGGGGACTCGGTCATTCTAATAAATGTAGTAAGATCCAAGGCCCTAAACTAGAGATTGTGATCTTTCTTGGAAGTGGTGTTATTTTGATTAACAAATTTGAGTAGGTTATATTTAACCACATCTATATAGAAGGAAATAATTCAGCAAATTGTTTAGCCAAAGTGGAGGAAAAAGGAAATCATCTCAAATAGACACTCATAGGAAGGAAGCAAGGTTATAACTTTTAAAAGTTCAACATAATTAGGATGATTGAAAAAACACACTGCATCATTATATTCTATTGGTAAAATTAAGTCTAAAGAAACTCCAGAGAATTTAGGAGGGGTTTATCAATATCTCTTTAGAGAAGAATGAGGAAGAAGATGAAATAGTGGTGGAAGGTATAGAGTTATCGGAATAGTGAGAAGAAGTGGAAAAGATGGATAGGAAGAATGAAATAACAAAGACCACTTGAAGGATAAAATACTTGAGTCAAGAGATATTGAAGAAGTTGAGGTAGAGAAGGATGACTCCTAGGGACTGAACCCTCAATAATTTGAGTTAGAAAAAGGATATTTGACTTCCTTAGACTAAGGAATAATGGATAAAAATATTGATAATTTTTTAGGGTTAGCTTTTTGTAAACATTATCTTCTAGCTTCTAATATATGATCTCCCAGTGGAACAAGTTCTAGGTTAGTGGAGTCGTCTAATTTATTAGGAGGCTCATATTTAATTAGAGTATGTTTTCCTTATTTTTTACTTGGTTTTCTTCTAGCATCTTTGTGGCTTTAAACTATGTTGTTTTTTTAATCATATTTTAAAATTTTCAGCTGTAACCCCTTATTCATCAAAAAGAAAAAAAAATCATATTAGTTTCTAGTCAAATATCTCTAGGAGCCTATTTCTACCCCCTAACTTCCTAAAAGGGACCTTTGTGAAATTTAAATAACTTGGGCTAAGAGAGTTAGATATTTTTTAAAATATAAATATAATAAGAAATATGTTTTATTGAATGTTTCCATGGTGTAGGATATTTTTTAAATATTTTATTATTCGATAGTAATTTTTTTGATTAAAGTCAATATCTTTTTTTTGGCTCTTGAGCTTAATTATTTTTTCCTTTGATCATTGATTTTGATTATTTTTGTGGTATTGAAAATATATTGTGTAGAATTATCTATTCATCCATGAGCCTTTTCTAGATTATATCCTAGGTGTATATTTTAAATTTTAGCCATACTTGTATTCTAGAGAATAACTTGGACATTTCAATTGTTGGGAATGTGTTGTTTCGATCTAATTATACATATTTATATTTGATTATGTCACTTGGGAAGTGTATAAGTATTGTAATAAAGGGTTATAAAACTCATCCTTGTAAGCATTTGAACTAAGGAAAAATATGATTCTTAGCATAAAACATTCCTAATACATTGTAAGAAGATCAACATTTTTCCTTATCTCTATGGACTTATTCTCAAGATAGAGAAAAAAAGGAAAAATATAGTTATGGATAGTAAGAATCATCATATCATAGGATTTATTGCTACTTGAGTTTTAGTGCAAGCATCTTCAAAGAGACCTATAATCAAATCTTAATAATTAGATGTTTGTATAGTATTTGGACCAAGATATGATATAGTTATGGAGATCTAAATAATTCTGCATTATCAAATGATCCCACATTGCATATCCTCACTGCACTTGATGATGTTGACAATTGACCATTTTTTTTGGTACATTAGAGGAGTTTAAATATGATGTTCAACTTCAGAATCTCAATGTTCCATAGAATTCTCCTATACATCCTAGCTTAATTGAGATCACACATCCATATTTTTATTTAATTGATTAAGAACTTCTTGTGAGCCATTATAATATATTCATCATAGCATTTCAATTATTGGGAAGGTGTTGTTCTGATTTTAATATGCATATTTATATTTGATTATGCCACTTGGGAAGTGTATAATTATTGTAATGAAGGACTACAAAACTCATCCTTGTAACCATTTTAACTAAGGATAGTTATGATTCTTAACGAAAAAAAATTCCTAATAAATTGTCTGTAGATAAAAAATGTTCCTTATCTTGATGGACTCATTCCCAAGATAGAGAAAACAAGGAAAAAAAAGAAGCTATGGATAGTAAGAATCATCATATCATAGGATTTATTGGTACTTGAGTTTTAGTGCAAGATTCTTCAGAGAGGCCAAATGTTGTACCATCCCAATAATATCAAAATATGGATGAGGGGACTTATACTCCTCCAAGGAATACTAATCCCATTTTGAATCAAAGGTCATTATATCTTATTTATGTTTAACCTCAATGCACCTATGGTTATTTTCCACACCCATTTCTTCTTGTGTTGTTTCCTTACTTTGTCATATGCAGATGTGAGTATCTTGGAAATTTTCAACAAAATGAGTCTATCCCACATATATATTGGGAGCTTCTTTGGGTTCACTTGTGTGCCTCCTACCCTTAGGTATGTGAATTTTTTAAATTGAATGTAGTAGGCACCAATTTCTGTGATACTTGTTGTTGCCTCCACTGACATCTTTTTAGCATAATCACCATCTATAAATTGGATGATGGTAGATATGAAAATGTCATTCACTATCTCGTATTATTTTCTCTAATTTGAGAGCTTCTTCTTTATCAGTTGAGGATATACCACATAGGGCCAAGCATTTGCATCTTTCATGCTTCCATTTTTGTAAGGTCTTGGGTAGCCATCTATCCTTGCCACCAATAACTACACCAAATATGATGTCATGTAGAACTTGGTATCAGTCTTGGCTATAACCAATTTCTCATCCAGGTTATCGCTAAGCATTGTCACCCAATCAATAGGTATCTTGGTCATCCTGATGGTTTCAATGAAATGAACCATCTAGATATCAAGATGTCCAATGGCCAATAAGCCCATGACTCTACTCAAAAACACTATATCATATCTAATGTCATCCTTCATATAACCCTGAGACATGTCTACCTTTCTAACTCCATGGCCCACCATTGTTCTATCAATCAAAAATGATGATTGGGTTATCTCTCTAGCCTCCTTCTCATTCTCTCAATACTATCATTCTAGTCCCTCATACAATATCTATAAATATTGATAATCTCTATGGAAATGAGACACCTTCTCTATGTTTTGAGGTCAAAGGTCTAGGACTATTTCTCTTGTGACACTCTTGATAACCTTTTCTTCAGTAACATAGTTGTCTGCCAATGCCATTATGAGATCAGAACACTACATGGATATAGGATGTGATGTTGCATTAACTAACCTTAATCTGATAAGTGTTTACACCATTAGAAATCTCTCTTTGGGCTTGTTGCAAATAGTAAAGAATACATTCAAGTCAATATTCCCTAGCCCAATATCTTTGATTTTGAAGTTTCCATCTTGAAAATAGGATTTCTTCAGTGTACCTTGATATTTGAACACTACAGGTTTGGGAGCCATTTTTTCCATAAGAAAAGATGATGAAGATGCCATGATATCTACAAAAAAGAGAAATACATTAGTCTAAAAATATTTTTAAAAAACCTTTAAAAAAACCCTAATTTGTAAAAAAAACAACCAAAAACACAAAAATAGTGAAAAACTAGTTAATCCCCCCCATAACCGTATTATGAAAAATAGCATACTTCATTTGGTTCCTCTATAACCACTTTGGCATAGTTTCCCACCTACACATGTGCTCATCTTGGATAGGTGTTCACATGTGAATCAAGTGCAAGGGGGGACAAGTCCTTCAATGTTTGGCAAAAGGCTGTGCACATGCACACCTTAGTGGGATACAAATGCATGAACCCTTATTTTTGCATTAAGTTGGTGTAAAGAAAGGTGCACATGTACACACCTTGGGGAGGTACATATATGCACACCTTTCCTTGGGCATTTTGCATTTAGTTTAGGACTGAAAGGTGCGCTCATGCACACCTTGTATAGGTGTACATGCGTGCACCTTTCTTAGATGGTTCTATGTTTCATCCTTAAGTGTTATTTTTTTAGGTTTTTTGAATGAAGAAAGGTCTATACATGCACACCTTAGATAGGTGTGCATGTGGGCACCTTTGATATAATCTAACACTTAGTGTTTCATTGCCTTGTGTGCAAGTTTAACATACCTTTGGAGGTGCAAAGGTGTAGTTGCTGAAAATGCGCAGAGAGTAATGAGGGGGGAGTGGGTTCCTAATCTTATATAGACCTGGGCCCAATGTGCACATCCATTGGAGGTGTGTACATGCACATTTGTGCATCTCCAAAAGAAAAAGATTACACACTTATGTAACCTAAGATATGTGTGCATGTGCGCTAAGTGCGCTAGTGCAATTTTTGCACAGAAAACACTCTTTTTCTCCCAAATTGTTCCAACTTTGACACCAAGGGACTTCTTAGTTAAAGACAAAGGCTAGAACCAAACTCTAGGCGAGGTCCAAAATGACCTAGGCCCTAGACTAGGGGTTTGGGAGACAAAAATTTACTAGGGGGTCCTCATTTCTATGGAGAAATAGGGTGTGCATTGTGAAACAACAATGGATAGTAGTGGAAAAATAGCCAATATTTCTAGCAACTCATAAGGGATATTTTCTTGCTAAGTATATGATTAGTTGCTTTAAGTAACTCATTAGGCATGGAGTCACCAACAGAAAATGATGTATTATCCAACCTATAACTTCATAAAAAATCTATAACTTATTAACTTTAGCAAGAGATAAACATTGATAGTTCCAGGAGGGAATAGATGTACACATGGACTTTTTGGAAAGCATAGAAATCTACTTTACTATGTATGAGTCTGCAAACAAAATAAACTAAAAAAAACATTAACAAGGTTATTGAAATAGCTACCCTTCCTAACAAGTTGATTGTTCCTTTCATGCGTATTGCAAACCAACCAAGGTAGCAAGAATGATATGCTTTTAAGATAATGTTGGAATACCCTCCCAATGCCAAGAAAATCTCTCCAGCATTGAGATATTATATTTTGGAGAAAGACAAACTTTCTCCTCCTTTGGAATACTCATGCCCATGCTTTGAAATAAGAAATATTGAGGGACATTTGATGATTTTTTCATAGAGCTAGCTAGATGTCTTATTATGAATCCTCTTGATGGTACTTGGTCTAAAAAATTAGTGTTAACTTTATTGTTGGGATTTGAAACATTTGTATCTTGATGATCAATAGAGGTTGGCTTCGATGGTGTAGCTAGTAACATATGTGTCTCCACTAGATGAAGTTGCAACTCACATTTTTTACATGTAAAATATGATGAATTTATGTCTATTGATGAGATGAAGACTTATATCTCATCCCAAAGTCTACCATCTTCATCAGTCTCCACCATGATTTATATAACTTGAAAAAAAAATTGAAAGACAAAAGTTGATCTTTACATAACAACACTAGATTTGAAACCAATAGATTGACTCAAAGTCACCATGGAACTTGATTAGACTAACTTCAAAGGATGATGACACCAATAATAAAACCCAAATTCTCAATGATAAAATCTTGAATTGGAAAACCAATGGACTTATATAGCTAAATTTGTGTCTATGTCCCATTGGGCATGCTAAAAATAATTAACACAAAAGTTGGCAACCATGGTTGGGATTTGAACTCCAACTAACATTTTGTAACATGTAAACAACCTTTGAGTATGAGACTTTCACTTTGATGATGAATCTCTAGAGGAGGTTAGCTTCCTTATAACCAAGATGGACCTAAATATATTTCTTTAGGAAAAGGGGTAAAAAATACATAAAAGAAAATATATTAAGAAAAAGGAGTGATGTACCATATTGAAATAAAATTACTCTCTCTACCTATAATATACATAACATCAATAAAATATCCAAATACCCTAACTCTAATCTATCTTTCGAGGACATATAAGGGTTATATCTTACCAAATGTTGCAAAGAAAATGGCATTTTATTACTACAAGGCATAAGGAAAATTACATCTACATAGCATATTATTAAAGCATTTAACTAGAGAAGAACCCAAAACTTATCTACAACATTTCCTTTACAAAGCTAACATAACTCAGATTAAAATCTTGAAGTTCAAACTCCAACCCTTGTGGAATCAGATTACTTAGGACAAAAAAGGTACATGTATTAGGAAAACATATGATTAGTATGTATAAATAGGTCATGGAAGTGACAAAAAATCCCAAAGAAAATAACCAATAGATGGAAGGGAAAAATCATGTTCTTGCAAGTCAATAAATAGGCATGGAGGTCACTAGCATCATGATACATGACCATGAAAATCCACTCGAGATTGAATAATTGATCTTGGTAATGTTGCATGCCCACAAATAGTCAAATCATGCAATTGGAAAAAAAAATTCAAGACAGTTAGCATGACATGTTAATCTTCTTGTAGTGTGGACCCATTAACTAGCATTATTTTGTAAGGACCGCAAACAAGTTGTTGCAAAAATGCAAAAGAAACCTAGGTTGTTGATAATTGAAAAGATGCATGACATAAAACTTAATAAAATGTGGCACGAGTAATGACCCACAACACCTAGTGGTCAAACATAAGAAAACCACATGGAAGATCCTGATTTATTTTGCCATAGATAATATAGAGGCTAACCCACATGAGATCATGATAACACATGAAATAAAATTCATGTCAATGAGATCTTGTATATACATTTTGGTGAAGTACATCAAATTTTTCACTGAGGTGTTCCTATTGGTGTAGCATAGCCCTTCAAAATTCTAAGTTTTCCCTTATTTTGTTACCTCTATTAACTTATATTGATATGACCAAAGATTTTTTTTTGATGTCCTCTATTTAAAATTAACCTTTCCCCCCTCTACATTAAAGAGAGTTTCATCGATATCAGCCTATAAGTGGAAGGATAACATGAATGTTAGCCACAAATAACATGACATGTTAATCGATTATAAAATTGTTTAGCCCATGATGAAATATCTTAGATTGGTTTTTGTGATGCACTAGTAGTGTTTTTTATATTAAGAAGCAACAAAAATGGTGGACGGCCCATACAAAGTAAAACATAGACCGAGAATCAATCATAAGTCATTACCATGCAACTATCCAACCCCCTTCTTAACCATCAAAAACCCCCACGATAAAGTGCTTTTAATACTACTACTAGTTAAAACCACACGAATGTCAACATTATACATAAACTTGACCAACATATTCATAGTGGCCATTAAACTAGACTAGTAAAACCTAACAAAGAGAGCACTTAGACCAATTAAAGACCTAATAAATATAAAACAAAAAATAAACTGAAAGCACATGAGTAGGTGATAACCCTTTTTTCTCTGCTTCCTTGAATTCTCTAGAAGCAGTCACAACTAGTCATCATCACCCAAGAAGCCATACAATGAGAGGGTTATCTCCATGTCCTTAACATCATCAGTGCCTTCCTTATTAATCATCATGAGGTAGAGGGTGGTGGCTACCAAACTCATAACCTGCACTAAGAAATTAGAAACCTTGTCAAACTTAGATCTTCCATCTCCATGTCTTCTTGACCAAGTTAGTGATGGATTTTTCCAACTTCTCTATCTCTAGGTTCCCCTTTTCTTTATCAATTTTTCCCATAGTGCCCCCCTTTGGTTGGATGTGACCTCCCTTAATTTGTTTAGACTTCTACCTATCCTCTCCTTTAGTAACCTATGCTTTAGTTTGACTACCCAAGTTCTAAATTCTCATAGGCAAAGTAGTCATACCATGTACACCAACATTCTCCCCATTCTCCAAATCTAGGGTAATGGTCTCTATTTTGAAGGTTTAAAAAATCTTCGATAGAAAAGGGCTATATTCCCCCACCATTAATTCCTCATCTTTACCTTCACTTTCTATTTCATCCTCCTCCTACTCCTCATAGTTCTTTCTAGTGGCTTTCATTTGGGTCCAGGGTAAAAAATTCTCTTAGAATTATTAGTTGAAGAAGATTTACCTTGTTTAACCATACCAGTGTTGGGCAAGGGATTTTTCTCTCTATGTTTTTTGCTTGATCTATTGGTTCCCTTCTTGATGGTGGTACCAGTACTCTTGGCATCAAGGACCTCAACTCTTTCCAATTTTATATTTTAAGAAGACGCAATGAGATCCCTATCACTCTAGATTCGAGTGGAGGGGGAGGAAATTTGACCCATTTCAGTGATTTTCAGAGGCAAAGGGCTTTGGCCCAAGATTTGGGAATGAAGGCCTTTTCAAAATTTTAAGAGGAAAAAAATCAAGGCTTGGTGATACACAGAATAACTTTTTCCCTCCTCCCTTTTTCCCCTAATGTCCCATACATAATCTTCCATGGAATGTAAAAGTAGATAGGAAAATGAAATGCATTCCTTATTCCTCAAATGGTTCAAGATGGGAAAGTGGTAGCAGTAACACACCTTGAGTCTATCTTCCATAGTTATGTATCACATGATGAGATAAAAAACCATATCCTGAGGTTTTGGGAGATTTTCATGGTAAACTCCATCATGGAAGTGAACATGGGGATCATCAAAATGGAAAAATTTCCCCACAATTGTCACATGCACCACCCATCTATTTCTTCCATTTTTTTCTTCCAACACCAGACCAGTAGCATTAGCTCTTTAGTGACCTCAAAGGAGACCCCATTAATTTTAACCCATTGGTTCTTCCATGAGTCCATAAACTACCAGGTCACCATCTCATTATTGCCTTAATACTCTCCATGAATGGAAATAGCCCACCTTCCTTCTAATTTTTCCATGCCTCCTTATCCTTTTGAATAGCCTCTCCAATTTTGGGTAGTTCAATCCTTGTATTAGCTCCCTCGATAACTTCCTCCTTGCTAAGCTCAACAATCAAGTCCTCCTCTCTCTCCTTTAGCTCAATGGCCAACTTCAGTAGTCTACCCAAAAAACCAAAGTGAAGTCTTCACACACTAGACAATGTAACTTTAAAAAGAAAAAGCCAAAAATGTTCACCAAACACTTGGTTTTCAAATAATTAATGTGGAATAAATTTTAATCCCTAGTCACTTGGTCATAATGCTTCTATAATCCCCATTTAAAAGTTGGCCTCAAAATCTAGAAAGTGTCTTTCTTGAACACAACAAAATATCATCCCAAATCTTGTATTGATTACCAAGCTTCCATTTCCCATCACAAGTAATAATTGAAAAATTAAAGGTAGAGTTGACTCCATAATAATTTTTTTATGTTGGCACTTCCAATTTAAATTTAGTGATCCCACCATATTAGGTAATAACCAACAAGGCCCTTTAAAAATCTGTCTTTTTAATGAAAAATAAATTGAGGGGATGAACTTATGCAATAATTTAATGCACATCATTCTTTATTCGTATGCTTCTCAACATTTTTAAATTAGCATTTTCTACCACTTGCCTTCTAGACTTGATCCAAGATATCTTCATGACTAACAAATCTTTCCTGAAATGTCACATCTCCCATTTTTCTTCCCATGCTATTTCATGTTGTCCTCTAATAACTATTTTGATTACTTTCTTAGAGCTTGAAATACATCTCTCTTTATAATTATGGGTGCAACTTGGCCACAAGTCTTCGTACATTAGTTTGCTTCTGCTTGGCCTCAATAAATGATTTCCACAGAGTCTATTTTTCATAATAAGAAGATAAATTAGGCCTTCCCACATTTTCTCCTTCTCAACATGGATTACAACCCATATAATTTCAAGGTCATGATTCAACCTCCTCATAGACAACATGCATTCATAGGTAGAATTTATGATGATGATATGAACCATTTATTTCATATGGATTGTGATGAATGTGTGAGAATCATTTGTATTATCATTGGAGAAGATGTTTTAGCTTTGCTTACCTACAGGCTAAGTTATCCATATCAAGAGCTCCCTATATTTGTATATTTAATGTTTTTGAATTTCTACAATCTAAGGATGAGATGATGGATTTGGTACACAAGGTCGTTTGTGTTGATATTTGTACACAAGGTGGTTTGGGTGTTGTCTTATTCATGGCAATTTATAATTACAATCTCTAGTTAGGGAGTGTGCTCATTGGTGGAGTTCTCCTTAAAGATAATGTATCTAAGGTAACTTTGTATGGCATGGTTTATGATTCTATTAAACATGAAATACATGTTCAATATTTTATTTTTATGTGACACATACTGGGGAACTAATGCTCATGGTGAAGATCTAATCCAAGGTCACTTGGAAAAGGTTACCGTTAATCATGCCATGGTGAATCATATACAAGGACTTCTCACATGCCTTTGTACAATTATGAAAGTTATATGGGTGTGCTCAATGTTTTTGGTTTCAGTTCGTAGGTTGACAAAGTCTTATCAATTTTCATGTAATTTTTGGTACTCAACACTTTATCTAGGTTTACAAATTTAATAGTTATAAATTAGCTTTAAGTTTGTAAAATTTTTTGGGGTCCTCTAGCTACTCATAGCTCCTTCAAATTTGATGTCTCTAATTAAAGTTTATTCATATTCATTTTTGAAATATTCTACAAAATGTAAAGGTCTGTATGGCCCCATTTTGTAAACTCCATTTTAACATATACATATACATGCATACATACATATATACATAAATATAATACAAATACATTATGGGATCCAAAATTTGGATAATTGTCTCAAAAATACATATGGTACAATAAAATGTCACAAGGACATTAGCCTAGAGCTAGTCCTAGACCTAAGATTGGCTCCCTACTCTTGAGTACGTTGTGTTTGAGGAGGAATTGTTGGTGCCCTTAATGGTGTCTGATCTGATCTACTAGCTTCTTCGAGTACATTGGTATATACATATACATATACATCTACCTACATACATACATACATACATATATGCATGCATGCATGCATTCATACATACATATACACACACATATATACATATATATCTATATGTACATGTATATTTATATATCTACATGTACATATACATATATATGCACATGTACATGTACATATACATGTGTGTGTGTGTGTGTGTGTGTGTGTGTGTGTGTGTGTGTGTTGTGTGTGGTCGTGCATGTACACACACACACATATGGATTATTATCATTTGTAATATAAATCTAGTTTAAATTGATAGACTTTTTTTTGAAATAATTGAAAAATTAAATCATATTATTTTATATGTAAATAAATATGATAAAATCTAATTATTTATGTGTAAATATATGTACATGTATATGTATGTATGTATGTATGTATATGGATTATTATCATTTGTAATATAAATATAGTTTAAATTGCTATACTTTTTTTTTTGAATAATTCAAAAATTAAATCATATTATTCTATATGTTAATTATTATGATAAAATCTAATTATTTATGTATAAAGTTCTAAAACCAGATAAACATTTTTATGGGAAAACTCATAAAATCATTCATATAATATTTATTATTAAAGTTACTGTTAAAGGGCACATTAGATGCTCAAGGTGTTGGAAAATACAAATGTTATCATAAGTATTATTTTATTAGATATACTTCTATATGAATATAGAGAAACTCATGTAGATAGAGGTTATAATAGTGTGTCTTAATGCTTTGCTTTGTTAATTCTATCAAATGTTGTTTTATGCATTCAAATTTTGTAAATTTAAATTATAAGAAAATTAATAGAGCTATATAATTTTAATTTAAATAAAGATGAAATCATGTTATAAACTTGTTCTTAGAACAATATAATAAGAATATATTTATAACTCATATTATTCACTCATATCTATATATTCAATAAATTTGTTGATGTAACCCAATCCCTTCAAAGTAGAATTTAGAAAATGACACAACACAAAAGCTTTAGAATGCCATAATTCTTCGTTAAACTTTCACAACTCTACTCTACCTCTACATTTGGTAGATTTTTAGGAAAAATAAATTTTTCCATTTTTGGTAATTTTTAAAACTCATCCTACAAATATTGATTTTTCCCAAGAAAGCCCCCAACTAAGGCAATATGAATTGCAAATAAAGCAATGAAATCAAAAATGTGATTTTGGATTTATTACAAAAAACAACTTTCTAAAAAAATTGGAAAAATAGCAAAAGCTGATTTTAGAGGTAATGATGATATTTTAGGCTCTTGGAAAAAATTTGAAACTACCACCTATCAAGCAGAACTCAGTGGAAATCCAAATAACCCCTCCTTATGCAATTTCCTACAAAATTTTAGCCAAAACCCGTGCATCCAATTCAAACATTATAACCCCAAAAGTAAATCTTGACCAAAATCCAAATCTGAGTCAATAGCCTTGAGCCTAGGATGCCCATACATCATGTACAATGGTAAACTTGTCTAGCATACTAGAAGTTATTTGTTTCCTTGCTTGATCTATTCTCTCCTCTCAAGTGGTGAATAGAATTTTTTTTAGAGACCCTCATTCTATGTCCCAATGGCCTAATCTTTCTCTAGGGTACTAATTACCAAAGGTAAAAGGTAAGATTGGTCTCTAACCCATCCCTTCTCTAATGAGTGCCAACTTTGAAACTATTACCATTTTAACAATTAAAAGTAATTCTAGAGGTCTATTTGGGTATGAGTAATTTTGAGGAGCATGACACCTTCATATGAAAATTTACAAATGCATGCCTAAATTCGTGTGATTTTATTGCATGTATTTTAGAGTATTAGAGGGGGGTATTGAGGGATAATTTTTTATTTATTTGGAATTTTTTCAAGGGCTTTCCTATCCTAGAATTCAAGTTGGTAGAAGGTAACAAGAAAGTTTTAAATATGGGTTCATGATTTATCAACAAATATATCTGATGTCTAAAACCTTGGATCCCTTCTTTCAATCCCTATCTTAAGTGTATTTTTATAATTTTCCTTTAGGTTTGACTTTTGTATTCTAAGTTGATTTCCAAAGTTTTCCTTTGGATCTCATTCCCTATTCTAATTCTATTTTGAAAGCTTTCATTTAGGTTTGGTTCTCTTATTTTCCTATACAATAATGGGAAATTGTAAAACCTACAAGCAATTCAAAATAGTCCTAAGAAGTATATTTTCTCCATTGACGAAATAATTAGTTATGCCATATCAACCTATGCATGCTTATGTGTTGAAATATACCTCTCCACTGGTCTTATTGTTGAGAAATATTTTGAGGTTGGGTACATAATTTGATAGCAACTTGTAGACTTTAAGAGAGTCTCTTTATTATGTAAAACATATTTCTCTACAAATTATTCAACTTCAAAATGTAATATGTTGGTCTTTGGGTGAGGAGATTTGGCCCAAATAGATAGAGACTTATGTAGTCCTTTTAATCTTATGTATATGTAGTCTATTCTATATTAAACATATCACTAATAACAGAATGTGGTAGGGTGTAAAAATTCATTAATTAAATAATAAACATTTCAATATGTAATATCAAAAATAAACATTCCATAGATTATAATTGTGATACACAATTTTATTTTTACTAAGAATAGTATATACCAATGATTACATAATTATCACATTCCTTTGTACAATCTTATAACTATATGTCACAACTATATTTCATAAATATAGTAAAACACATACATATGCATGGATTTAAATAAATCTATTATTTTTCTCACTTCTACTCTAAATATATATAGGTTCAACTAGAACCTTCCTTATGTCATTTCTAATTTCCTTGCTTGATTTTGAAAATCCATCTATATCCCTCCAAATGAAAGCTACAGACCTATAGAGACCAAAATATAATCTCTTGCAACTAGTTGGTATGTCATACTCATAGAATAAACGATATTTCATCAAATCTTCAAAATTTAACTCGATAAGCATTTTGACATGATTGAAAGCTTGCTCCCTTGTAGTGCTTGGATTGTCCTTCATATAACACTCTATCCATGATGCACTCTCTCCATGCTCTTTCTCCTCCTTCAAAAATAATAATTAAAAAAAATGTCATTTTTCATTAGAATGCATATTCTTCATATATCTAATGAATCAACAATATTAACATAGTAGTAGATATGTACCAGAAAATCTTTAGAGTCATCAACTAACCGACAACCCCATGCAACACAACTTTGGAACTTATTAATTTTTTCAATGATATCATCATGAAAAAATGTGTCAATTAAAAGCATAGAAAATAATGCGAGCACTAGGACTATTGTAGATGGTATAGAACTTTTTAAATACTCAGTCAAACTTGGGAGATAATTGTTAGCGATCCACTTTGCATCTTGAAGTTGTGCCAAAATAACAACCTTCCACTTCAATTCAAAATCAAGAATATGTCATTAGATTTGCAGTAACAAATGATTTCTTGAACAATAAATGTACTATTTTTTTAGATTTTCAATCTCCAAACAAAATTTAGTTTGCATTGAAATAACTTACAGCATCATGCATCCACTTTTGCACACGCGGTCCATGTATCTTCTCTGTCTCTATAGCTATTTCCATGTATGTTTTATGGGCAAATTCAAAACATGTTTTCATATATTCTGGAAGGTGATTCATTATTGACACGTCCCACCTAACATTAAAATTATAATAATTAATAAATAAGAAAACAATATCAACATATACAAGAAAAGGTTATCATAATAATATATTGTATAATATACTAACATACTTGATCAAAGCTATTGCAAAAGGTACAAGCTCATCGATGATTCCATAAGTGTCAAAAATATCATCAAGAAGAGTAATGAGTGCACCCACTTTAGCAAAACAAAGCCTAGTTGCACCAAGTTCTTTCTCATAAAGTTCGCATGCATACAAAAAATAGAACTCCACATGTCGTTGCCTGAATAAACTTAGTTCCTTCACTTTTGTTTCAGTCCACCATCTATTTATTCACATTCCAAAAACCAAAATATTTGACCCTATTAGTATGTTAAGAAACATAATGAACTCTTCAACTAGATTAATTTGAAATTTACATTAAAAAGGTATAAATTACTATACAGTTCCCTTACTTGGATAGAACTTTGAGCTCATTATGGTGTTGATGTTGCAAAATGTTAAAGTCTAATATTGCCAACTCCAAAATCTTCTTTTTTGTGTTAGTTGAGATTCTAAAAGAAAAATCAAAAGAGTTATTAGATTTGGCTAGATAGACACTATTAGATTTGGCTAGTTAGACACTATGATATTCATGCATTAAGTGGAGAAATAAATAAATTTATATTGAGCATAATTGAAAGAATTCTCACTATGCAAATTATTAAGAAAGGTGAGTATGAAAGGATGTTTGGACTTACTCATAAAATCCCTTCATGTTCATTGAATTATTAAGGTCTTGTCCAAATATTTTGATGTAGTTCCATGCCTCCCATCTAGAGACTCTACACTTCCATGGATATTTCATTACATATTCCACCTACATAATTAAAGTTAAATGGAATTATATATTAACTTTAACAATTTTACCAAACTAAATCAACAACTCAAGAAATCATGTCATACATGAAATCTTACCCAAAGGCCACCTCTATGACAAGGTGAGAGATCCAAGCCATAAACAATGATTAGTTATTTTTACATTTACAAATAGCCAGCCTCACATTTGATCACATTACAATTTTAAACTTTTAATATGATGACATATCACTTGGATAGAAAATATTTGTTAACTAATTTTAAAAAATCCACAAGGACCTTTGGTCACATGTGTAGATTTTGCCATCACACCAAAAGCACGTAGTGATGGTGGAGAGGGATCTCATGAGGGATATAGTCGCTACGCCAACACCTCCCCCACACAATGGAGTTAGATACAACCATTTATCATGTGGGATTTGCACCCACTACATACCATGTTGATAATCCTAGCCTACATGGACGAAGGGTCAAAGGGCTTGAGGGACTCAAACCGGTGACCTGCACTCTGATACCATGTAGATTTTTCCATCACACCAAAAGCACATACTGATGGTCGAAAGGGATCTCATCAGAAATATAGTCGCTACGCCAACAACATAGAATAACTTGATATTGCTCTCCATCAAACAAACTTTAATAAAATCCCTAATAAATATGACATTCAAAGAATTGTTTTATCTACAAGATAAATCTTCCTACTTTTACATTATAAAAATCAACTGAAATGGTTTAACTTTGCATGCCCCAACCATTGAGCTAGATATATACACAAGCTTATTACAGGCTATTAAAATTCTTGCCTCTAATAGAAGTTGACTTTTGTTCATTAACTCTCGATTTTCTTCAAATGCTTGTTGTAGGCATGTAGAAGCAAACATTTTGACTTGTTTCAAGATTTTCTCCTCTTGAAAACAAATCTCTGAAGCTCGATATAAACACAGTAGAATTCTTAATTTGGATTCATCTCCTTTAGAATTCTCCAGATAACTGAATTGTCCCATTCCATTTTGGAAGTTCTGAAAAATATCTGTTAAGCAATAATATTAGAAATACATACATACAGACATAAAAAGTGATCATTTGAAATAAGATTCTAAATGAATGACCATAAATAAATAGAAGATAAATTAGAAATCATAAACCTGGAGACACATAATATTCATTTAGACGAAGAATACGGAATCCCAAAGCAGTAACGGTGAGATCAAGCATAATATTTTCTCTCCCACAAGAAATACCTCTTTCATCAGTCCAATATCTATTTCAAGACAAAGAATAATGAATGTTGTCAATTTAATTTTAAAATTATTTAGCATTCATATATATATAATACTATAGTATAATTGCAGAAAGTAATGATAAATAAACTTACTTGTAAGTATAATCTAAAACTTCTTTTATTTCTTTTTGAAAATGGCGATCAATTCCCAGCCTCTGCAGAATATCAACAATGAAGATCCTTTCAAGAAGATCATAAGCAGACGGATTCATATTTTTTTCTCCATCCTCAACCAGACCATCAAATATATCCATCTTAATTTCTTCAATTAAGGTATTAACCCTTTCGCAATATGAAGGTGCCTAATATTGGGAAGAACAATATAGAATTCAAAAACATTGATTAGAAAAAATACCCACAGTTACTATCAAAAACATGATCTACTGAAACCGTGAGATTCCATAACAGTAAAGAAATGACAGAAGAAAATGAAATATTTGGTTGCATTCATTAAAAAAATACGAGTGATCTAATAAAAGAAAATAGAATACCTGGTTTCAGTCATTAAAAAACAAAAGCATCACTGACTCACCCCATATGGCGATGAAAGGGACTGCAGGAATTCATACTCCCAAACGTTTGGATGAAATTGTGCTACTCTTCGACTGATTTGTTGCTCTGATTTCTTCTCATGATTTCCATTGACACATGAATTTTGAAGGAGACCATTTTCAGCCATTAGAGAACACCAGAGATATATATCACCAGTCACACTAGAAGACTCGACTCAGAGAAAATTATGGAAAGGAAACTTCACCTCCCAAACCTTATATAGAAGAGAGTTTTAAGTATAATCAGATGCAAGGACAAAAGAATATTTTTTTTTGGACAGATTTCTTGTGGTCCTTATTCATTAAGCTAGTGAACCAAGGGCCAAAAAAAGAAAAAAAAAAGAAAAAGAAAAAAAGCTATATGTTATGTCATATGATACAATGAATGAACGAACAGATCTTAATGACATCTCTGCGAAACTAATAAGACAAAGAGCAATAAAAATAGGCGATTCAAAAAAAAAGTTTGAACATAGCATCTTTTGTCATGGTTGTGTATAAAAGAAATCTCCTAAAAATTAGGAGCAAAAACTTATGAGACATCCACTAATATTTCCATAGAAGTACAAAAATAGAACTAATGTGAAGATCCGTAACCTTGAAAATAACATCTTTTGTCACGATCACCAGTGTAGAAAAGAAATCTCCCATTAGTATTTCCAGGAATGGCTTAAACATCACACACTAAGCTTAATTCCGAGATCAAAAGTGTTAAATAGTCAAAGTTGACTTTTTTTTCCCAACCTTAATTCTTCCCTTAGTGTTCCCTTAATGTGTGATGTTTAAAGATATTTCCATAAAAAATAAAAAAATGAACCAATTTGAAGATACCTAGCCTCATCAACGTTAAAATTAATTTCTCTCTCACACATGAATAGTCATATCCAGTCATTTACAAGGATAGAAGAAATTCAATCAAACGTTTGCTGAGTATGACATACTGCGGAATTTCAGAACAAAAAGTCGTTTCCTTGTATTTTTTCTGCGTTGTCTCCAGGCAAAATAATATGATGTTCCTGTACTAAGACAAGAACATGGAGCATCCAGATCATTAGAAGAGTAGCAGAATTTCATATTTATGACTAAAATACAACGTATGTCACTGTCAACGAGTCTCGTCCGTTCCACTTGCTTTCATGGCCATGTGGAGTGAATCTCATTTATATAATTTTTCAATTATCAATTTTGGAAAGTTATAAAAAGAATAACTAAAGTCTATTAATAAATATTTCATGTATGAATGGCCATCCACTTGGACTTCTATTAGTCTGAATTTTTTAACAATTATTAGAAGGTTTGTACATAAGTATTGATAATTTTGAACTGTGACATTTGTGGATTAGTATTGACAAATTTTTATGTGGTTGTCGTGTACGATTATTTGAGTATCTTTAAGTATCATGTGACACTTTGAAATGACCACTTTTTGAACCTAGTGTGCATAATAGATCCCATAGTATGTGACATTATACCCAACAGCTTTAATAGCATATAACATTTAAGTTGCAAACACAAGCAACAGGAAAGAGATTGGTCAAAATGTACTGTATTTTTTAGAATTTACTTTCATGTAGCTATAACAACTACTAGTTGCTTCCTCTACTAACATATATTGGAAATTGACAACTTTTAAACATTTTGTTTCAGGAATTAAGAATAGAAAAATTTAAAACTTCACCATCAAAATAGAATGGACTCAATTCAATTTGAAAAGGTTTTGTATGAAGCTGTGAGGCACCATAGACTATTTTGACCTTATAAATCTTATAATATTTTTGTTCATTTCAATTTAACCAAAGAATGTGAACATATTTCTATATATCATGTAAGAAAAAAATATTTATCATTTTTTAAATTTTCAATCATTTTAAGATAAATATTATTTATGAACCCACCCAACTCATATAATGAAAGGCTAAGCTGACATATAATTATCATGTATTTGTTATGACCAAATTGAAATTATGATGGGGTTTCTTTATAAACATTTTACTATATTTCATACTTTTTTTGATAGGTTATATTTCTTAATTATTATATTGAATGAGAAGTCTATAATTTAATATTCTTATTGAGATCTTTTGTGATATGCGACTTGTAAATCTATAATATAATTTTATATATCATATAGATAATCGATTAATAGAAAGGATTTTTTTTCGGAGAAGGAAAATCTTATTAATGATTTCGAAATAATTATTTGAAATTCAAACCTTTTATTTTATTTTAATAGATATTACATGTCTTAAGAAATTCATTTTCTATTACATCCTCTTTATGTTTACTTCATCTTTTATTGTCGACTAGTATAGCATCCCAAAAAAGGATGTGAATCTCTCTCTCCTTTTTTGGTTGAAGGTTCAAAAAAATGTTTCAACTAAGTGCCAATGATTGTGGGGTACCCATTCTGCCAAAATCCACTCGGCATGTGATCCCAACCTCATCCCTTGTGATGTTAGAGCCATACACTAAAAAATACTCGGTCTTTGGCAGACTTGTTCAAAACCATTCCACTTCACTAGTAGACCAAGGGTCCATTGATGTGAATCTTTTTTTGTATATCTCTATATATTTATAGGGTAAGTGCAAGAAGTTGGGTCTCACTTTTGGGCAAAAAGTGGAAGTGTTTTTCCTATTTTTGAAATTTCTTGTCAATTGATGTCAAAATTTGATGCATGTAGAGATTAAATATAAAAAAACTTCAGAAATAAAAACTGTAGTGTTTGAAATCTACTTTTTGAATATGTAATTTATTTGTGTACCCATATGATAGATTTATTTTTTGGAATGGATTTTTAAAAACCATTGTTTCAAAATGCCTATTTCAGGACCATAACACACTCGTGTACGGACACCATAATTTGACACAAATAAATAAATTTTTGTAAATCTTTTTAAACGAAGTTACCCAACACACTAAAGATTGATGAGAATATTTTTCCTTAATTTTTTATTGAATATTATTATTATTAATTATTAATTTGCTATAAAGGTAAGTTTTAAAACCTCTCATGTATGGACACCATAAGTTGATCAAAATTTAACTTTTTACATTTTTTTAAACTTCAAAAGAATTAATTTTAGATTGATGACATAATTTAATTTAAGAAAAAATATTTTTAAAAAAAGTTATTAAAGTTTTAGTGAATGTTGTTATTTGACATTTAGGTACCACCTTTGATTAAAAAAAAATACAAAAATAGTAAATAAAATCATAACACTATAAAATTTATATTTCTGAAATCAAAACAGTGAGAGCTCTAATGGATTTTTGTTTTTTAAAAAACATTTATTCGGAAGACCCTCTAAAAATTATAGTAAGGCATAAATTTCTCAATTCAATGCCTTAGCCAAATTTTGAGAGGCTAAGGCATAGGCTTGGTCTCAAAAAGCCTATCCCAAACCAAAATTTGAAATAGGAAAAAAAAATCTCACCTCATGTTGTAAGAAATAGGCACCCATTATTTGAAATTCAAACAATGGGTACCTGTTTTGAAAAACTAAAAGTGACATTAAAATCCCCCCAAAACTTAAAAAATTGATTTTTTTAGAAATGGGTAACCATTTTTTACTTTTAAAAAATGGGTACCCAATTTTTTTAAAAATGGTTACCCATTTTTTACTTTTAAAAAATAGGTACCCATTTAAAAAAAATTTAATTTTTTTATTTTTTCAAAAATGGGTACCTGTTTTTTGAAAATAAAAAATGAGTGCCCATTTTTTAAATTTAGGGACGGGTACTTGAGCCAAAAATGGGTACCCGTTTGAAATGTCCCTTTTCTAATTTTATATGATATTTTAAGCCTCTAATCAGATCTTTAAGATCAAACAACCAATATTTCAAAGATCCACCAATTACTCAATAAACCCCAAATCGGGTATGCTGTAAATAGTGCCAAAAACTTCACAGCTTCACATATTATTAATAAATCTGAAAGTGGACTTTTTTTATAGAAATTTCAGTAGCATAACAGCTTACAAAATGAAATTTTTAGATTTGTATAACATTTACACAACAACTCCCAAATGGAGGACAAAAATAATACTCATCGGGCTCCCGAAAACAACACAGAATAGCCCAGAAACACCACAAAAATACTAATAATCTATCACAGAAGTATAATCATGACCAAATACATATATTCAGCTCTATTTTAACATCTAAAAGTTTGAAATACAGCAGCAACCCAAACTGATATGAAATACTCAACCAGAAACACCAAACTCTTACAAAAAACACACCTGAAAACCCACAAATCTGCAATGTTCAGCACAAAGGCAAACTCTGCATGAGTATGCACATGGAATAGCTTCAAAATCCCATCCTTAGCCTTCCTAGAAACCTACAAACTCCTGTTCTTGGGTCTCCTTCTCCACAAGTTTGGCAGCCTCTGAAGAACAACAAAGAAATGAGCAAAAATCAAGTTCTGGAATGAGCCCAAAATGCCTCCAAACCCCTTAAAAGAGGGCATAACCCTAACTCATTTTCAAGAGGGGTTAATAAAATATAATTTAATAATAATTTTTATTTATTAGTCCATTGGTTTCCAAAGATTAACCCTTTTTGCCGAAACTTTACCTTTTTGGAACCTGCCTGCCTTAGCAAAGTTTATTATTTTTAATTATTTGAAAAGGGGACATGACAAGTCCTCCCCTCCCAAATACTGCTTTTCCTCAAGCAATGAAGGTTGGAATTCTCAAGAATATGTGCTCCTTCCCAAGCTGCATCCTCTAGTGGTAATCCTTTCCATTTGACCAAATGCTCTATGACGCTCCTGTTTCTCAATCTTTTCTCTCTTGTATCCAAAATATCTTCTGGTATCAAAACTAATTTCCCTTCATCATCAAGAGGTGGTAATTCTGTAGATACTATGGTTTCCTAGTCTAGAACATTCTTCAGGCAAGATACATGGAAAATATTATGTATTTTGCTGTTTGGTGGGAGTTCCAATTCATAAGCTACCTCTCCTACCTTCTTGATGATCTTATAAGGCCCATAGAACCTTGGCTTGAGTTTCTCTGCCCCACTCCTCTTCAATGTGCTTTGCTTATATGGCTGCAACCTAACAAATACCAAATCTTCCACCTCAAAAGATCTTTCAATCCTTTTTCTATCAGCATATAACTTTTGTTGGTTCTGTGCATGTTGTAGATTATCCTTGAGGGACCTTATTATGTCTTGGCTTTGCTTGACGAAATCACTTGCTGCAGGTACTCTGCTATCAAAAAGTATTAGATCAACAAAGGAAAGGGCATCATAATCATAAAGAGCATGAAAAGGAGGCATACCAATAGACATGTGATGAGATGTATTGTAACAATACTCCCCTAGGTGTAACCATTTCACCCAAGCATGTTGTTGATTTGAAACATAGTTCCTCAAATATCCCTCTGTCCATTTATTAACTATCTCTGTTTGTCCATCTGTTTGAGGGTGATAGCTAGTACTGGGAGTGAGTTTAGTTCCTGCCAAATGAAAGAGCTCCTTCCAAAAAGAGCTGAAAAATCTACTGTCCCGGTCACTAACAATGTTTCTAGGCAAACCATGTAATCTAAAAATTTCCTTGAAAAACAATTTGGCCACTTGTGATGCCTTGAAATCAGATGTGATAGGAAAGAAATGTGCATACTTAGTCTATCTACCACCACATATATGCAATGCTTACCTTGAACCTTGGGCAAACCAGTGATGAAGTCCATCAAAATACTTTCCCATTTTTGTTCAGGAATAGGAAGTGGCTGCAACAACCTTGCAGAAAAAATTTTCTCACTCTTGCTTTTTTGGCATACCATACATTCCTTAATGTGTTTAAGGACATCCTTCTTCATACCCTTCCATGAAAAATGCTCTCAAATTTTTCTGTATGTCTTGAAGTATCCCTGATGACCAGCCAAAGGTGTGTCATGAAAGGCCCTCAATATCCTCTCCTTAGTTTTTGATCCTGGCACTAAGAAGATCTTGTTCTTGTAATAAATCAATTCATCAACAACCTTGTACCTGTTATCATCCACTAACTTATCCAAAATCTTGGTGGCAAAGGAATCTTTAGCATACTCTAAAATTATGGAGACTTTCCAATCAGCAGAGATAGATGTTAAGGAACACAAAGTGGGCTTTCTTGAGAGAGCATCAACAACCACATTATTCTTTCCTTTCATGTATTCAATATCAAAATCATAAGCTTGCAATTTTCTTACCCATTTTTGTTGACAATCATTCAAATCCTTTTGGTTCAAAAAGAACCTGAGGCTATTATGGTCTGTCTTTACAATGAATCTCCCACATACCAAATATTGTCTAAACATATGAAGTGCATGCATGATTGCCAACATTTCCTTATCATAGATGGAGTAACCTTTTCCTGATTGATTTAATTTTATACTCTCAAATGCTATTGGATGTCCCCTTTGAGTTAGGACAGCCCCTATACCTTCTCCAGAAGCATCATATTCAACAACAAAAGGTAAAGAGAAATCTGGAATTGCAAGCATAGGGCATGAACTCATTACCTCCTTAAGCTTATCAAATGTTTTGTGTGCCTCTTCTGTCCAAACAAAAGATCCTTTCTTTGTCAAATCAGTCAAGGGGGCAGCAAGATGAGAAAATCCCTTGGAAAATCTCCTATAGTAGCTACACAACCCGAAGAAACCTCTCAACTGTGTAAGATCTGTGGATGGAGGCCAATCCAAAATTGCCTGGATTTTTTGTTGATCAACCTGTAATCCTTTAGAACTTATAATATGTCCCAAATATAGGATCTCTGTCAAACCAAACTCACATTTAGATAGCTTAGCATAGAAGGATTGCTGCTCCAAGATTCCCAAAACAGTGTCTATGTGCTTTAGATGCTCTTCCCATATTTTACTGTAAATCAAGATATCATAAAAAAATACCAAAACAAATTTTCGAAGATGCTGGCTGAATACCTTATTCATACAAGATTGGAATGTTGTAGGTGCATTAGTGAGGCCAAATGGCATAACAAGAAATTCAAAGTGCCCATAGTGACATCTAAAAGCAGTCTTTTCTACATCTTCACTCCTCATTCGGATTTGATGGTACCCTGATCTTAAGTCAATTTTTGAGAAGTATAAAACACCATGTAACTCATCAATGAGTTCATCTATGCATGGTATGGGATACCTATTTTTTATGGTCTTCTTTTTTAGAGCCCTATAGTCTATACACATTCTCATTGTACCATCCTTTTTCTTGACAAGTACCACAGATGATGCAAATGGACTAGAGCTAGGCCTTATGAATCCCATGTCCAAAAGTTCTTTAATAGTTTTTTCAATTTCTTCCTTATAACCTCTTGGATGGCGGTATGGGGTTGTTATAACTGGTTTGGCACCCTGTTCTAACTCTATAACATGCTCAAAACCTCTATCTGGTGGTAATCCTGGAGGCAAGTCATTGAAAACTATACTATGCTTATCAAGAATATTTTGAATTTCAAAATGGAAATTACCTTGATTCTTTGGAGAGCTTGTTGGATGGATTATGACTCCTGCTACCCATGCTACTTGTCCTCTTTGAAAAGTCCTCTCCATCCTCTTTGTAGAGACCGCCTTAGGTGCTACATTTGATAAGCCTCTCAATATGACTTATTTCCCATTAGAATGAAATTTAAACTCCATAGTTTGATGGT